>VDFB02086081.1:51897887-51910741 GCA_007258455.2 Sequoia sempervirens | reverse complement strand
GATCTTCCTCCAAAATGTCCTCCACAAGCACCTGCATGATCTTCTTCAAGTGTTATGGGGGTTTCAAATTGTTTAAGGCATCTAACTAAAAGACCATCAAAGAACCTTCGATATAGTACACCAACAAGGATTATATATCTAGACCTAATTTTTTTAAGGTGGTCTCAAGTATTCCTAGTTGTTGTCTTAGGAATAATACCTTCTTTTAGATAATTAAATATCATTGTATACCATTCATTAGAGCTTTCCATGATGGTTAATAACTCTTCTTTGACCATATTTTCAATTGATGGTTTCATAATTGTATGAAAAATAAATGTGAAATATTTTGAAGGATCCTAAGGTGATATAAGGGAAGCCACACTTGCCATTACATCTACATGTCAATTATCTTCTCGTGGGATGTTTTCAATGGTAAATGAATTAAAGATTTCTAATAGAGTCATTATAAGATCCTTGTATTTTGATAATTTTGAATGTTTTACTTGATACATCTTGTTTATTTTCTTATGAATAATTTTGAATCGCTGAATATCTTAATGTCTCGAGCTCCCATGATTAAAGTAGTGTGTAGTCCAACAATTAATGCTTTAGACTCTGTTGTATTATTTTTGCATGAGAAGTTTAAGCAATAGTGTGCCATAGAAAAAAGTACCCTCTGCTTGATATGGGAATATTTAATGATAAATTAGCTTAATGAGGCCTTGATTCAGGTGTTGTGAGGCATTTTATGCATCCACACTAGATCTTGGACCCTTACAAATTGAATAACATGTTTTTAATGATGTCTTGTAAAGGTGTTGAAAAGTGTTGTAAGATGCTTTCACAATTTTCTAGACCTAATGAACCTATTTCTATCTAATTCAACATTATAAAATGTGTTTAATAATGTTATCACATAAATCTAGAAGGTTTTTGAAATAAAATTAATGTTAAACTAGTGTTGTAATATGTCTTGAACATTCACATTGGTTCTTATGCATTTTTAGGCTATGTGGACCTCATTTTAGTGATGTAAAGTGTATTTAATCACATTTTCACATTGAATTTTATGTCCCAAGCCCTACTTGACATTTATATCATCACTAATAGGCTCCTATTAACCCATATTGTGCATCCTAAGGCATAATTTGATCAAATAACTGACATAGTCATTATATAAGCCTAATTTTCTTACTTCTCGACATTCCAACTAGCAAAAATGGCCCCTATGGGACCCATTCTCCATTAGTGATGAATTATTCCCATCTAGGTGGGGCCTATTTTCCATTTGTGGTGAATGAGTCCCATTTGAGCCATTTTTGGGGTTTTGAGTAGGAAAAATTAGGTTTTAAGTTTAATTTTTCTCCATGTCAGTATTAGGGATCCAATTAATGAGAAAATAAGGCGAATTTCCTATAAAATCACCTCTCTTAACCCATTTTTACATCCATTAACTTAATTGACATATTCAATCACCAATCTTCCATCTCAAGTCAAGCAACTTAGGGTTTTATCTTTGCAAGTCATTAAGAAAGCTTCTAAGGAAATTCAAGGGTTGAATCTTCCTCCATTGCTAAAAAAATTAAAGATCAACATCATGTAAAGTTAATGTATTCCATTATTTCATGTTTCATTCTATTCTTTCATCATTTTGGTTTAATTACCTAAAAGGGGTTTGACCAAGACAAACCCCCATGCCCTAACATCCAAGTTTTCTCTCTCTTGTCTTGTGTGTATGCAAATTTAGGTCTCTTGGAAGCTTGGAATTCATTAAGAATCAAGTTTTAAGGTTGCTAAAGTCCTCTCCTCATTCAAAAAGCAAAAATATCAACACAAATCTATTTTCAAACTCGTAAATCAGAGTTTCAGAAGCAAACACCTGTAGGAAGTCAGTGCAGATCAGAAGCTTTAGAATCCACCTTTGAAAATTAGAAATTCAAAAGTAGAATAATTCATCATGGGTGGAGAATGAGTGCCACTCTAGGATCAATTTTATGTTTTCTATATATTTTTAGTACATTTTTGTCAGAAACATGCCCCGACTGAGTTTGATAGAATTGGGATTGATTTTCCTAGAATGGTGAATGAGTTCCTCCAAGAATAAAAAATAGCATTAGCAACATTTCAAATGTAATTTATAGTCTTCATCAAGGTTCCAGGTGCACACTTTCATTCTGATTCATTTCTGTAGCAGTTTTCCATTCTTTTTTATGTAATTTTGTATTACACAATGTGTTTTCAAAAAAATCACATTTCTTAGGTTTTGCATACTTAATCAATCAATATTTTAAATTATTTGCACTTATATAATATCATTTAGCTCATACAACATCATACATAACATAATTTGAATGAACCCTTTAGCATTTTTGGCCCTTCCTCTCTCCTTTTAGGTGAAAAACCTTAGAAGAGCTAGAAAGGATTACGGTGCAAAAAATACATGGCTCATTTTGGTGGACCTGCTATTTCAAATACCTTCTTATCTTATTTTTAGTCCTTCATAATCATAGATCTATTTTTCACTGACCTTGCATTAGGGTTTGCATGATTCATTTGCATACTAGGTTTTAAATTTGCATTCATAAAAGGTGCCTTAAAATTACATTTTTATCATCTAAATTCATTTAAATTTTCTAAAATTCTGAATTTTTACTTTAGTTTTGCATCATAGCACTCAAAAACAATCAAAATCATTCAAAAATTTATGAAAAGTTTAAAAAAAGTCCATGTTGGGACTCATTCGCCACCCTAGGCCAATTGGTCCCTTTTGATCCCTAAAACAACATTGTATAGAGCTCAAAACTCTATTTTTAAGATTCTATTTGGTTCCTTAACCTACCTACATGAGATAGTTGCATTTATATAACATTAATTTCATAAATATATAGCCTTAATTAGCTCATTTCATACATGGTTTCACTTTCAAGTTTGCATTCTCATCTTGTTACATCTCATAATCAATCAATTGTCACCTTTGAAATCTGAAACATTATTCTTCATTTGCATCTTTTCATTCACATTGTTACATTTTAAGATTTTAGATTAATCATTCCATCATGTTTTCATTCCAAATACTATAGTTCTCATCTTGCATGTTCTCTTTTTAGATATTGTTTCATGTTGTAAGAAAATTTTGTTAAAAGCATATGAATATTAGGTCTTTTCCCCTCTCTTTTTATCCATCATAGATCCCTCTCCTAGTTTCCCTTTTGTGGATGATGTTGGTTTAGTGAAATAAACCTTGGATATTCATAACACTTACATTTTTTATTCTCCTATTATCTCTCACACTTATGAAGTAGGCATTTTAGTGCTAGAAGAACCAATTGATGAGAGTTGTGACAATCTAAGTTGCTTCTCTCCTCTTACCTCTCCAATTAGAAATAACATTACTATAGAAGATGGCATCACACTAAGTAATCATGATGATCACACAACACAACATGATGATGAGACCATAGATTCATCTCCTAACTCCTCCCCTATTTGTGAGTAATCATGAAAATCACATTATTTGTGAGGAGGATATGTTGACATTATATGATCAAATCTTTAAGGCCTACGGCAATCCTCTTTATTTTTCTCCCCCTATTTTGGAAGAAATTATTGGACAAAGGGAGGTAATCAAAGATAATCATGAGAATATTCTTGCTCGCTTTCCCAATGTTTCCCCCATCCAAGAATACATAATCAAAAGGATCCAATTATTGGAAAACAAGAATGTGATGATTTTTATTCTTTTGATGCCTCTCCCACTTGTAATGAAGCTAATTTTCACATTTCAATCTTATATGAACATATTACAAGCTCTCCTAGTAGGGTAGATAATATGGAACAAGAGAATGATACATTACAAACACTGAATGATTGCATAAAGTCTTCCCTTGATCTCCCCATTATCAATAATCAAACACATTCAGCCATTAATAACTCACTTGGTTGTGATGAAGTTATTTTGGATGAACCAAACCTTAATTGTCACAAACATGTGGTTTGTTGTTCTCATATGCATTTTCCTTCTAGGGAGAATATTATGACCCAAGACAAAGATAACATACCCTTCAAAGAAAATGAAGACTCTCAATTGTTACGGGATGTTAAAATCATTCAACCTCAACACATCCTTTATCCCCCTTCACGTAAACCTTCACCTAAACCCAAGTTTACTCTCTACCCACCTTCACAGAAACAACAAACTCAAAATAAACCTCAACTCATTCTTTACCCACCTTCACAAAAACTTCACCCCTCCACCCAACCCAAATACACCCTCTACCCCCTCTAAAACCAATTTGTTCAAGCAACATAGTAATGATACTATTTATCATACATATAACACTCAAAATAATACACAACTACCATAACCAATCCCACCCTCATTATCTTTACCTAATCTGCCTAGTGCTCCTCGTTACATCCCACAAACAAAGGAGTATGATCTTGTTGTTCAACAATTAAAGAATACTCCTACAAAGATTTCCTTTTTGGATTTAATTCAAAACTCACCAAATTACCACAATATTCTTCAAACAACCTTAAAAAAAATTGAAGCTCCTCATGGTACAACTCTGAATGATGTGGCAACTCTAATCAATAAAATAATAAAACTAATCTTGACATTACTTTCTATAAACATGACCTCATTCCTTTAGAGTTGCAAAAACAAAATGAAGCTTTCATGATCATTGCTTCATACAATAGGATAGTGATAAAGTGCACTCTCATTGATAATGGTTTTACCCTTAATGTGTGTATTGTGACTCTCCTTGATCGATTAGAAGTTGACAAGTCACAAATAATACCCAATTCTATATCCATTCAAGGATTTGATATTTCAACAAAGCAAGTACTTAGTGTAATCACTTTGCCTATTACAGTTGTGGTGGTTACTTTGCAAAATCCTATTCATTTCATGCCTTATGATCTTTCATACAATCTTCTTTTAGGTACACCATGGATTCATGAGATGAATGCAATGCCTTCAACCCTTCATCATATAATGAAATATGTCTATAACAATAAAATTTATCAAGTTGAAGCAGATCCCAAGCCTGAAAGATGCTTGCACTTTGACAAAGGAACTACAAGTCCTTTGAACACATTGATTCCCACATCCAAAATAGAAATTGAACATAACAATGAGGAATTTATATCTAAATTATTTGGTGATGATTAGGGATCCTTAGAATTCACACCTTCATCTATGGGTGGATATATAATCAGAAAAAAGAAAGATGACAAACAAGGAGAACCAACCATCATGTGAATACAACATTCAGAAATTTTTTTGAAAGCATCTGCCTCAGCCACTTTAGACAAATATAAAAACTATACAACAACCTTTGATGACCACAATAACAAATAACCATCTAATTCCAAAGCAATGAAACAACTTTATGGAAAAATTTATGAACTCATAAAACAATAGGGATATAGTGGAAAAGGATGTGGTGCTCGAGACAAGGTATCCACAACCCTATACAGCCTAACACACAACAAAAAACCCATGGTCTTTGTTATTTTCCTTTGTCCAAACCTTCACTCAACATCAACAATCTTATAAAACACACTCATAAATCATCTATCACAACTAATGGTCTTGAACATCATCATTTACCAAACATGCAAAACAAAACTATGCCTTTACTTAATGTTAATGACATTTCACAAAATGCTCATGGTTTGAATTCCTTAGCTTTTGTATCCTCCTATGAAGAGAAAAAAATCTCACAATTGAAAGAGTCTTGCATAGGTATGACATCTAATACTAAGCAAGATGTATCTTCCACACCCACCACAAGACCCCCTTCTACCCCCTTCTACCATTTATCAAGTGGGTATATTGTTGAGACTCCTCCTAGATCATTTGATCACCCTCCCTCCAAGAACTTGAAAGAAATGATATTCCAAGACTTCATTTTGTGCATATAATAGATTTTATGGTCACTACACTAATGAATGTAATTCCTTGAGTTGTAAAATACAACATTTTCAGGAGTTTGGTATGCTTCTATATATGGGGGTACCTCATTCCTCTAATTGATATTTATTTTCACTCTAGCATACATCGCATCAATCCCTTCAGCTCACCTTTTTCCTGCACTAAGTGGGACCAAGGAGTTTGATAGCCTTGTCCTCGTATGCCACTTGTTGTAACCTCCTTTGGCTAGTTGTTAACCTTTCATGAATACATAAGAGAAAGCTTGGGACATGGACAACATGCCTTAAGTTGGCTCACATATGACATACTTCTCCTTTTCATGATATAGCTTATTGGAAACATATGACTCAGCATAGGACTTTCTGAGTAAGCTCTCATGTCCTATTCCTCTACTTTAAAGAAATTGCTTATATTACGGGTGCTCACAACTGCTTCAAAGTAGGGTCATACATCACCACTCACATTTCATTGCACGATTTCCTTCTTGTGATGAACTCTTTTCTTGGTGGAGCCAGTGGGCTTGATTCCCAACAAGAGCATGATACCTCTTTTGACACATCCTCTCTTGGAGAAATTAAGCACAATGTCCCCTAAGATAAGACCTTGCACAAACAAAGAAAAATCCCTTTGAACATTCATTACACTATTCTGCATCGACAATATCTATGAGTGTCAAGCATACAAAGTTTTGCTTACCTCATAACCCCCTTTTCCTTTGTGGCACATTATTAAAGTTATCATGAGGTATAAATTTGATATGGTTGAGTGGAAAGCCCATCTAGTGGCATGAATTTACCCATATCCACCTATGTGTTTGTGAGTGCATAACAACTAGCGTATGTACCTCACTTTTTGGGATTTCTCACCCCACAGACAATTAGAAGTTTTGTGGCCCCTAGATTGAGTATTTTATGGACTTCTCACCCCACAAATAACTAGAAGTTTTATGGCCCCAGAGTGAGTACATATTTTCCATCCCATTTTTCTAATCTCCTAGCTCTTTCCATTCCATGATTTTGTATCCTCGAGGCTTGACTCAGGATCTTCGATCTTGGGGGCTTGGCCACCTCCTTTGATCTTTTTCATTCTTTGTCACCTGCATCTGTACATGTGAATCTCTCTTGAATTTCTACTTTAGTGCGAGTTTGAAGCAAGTTCATCCTCTCACTAAAGTGGGGGCTAAATGTGTGGTAGAAAAAATTACCCTTTGCTTGGCATGGGAATATTTCAAGATAAATTGACTTAATGAGGCGTTGATTCAAGTGTTGTGAGGTATTTTATGTATCCACACTAGATCTTGGACCCTTTTAAATTGAATAACATGATTTTAATGATGTCTTGTAAAGGTGTTAAAAAGTGTTACTTAATGTTAAACTAGTGTTGTAATGTGTCTTGCACATTCACATTGGTTCTTGTGCCTTCATACGCTACGTGGACCTCATTTTAGTGATGTAAAGTGTATTAAATCACACTTTCACATTGAATTTTGTGTCCCAATCCCTATTTGACATTTACATAATCACTAATAGACCCCTATTAACCTGTATTATGCATCCAAAAGCATAATTTGATCAAATAATCGACATAGTCATCATATAAGCCTAATTTTCTTTTCTATAATCGACATAGTCATCATATAAGCCTAATTTTCTTACTTCTTAGAATTCCAGCTATCAAAAATGGCCCTTCTGGGACCCATTCACCATTAGTGGCGAATGAGTCCCATTTGAGCCATTTTTTGCATTTTGAGTGGCAATAATTAGGTTTTAAGTTTAATTTTTCTCCATTTTGGCCTTAGGGATCCAATTAACAAGAAAATAAGGTGAATTTCCTATAAAATAACCTCTCTTAACTCATTTTTACGTCCATTAACTTAATTGACATATTCATCCACCAATATTTCATCTCAAGTCAAGCAACTTAGGGTTTTTATCTTTGCAAGTGATTAAGAAAGCTTGTAAGGACATTCAAGGCCTGAATCTTCTTACATTGCTACAAAAATTCAAGATCAACATCATGGAAAGGTAATATGTTCCATTATTTCATGTTTCATTCTATTCTTTCATTATTTTGGTTTAATTACTTAAAAGGGGTTTGACCAAGGCAAACCCCCACACCTTAACATCCAACTTCTCTCTCTCTTATCTAGTGTGTATGTAGATTTAGGTCTCTTGGAAGCTTGGAATTCATTAAGAATCAAGTTTCAAGGTTGCTAAAGTCCTCTCCTCATTCAAAAATCCAAAATATCAATAAAAATCCATTTTCAAACTTGTAAATTAGAGTTTTGGAAGTAGACACCTATAGGAAGTCAAAGTGTAGATCGGAAGCTTCAAAATCCACCTTTGAAATTATAGAAATTCAAAAGTTGACTCACTCACCATGGGTGGAGAATGAGTCCCACTTTAGGGTCAATTTTGTGTTTTTTGCATTTTTGAGTACCCTTTTGTCAAGAACACGCCCCAACTTAGTTTGACAAACTAGGACTAATTCACCCAGAATGGAAAATGAGTCCCTCCAGGCCTGAAAAATAGAATTAACAACATTTCAAATGTAATTTCTAGTCTTCATCAATGTTCCAGGTGCACACTTTTAGTTTGATTCATTTATGTAGTAGTTTTCCATTCATTTTTAGGTGATTTTGTATTACACAATGTGTTTTCAAACATATCATATTTCTTAGGTTTTCCATACTTAATCAATCAATAGTAGCACTTATTTGCACTTATATCATCTCATTTAGCTCATACAACATTATACATAACATAATTTGAATGAACACTATAGCATTTTTGGCCCTTCCTCTCTCCTTTTAGGTGAAAAACCCTAGAAGAGCTAGAAAGGATTAAGGTGTCAAAAATCCATGGTTCAGATAGGATAAAGGAATTGAATTTAATTTAGGTGGGACTATTATAAACCATGCACTACAGGTGAATCTATTGTATAAGCTCATAAACAATCGCATAATTTTTTTCCATTTCTTTTGGGTTTGGTGGTTGTTGATAATCCATCTCATCAAAATTTGGTGTATAACTTTTGTCTTCTTCTAGAGTAGATGAGATAGATGCTTGTGAATTTTATTTTGAATCTTGCATTGACATTACCATTGGTTGCTTTTTTTTTTCGATTTCTTTTGTTGTAATTTTTTATTCTCCCATAAATGTTTGTGTGAATTCTAAGGATCCCCAATCATCTTCTAATAACTTCAACTCTTTTTTGATCTCTTATTTCTCTTCTTTCATATGTTCTATGTGATGAAATAGGTGTTAGAAAACAAGCAACAAGTTAAAGAGCACAAATAAACAACTAAAACAACCTACACTTCGAGATTAGCCTAAGTTGGAAACAAAACAAGACAAAGCCACGAAATAGAACTTTATACCTTGCGTTGAGTCGATCCTTTGGTTGGCCCTTCGATCTTGAATGTGTATGCTCCTTAGATGACAAAAGATGTGTGATATGAGATGCAAATGATGCTTGGAAACATGAAAAAAAGCTAAGTGTGGATTGAGAAATAAAACTGCAAGAGTTTGGCTACACAAAATGATCTCCCCAAAATGAGAGAAAAGAGGGGGTATTTATAGGATTTTTGGGAAATCCTAGGGGAAATGGACGGTCAAGATTGATCCACCAAATATCAAGATGTAGGGCTAAGGTGAGTTGAGAACTCACAAGCCCTCACATCTTGACATGTGGCATGTGAGATAGCCCTAAAAGGTGAAGTGGACATGAGGTGGAAGGAAAAGGACATGACATGGAGAGGGGTACAAAGTACCTTGGGATTGGACAAGATCTCCTCATAAAGGAGGTACTTGTCCCCATGTGGGTGAGAGGACATGTGAGGAATTAAAAATTCCTCAAATATTCACATGGGGAGATGGGAAATAATTTTAAATTCCAAAGGGTGCATTGGGGGATTAAAAGGTGAATTAAAAATTCACATGGGGAAGTGGAGTGCCTTGGATGAATAAAAAGGAATTAAAAATTCCTTGGGGGATGGGGAGAGTTGACTAAAGGGGGTGATTAGGATTGTGCAAGTACTTGATTAGATTAATTAATGAGGATTAGAAGAGGGTTAGATCTCACATGTGACTTGATGTGACAAGTCAAAGATCACATGGGGAAGAGAAAAAGGAATTTAATATTCCTTGGAAGGATAAAAGGAATTAAAAATTCCTTGAGAGGTTGATTAGGCTAGTTAGTGAAGGATTAGAGGATGGTTAGGTGGCTAAGAGAGATTAGAGGCCAACTTGCAAAAGTTGGAGGATGTGACACATCCTAATCAAGGATTAGGCATGTGCACATCCTAATGATGAGATTAGAAGAAGGATTAGGATAAGATAAAAATGATGGAGGATGTGACATAAAGGAAATTAAATAAATGGAATATTTATTTAATTCAATTGATGAAAAGGATTAAAGAGATAAAGGTATTATTGATTAAATACCTTAGGGATTTGGCAGAATTAAAGCTATTAATTAAATAGCGTGTGTACTAGTGCGAAATAAAGGCGAAAGGGGATGAATTTGGATAAATTAAGTGTCCAATTTAGACGTCTACATTTTGCCCCTCTTTGAGATGGTGTTACAAAGTAGCATCATTTCAAAGAATATTAAAACATAGAACCTAGAGAGGATGGTTGGGTGGAAAAGATGCTGAGTCATTCAAAGAAGTGACTAGGAAGGAGAAGATGATGGGGGTAAAGATGAAAGTTAGGGATGAAGGATGCCCCTCGAGAGGACATGCGGGTTCAAGAGAACACGGTGGGCTCTCGAAATGGATGAGATGATGCAAGGGGAGTTGACGAAGATGATGCAATGCAATGGAGGATTGGGAGGGGAGCGTGATGAAGGATGAATGGATGGGGGGGATTTGAGGATGAGAGATGAAATGCAATCTAAATGCAATTTGCCATCGTCGGAGCACTGATTTTTGCTATAGCATAAGACACAAGACGCCAGGGTATGAAGAACCAAGGCGGATTAGTGTCTAATGCAGAAAACAAACATAACAAACAAGAAGGCTATCCCAACACCCCAAAGTCACGATGACCTTGGTCGGGCCAGGTATTGGGACAACCACAAGCACACAAGGATGCCCCAGCGTAACACAAGAGCTCAGGGATCTTGGTGGGTACTACGTGGGACAACCGAGAAGACAAACAAAAAAGCAAGATACACTATGTTGCGACAGATCAAAGCGCACCATGATATGATGGATCAAGAAGCACGACCATGACAAGTGATGATAGGGGGCTCAAATGATAAACAAAAACCAAAAGCATCAAAAGATCACAATTAATTTCAAAACATCATTTTCCATAGGATCAAGGGGATGGATGGGGTTGATGAGGTCTATTGAGGAAGGATGCATCGGTATTGAGGCAGATGAGGGATACTAGAATTAAAAGATTGATATGGCTATGAGGATATTGAGGAAGCTGATTGGATACGGTGATGGTACAAGTGGATCTGGTTTTGTTAGAACCAGCAAAATGAGGGCATAAGCGAGGACCGCGACGAGAGACATGACACAAGATAAGAGACTTCGATGGAGGGTAAAGACGGGATAGAAAATAGCAACAATGGTTGAAGACTGATGATAGGCGATAAAGGGACAAAGTGGACAATGAAGATCGATGATGGAACCCCGGGGGTGGATCAAATGATCGACCTTGCCTACGTGAAAGCGCAGGGGCAACGTAGTTCGATAAAATGCCAAAGACAAATGATGGATGAAAGATGATGAGATAACCCTAGGTAAGGGGATAAAATGATTGGACCGACACGATGGGACAAGATAGACCTGTTGGAGTGGATTAGAGGATAGTTACTATATAAAGCTCAGGGATGGGATAGTTATTCAAATTATCAAAAGATGAATTGGGCGAATGACAGGATAGATAGATGAATGATGAAATGATAAGATAGATGAGATAGGATAGGAGATTGAAAAGATGTGTAAAATAAGAAGTGATGATGATGGGGTAGATAACATTGGATTGCGTGGGGAAAAGCCTAGAGCTAGATACCAATGACAAGGGATTATGAGATGGGATGAAGGGAGAGGATGGTGGGAGGAAAAGGATTGTTTGGGTGGATTGGATAGAGGGATAAGGATTTGGATGAGGAAAAGGTGACCAGACGGATAGATTACTAATCCTTGGAACTAGAAGGTGAAGGGTGGGAAAAGATGGAAGATTACGATTGATGAGAGTTTGAAATGATAGGATGTTTGATGAAGGTTTGAGATGATAGGAGGTTGGATGAAGTTTTGAGATGATAGATATCCAAAGATCGTGACTACAGATGGATTAAAGCTCAGATTAGGGGTTTGGTTAAGCTCAGATTGGGATAAGATTAAAGCTCAGATGAGGATTGGAGTGAGGATGAGAATGATTGGAGGATGTGATGGGATGAATTCTACACCAAGTTCTGGGGTGTAAAGGGCATAAAGTGTTGACAATCAGAGTTTTCCAAATTTGGCAATTTTCAAAAATTGTCAAATTTTGCCATTTTAGGAAACTTCATGCTCATATGTTTGAGAGTCCCAATTTTTTCCAAGTAATACCCATTGGTGAGATAGGATGAATTG
Source organism: Sequoia sempervirens (assembly GCA_007258455.2). NCBI lineage: Eukaryota > Viridiplantae > Streptophyta > Pinopsida > Cupressales > Cupressaceae > Sequoia > Sequoia sempervirens. The sequence continues at coordinate 51,898,226 of VDFB02086081.1, read as the reverse complement.
CCAAATAACATCCCAGATTTGGGATATGCATTTTGAGTTATGAGCGAAAACAATTTTTCAAAAAACATTGAATTGGGATTTTGGGGGTGAAGATGAAAGTTTGAGGCCCCAAAAATGGGTCAAAACGGGCTCCAACCAGTTTCTAAGAAACTTGTTGGGAATCCACTCGTTAGCTCAAAACACAACCACCCGTCAAATTTCAGCTCAAACGGACACCCGAGTCAAAAGTTATGGCCCCCGGAAGTTTTGGTGTAAAAATCAAAACCCTCAAAAATATGGTTTTTCGATAAATTTTGAAAATTTCAAAATATGGGTTTTGTCCGGGACGACGAAAGAAAA
>VDFB02086081.1:51645653-51897787 GCA_007258455.2 Sequoia sempervirens | reverse complement strand
TATCTTTTGAAGTATAAATAATAATGACTATGGTGTTGATTAATTATGTAAGTGCATCAAGAACTATTAACATTTCAGAGGTTGGAGAAAGAGTTTCATCAAGGAGAAGATTCTAACTGGTGGAGGCAACCTGTCATGATGGAATCAACACACATTCACGTAGATTCATGTAGTTAGGTTGTATATGTGTGAATAAGATTAGGAAATTTGAGTTTCCTATGTTTGAAATAATTGCATTATTTTGTGGATAGATATAGTTGAAGCCTCTCATTGGGGAAAGGATTTTGAGATTCCTTCCTTACATTTTTTCCTTGAGAAATGATTTAGTGTCCCATAAATAAAATTGTGTTTGGTCATGAAATAGTCATTATTCAAGTTAGTATATTGCATTGTAAGGGTAAATAATAATAATAACATTTTTAAAGTATTTATTATGATTATTAAAATAAGAAAATAAAATTAATGTTTTTCTTTTAAATAAAAGTGGCAGAGCCACTATAAAATTTATGTTAAAAATGGATCAAAATATTGCATCATAGTAGTCCATGATAGCAAAAAGGGCTTATGATAGAACCTATAAAGCTGCATATTATATCATTGAGAGGCAAAAACAAAGAAAAACTAGTTTGTATAACACTCACTTGGGATTGCGAGATCAAAAGGTGGTAGTAAGAAAGGACATGCATGGAGGTCCTCTTCAACATGTTTTATGAGAAAGAAAACTGAATTGAAAATATGGTTTGCCTCAACATATACTATTTCACCCATAATAGAGCATAAAACATTAAAAAACTGAATTCAGAAGGATTGTCACCCACAAGCCCATTGACCATTACATATATGATTGAAATAGGAGTATCATTATTTAGTAACTTGTTGCTATCAAGAAAGCCACCCACTATGGGCATGCCAAAATAAGTTTTAATTCTCCAAAGCCTTGAACAAAGTAGGGAAAGAGAAAATAGAATGCTAGAGGTAGCTATCAGCAAGAAACTTGACCAATTCAATATTGGCATGTTAGTGAGTATATGCAAAAAGATATGACACAAAAAAATGCCACTTTCTTTTTATGCCTAAAATGAGCATTTGGTGATCACTAAATGTTTTGGATGACCAAGCCTAAGGCTTGGTCATTCCAAACCAACATTGGTGAGCACCAAATATGGAGAGCTCACCAAATGTGAATGTTGTTACAAAAGAAATAAATTTTCTTCTCATTTTTTTGTTCTCCAATCTGTGATCTGTGTATTTTCTACTCCTCAACCCACACTCACCAAAATTATACATTGTAATTTTTCACCTCAAGGTTGTAAAATATTCATCAAGATACCACCAAGACGTCAAGGAGGTCAAATAGACGTAAGTATCTCTACTTTTTTTAGTTTCAAATTTTGATTAAATTATAGATTGAATTAGGTTTTTATTAGTTTCAACACTAATAATAATCATAGAACCAAAGAAAAATAAATGAAGGACTAGACACAAGTGTCAAAGGCATTACACCTCAAAACATAGAAAGTAACTATTCAATTGACAAGTTTGAACCTAATGACCAAGAGGTCTACATGTAAATATGTGGGGATGCGAATATTAATTTGTTAATGATCTCATACCGTAGGTATATGAATGCTAATATAAGTATCATCTGTCATCGTCGGTTGTCAGTAGTGTCTTATCTATCACTTTCAACGAAATGAATTAATTACTTTTTGTCCGGTCACATTTCTTTAAAAATTCTCGTGATTTAAGGAAATTTAAGTGCCTCTCAAGTTTTTTTTGTTTGTTTTTGTTTTGTTTTAATCAGACTTATTTTGTGTATAAGTAGGAGCCGGCGAACTCCTAGACAAAAAGCACTTATGTACATACAAAAACGCATAAAACATACATAACAACATACATGACATGATGAGACGTTATAGTACGGGGTCCAACGCAAATTGCAAGCTGTCCGTCATGGGAGGCGAGCGGAGGATAACGGACGTTATTTCTGCAGTGAAATTTGGACGGAGGACGGACGTCTGAAAGTTTGAAAAAAAAGCGTGAGTTTTTTAATTCCACCGCCCGCGCCAGCTGCATCCATTTCATCAATACCAATTCCGTACCATGGCAATTACACTCTGCGGCTCCACAACCGTGAATCGCTCCAGATGATGGTTAAAATGAATGCATTGTTACTGCGGCAGAAGAGTTCATTGCTATTAACTCAAACATTGTAACTGCGGTAGAAGAGTTCATTGCATATAACTTTGTTCTTTCCAATCGTAGTAGAAAAACCAGTCATGGTCATAAAGACAAATCAATCTTTGATTTAAAAAAGGGATTTTGCAGTTAACATCAAGAATTCAATAAACCAGAGTTTCTGTACACGATTTGAAGTATGACAAGTGCCCATCATCAGTTACAATGCATAGAACAGAGTTATATGCAATGCCTCCCAATCTTAATCAGCGTGCAGATGAAATGCTCCAGTTCAATGACAGGGATTTGGACTTTGATGTAGATCGTACTGAAAAAAAAAAGGATGATTCACACTTTTGGTTGTCTTTCTTCCAAGGATATAAATTTATGTTCTTTCTTGACACACTGAAAGTAAATGTTATGTACAAGCTTTATACAAATATGTAAATTGTTTGAGCCTTCATGTGGAAGGCATTCATAGTCCTAGAATGTAGGTTCTATTCTTGCATTAATCATGAAACTCATGTAGAAATGAATTGGGGGTATATATTTGTCTTACAAGATTGGTTGAAACATTGGTTTGAGACATTTAGTAATGGTGGATGAAGATTACAAGATATCATTTGATGTATGATCGAAGAAACAGGCTTTATAATTTTATCAAAAAGTTAATGAAGTGTTAAATGTAATTTTGATGAGTGTATCAAGATTTTTTTATTGTTACAAATTGTTTTGTTTAAAATTCCTCAAGCGTTAATACCACGCTTTGTATGGTTTTCAATATACTTGATTTAGGAACATTTGTATAGAGAATTGTTGTATAATTGATGTCGAGCCTTGGGAAGATATTTCTCATACCTCACTTGAGATTCCATTCTATTTGTTGCCCTCTCTTTTTCTAAAAAACATGGATAATTTTCCAATTATACATAAGCAATATGAATGTAATCAAAACCTTTTGTTATTTAGAAAAAAAAATGCAATAGAAGTCACCTTTCAAAATTACCACAATTGTTAGAGTGAAAATTATATTTCATTTTCTTCATATAATTGAAAAATAAATGCATGTAATATAATTGGGGGTTGGAAAACACAATGTCAGTTATCAATTTGTTCATTGTGCTTATATAAAGCTCAAGGGTGAAGAGGTTGAGGAGGATTTGCAGGTGGGGCATACACAAAAGTAACAAAATTGAGTTGAGGGGTAACTACCCATTACAGTATTTACGTGTAGAGGGTTTTACAACAGTATGTGGTTTGCAAGTTTCATAACACCCCATGTTCGCTAACTTGTAATTTTATAAAATAGTAAGAATGTGATGAATTTTTTTTGTTATTTCATAGTAGGAATGTAATGAAATTCACCTTCAAAATTTATAACAATTCTTAGTTAGTGTAAAAATTGTGTTTCAATTTCTTCATATGTTCAAAAATAAATGCATATTAATATAATTGCAAGTTGGAAAACATAGTGGGTTTTGAGTAGATGGTTTATGAACAGATTCCTAAACAAAGTGTTTTTAGAATAGATTCCTTTTCTATTTCATACATTCTATTACTTGTTGCTCCAGTTGGTATCAACAAGATCTCAGGAGGCTTCATGTTCAAAACTTTAGCGATGCACCCTTGCATAATGAGAAAATATGGGTTGTTGATATTGAGTTGCATAGAATGAAAAGGGTTTTGTACTACAAGGTTTGTGCAAAGTGGCCATTGATTTGGCACATATCTCTCCCTCCCACAATAATCTTAGTAGCATAATATAAGGCACCTTCAAAATTTACAACTCTTAGTTAGATTAAAATTTTATTTTAATTTCTTTACATGATTGAGAAAAAATGCTAAAAAATATCTACAAGTTGGAAAACACAATGAGTTTTAAATTATTTCATTTTGTATGTTCAAAGCTAAGTGGTGAAGAGCAAGGGGAGGATTTCTAGGTGGGAGATACATAAAACTAACCAAATTGAGTTGAGGGGTGAATAACCAATTGGGTTGTTGTGTGTTTAGAGTTTTAAAACTGTATGTGGGTTCCAAGGTTTCATAACACCTAGTGTATTATAACCTACAATTTTACAAAATAGTATGGATGTAATTAAAACCTTTAGTTATTTAGTGAACCCAATGTGTCTTCAAAACCTATAACCGTTTCCACCACTGAAAAACGTACCACCGTAATTCGTGAAAACACAAGCCACCATCTACAAAACCGCCAATACTTCCTTCACTTTGAGATACCCTAAACCAACCAAACTGCTTTCGGCAAACCAATCTTTGCCTTAAAACAGCGGCCGTTCATAACCCAGCATTTTCCAACCATAACGCTATGAACGTAATCAAAACTTTTATTTTAAATAAGTAATAATGTAAATGAAAGTTACCTTCAAAATAATCGCACCTGTGCTTAAAATTCCACTTTAATTCTCTTCATGCATGACTAATAAATGCGCACAAAATAACGTTTATAAATACCACCGCAGGTTATTTTAATTCGTGATTCTCAAAGCCCGTGAAAGAAAAACAGCCAACTGACCAACCACCATGGCTTTAACAATATGGCTGTTTACACCCAATGTTTTCCAACCTCCAGTTTTAGAAAATAGTATTAATGTAATTAAAACCTTTTTTTATTTACACAACATAAGTGTAATGAAAGTCACCTTCAAAATTTACCTTTAATGTATTTTAAACTTTTATATGTTGTGCAACAACACCTTTGACTTTTGATAGATATCAAAATTCTTTACAAGACGATTGTAGGTAAATTGAAAATTTTCTTATTGAGCCTCAAGGTGCAAATATTAGCCTTCAACTTCTAAACTACCTCAAATTCTTGCAAAAACTCTTTTTATAATGTCTCCATGCACCCTTCTTTATAAGCAACACCTTCCATTATTGTCTTTATTTTCTCAACTTCATGTCTTTTAGATTGCATCTCTCCTCATTTTATTTTGATGATAAAATCTTCTTCTTATCTTTTACTTCCTTTTCTAAGTATTTAATTTTAGTCTTTTGTTGTTTTTTACAGTTTCAACACTTCCAACTATTTCCTTTGCATCTACAAGTTGATCATCGACACATTTTTCCTCATCCCTACTACTCTTACCTATTAACACCCCCTACTATTACTTCTCATGATCTTCTAACTTCTTTAAATTCATATGTTTTACTTGAAGCTTTAGATCAACTACTCTCTTGGATAGAGTTTTCAATGTATTGAATACTTTTATGTAGCTTTACAACCATCTTTTTCTAAACTTTTCAAGAGAAGGAAGAATCTCTTAAGTCAATACATTATGTATTATCATTCTCCCAACCATTTGTCACCATCCACCTCCACCATAACCCTATCCCTCCTCCATCCTATAAATCCATTTTGGATGCCTATGTACCACAATCCACCATCACATATCTCCCTCCTACTAAGTCCATTTTAGGTCCTTCTATCCCTCCCACCCTACCACTCCATATCTCCCTCCTTCCCTCTCTCCCTCACACAAACACAACCTCTCTCCAACTATCCCTCCTTCTCTCCCTAACTCTCTCTATACCTAACTCTCCTACCCTACCTCTCTTTGTCTCCCTCCTTCCCTCTTTCTCTCCCTCCCTTTATCACTCTCACACTACCACTCCCTATCTTCCCTCCATCCATCCATCTCCTCCCTCCCTCCCTCCTCACACACAAACCTCTCCCACTCCACCCTCCCTCCCTAATCCCTCTCACTCCCCATCCTCCTTAACCTACTCTCACTCCCTCTCTCCCTCATTCCCTCCTTCTCTTCCTCCCTCTATCCTTCCAACCTACCACTCCCTATCTTCCTCCTTGCCTATTTATCTCCCTCCCTCTCTCCTTCAGACACACAACCTCTCTCCACCAACCCCTTCCTTCCTAACTATCTCTATACCTATTCCTCCTAACCTACTCACACCTCTATCTCCCTCCTTCCCTCCTACTCTCCCTCCCTCTATCCCTCCACCCTACCACTCCCTATCTCCCTCATTTCCTCTTTATCTCCCTCTCTCTCTCCCTCATTCCCTCTTTATCTCCCCCGCTCTCTCCCTCATTTCCTCTTTATCTCCCTCGCTCTCTCCCTCATTTCCTCTTTATCTCCCTCCCTCTCTCCCTCTAGTTTTTCACCTACCTCTCTCTAGTTTGTTCACCTTACCCCTCTTTCACTACCTCTCCCTATCTCCCTCCTTCCCTCTCTCTCTCTCCCTCCTTCCCACACAACCTCTCTACATACCTCCCTACTTCCCTCTCTCACTCTCTCTCTATACTTACATGTCCCACCTTCTCCCTCTCTCTACCTCTACCTACCTCAAGTCTCCTCTCTCTCTCTCTCCCTCACACACACACTACTTCTCTCCACCTACCCCTCCCATTATCTTGACCTTCCTCCCTCCTTCCTTCCCTCTCTCTCACTCTCTCTATACATATCCAGGCTCCTACCCTCTCTCTATATTTTCCTCTATCCCTCTCACCTTACCACTCCCTATCTCCCTCATTTCTCCTCTCTCTCCCCCACACACAACCTCTCACCACCCTCCCCTCCCTCTCTCCCCAACTCTTTCTATACCTCCTTCCCTCTCTCTATATCTCTCCCTTCCTCTCTCCCTCACACACACAACCTCTCTCCACCTATCCCTATCTCTCTCCCTAACTCTCTCTATGCCTACTTCTCCTACCCTGCCTCTCTCTATCTCCATCCTTCCATCTTTCTCTCCCTCCCTCTATCCCTCTATCCTTCCTATTTAGACTCTATCTCCCTCCTTGCCTCTTTCTTTGAAAACACTTGAAAAGAAGTAGACCAAAGTGAATGAGATAGATAGTGTATTGATTAAAGAGACCCTTCCTACTCTTCAAAAGTTGATGAAAGAGCATGTGCACTATGTGTAATGGGAAAATGGAAACACAAAACTAGAGGTATCAGGTACTATAATGTATGAAATGAAAAAGGAATCTACTCTAAAAATAGTTAAAAACAAGCATCTACCATAGTGAATTAGATAGATAATTTATTGACTAAAGAGATTCTTCCTGCTCTTGAGAAGTTGATGAAGGTGTGTGTGTAGTGTGTTGAATGGGAAAATGGAAATACAAAAGTGGATAAAGTCAACTAGAAATACACCACCTCTCTCTACCTCTCCCACCCTACCTAGATCCCTCTCTCTACCTACCTCTCTCTATTATGTTCCCATTACCTCTCTCTAACTACCTCTCCCTATCTCCCTCCTTCCCTCTCTCTCTCTCCCTCCTTCCCACACAATCTCTCTCCACCTATACCTCTCTCTCCATCCCTCCCTCCATGATTCCCTCTCTCTCTCTCTATACCTACATGTCCCACATTACTTTATTTGCTTGCACAAATTCATATGCAATACAAAACCTCTTGAGTTTATCCACTTTTGCATTGCCATTTTCCCATTGCATATACTACACACAGACCTTCCTCAACTTCTCAAGAATGAGAAGAATATCTTTAGTCAATACATTTAATATCTCATTCACTTTGGTCTACTTAGTTTCATGTGTTTTTAAAGCATATTCATTTTTCATTTTTTACATTCTAGCATTTGTTTCCTCCAATTCTACATTTACATTTTCCCATTGCACATAGTGAACATGATCCTCTCCATGTCTCCCTTATTTCCTCTCTCTCGCTTTATCCCTCTCATGCTACCTTGCTATACCTTTCCCTCCCCCTATTCCTCTATACTTCTCTCTATCATGCCTCTCTCACCATCCCTCCTAACCTTCCTCTCCCTCCCTTTGTGCATCTTTCCCCCTTCTCTCTTTCCACCTACCCCTCCTTTTATCACTCACTCACTCCTTCCCTCTCTCTCCCTCTCTCTGTCCCTCCCACCCCACATCTTCCTCACTCTACCTACCCCTCTCTCTCTCACACATACACCACCTCTCTCTACCTCTCCCACCCCACATGTTGCTCTAGTTCTACATTTCAATTTTCCCATTGCACATAATGCACATGAACCCTCCTCAACTTCTCAAGAGCATGAAGAATGTCTTCAGTCAATACATTATCTATCTCATTCGCTTTGGTCTACTTCTTTCCCTCCCACCCAACCACTCCTCTCCCCCTCCTACTAAATCCATTTTGGGTCCTTCTATCCCTCCCACCCTACCACTCTCTATCACTCCCACCTTACCACTCCCTATCTCTCCTTCCCCCTCTCTCCCTCACACACACAACCTCTCTCCACCTACCCCTCCCTCTCTCCCTAACTTTCTAATATTCATCTATTATTTTATTTCATTTTGAACTAGAGGGAGGGGTAGGTGGGGAGAGGTTGTGTGTGTGAGGGAGAGAGAGGAGAAAGGAGGGATATATGGAGTGGTAAGGTGGGAGGGATAGAGGTACATATAGAGAGAGTGTGGGAGAGGTATGCATAGAGAGAGTGAGAAAGAGGGAAGAAGGGAGGGAGGGAGGGAGAGATAATGGGAGGAGTAGTTGGAGAGAGGTTATGTGTGTGAGGGAGAGAGGGAGGGAACTTGAGGTAGGGAGATAGAGGTAGAGAGAGAGGGAGAAGTAAGGTGGGAGATGTATGTATAGAGGAGTGCTAGAGGGAAGTATAGAGGAATGGGGGGAGGGAGAGGTCTAGCGAGGTAACTTGGGGGGGATAAAAGGATATAGGGGAAATGAGAGATCCACAGAGAGATAGGTAGAGGGAGGTAAAGTTGAAGGAATAGGTGGAGAGGTAGGTAGAGAGAGTGAGGGGATATATGGAAAGTAGAGAGGGAATGGGAGAGAGATGTAGAAAAAGGGGAGAAGTTAGGAAGGAAGGAGATGTAAGTAGACTGCGATATAGATATAGGGTAGAACCACTAGAGAGAGAGAGGGAGGAGGGAGAGGTAGATAACTACTTTTCAAATCTATCTCTCCCTCCCTCTATTATAATATAGTGATAACTACTTTTCAAATCTATCTCTCCCTTGCTCACTGACTAGTACCTTATGTTATTTATACAATTGTGAAATTTCATATGGACTTGGATATTCTAACCTTTTGAATTTTAACTTATCAACCATCTCTTTTTGTGCTAAAATATATTTACTACCATTGTTTGAATTTATAACACTTATATTTAGTCTTGTATATATTTCTAAAGAGACTTCTCCTTTGTATTAGTTTTTTATTGATACCATCACTATTTAAAAAAACTCTAGTTGCTCTATCACTTTCTTCTAGATTTTATAAGGAATGTGAATATTTCAAACTCTCATCCAGATGCCTTACAAAAAAATTTGAGGAAAATTTCGAATGATTAATTATGATGATTGCATCAATTACATGGTAAAAGTGAGCCTTCAATTTTTCAATTAATCTATTATAGTGTAAATATGGATAACATTAATCATTTATAGTTTCATGCAATGGATTATGCAATGATGATATATGTTAGGTTTAAGGTTTAACCTAATGGATTAATGCAATGATGATGATGGATTAACCCAAAGAGAGACATAAAGATGATGTTGAAAGACCTTATAATGGAGAAATTGAAGAAAGAGGAAGTAGTAGTTCATAATGAAATAAAAGAATAGATGAATATTAGATAGATGGAGGATGATATGATAGATTTAGTGAAACAACCTTCATCATAGAATTAAGGTTGTATAGAGAGAGAGAGAAGTAAGGTTGATTCATCATTAGTGCTTCCTTCTCCTATATTATTTAAGATGCCTTCTCCTATAGAATTTGATTCTTTCAATGTATGGTGCTCATTATATTGAGATCTATTTTGAAATAGAGAAAGATATTAGGAATTAAACTCTACTTGAGATTTCAAATGCGAAAACTTCTTTTGCAATGACAACAATGTTGCAATTTCTACTTCAATTCCATCCCACCCTACCAATCCCTATCTCCCTACTTGCCTCTTTCTCTCCCTCTATCCCTTCCACCCTACAACTCCCTATCTCACTCCTTCCCTCTTTCTCTCCCTCCCTATATCCCTCCCACCCTACCACTTCCTATCTCCCTACATCCCCCTCTCTCTCCCTTACATTAATAAATTTATATTAGCCTAAAATTAACCTAATGAATTAATGCAATCATGATATATGTTAGGTTTAGGGTTTAGGGTTTAAGGTTTAACCTAATGGAGAGATAAATAGAGGAAGAAGAGAGATATGTAGTATTAAGGTGGGAGGGATAGAGTTACACGTATAGAGAAGGGATGGGAGAGGTATGCATAGAGATATTGAGAGGGAGGGAAGGGGGAGGGAGGGAGGGATAATGTGAGGGATAGGTGGAGAGAGGTTGAATGTGTGTGAAGGACAGAGGGAGGGAGAGAGAGGTGAGATAGAGAGAAAGAGAGTAGAGAGGGATGTATTGAGGGAAGGGTAGGTAGATAGGGAGAGGTTGAGTGGAGATAGAGAGAGGGAGGGAGGGAAAGCGGGATGGAGGGAATTGTAGGTAGAGAGAGGTAAGGTAGGTGAGGTAGGTATGAAGAGAGTTGGGGAGAGAGGTAAGGGTAGGTCCAAAGAGAGGTTGTGTGTGTGACAAAGAGATAGAGAGAGAGCTAAGGAGCACATGTAGATAGGTAGGATATGAGGACCATCCACCTTATCTCTAGACATCATCATACAAGTGAAACTTTTCTTATATTCCATTAGTCAACATCATCACCACATTTAAAAGAGATAGGTATAGAGAGAGTTAGGGAGAGAGGGAGGGCTAGGTGGAGAGAGGCTATGTGTAGAACATTGTGAAGAGCATTGTATTACTTATCAACTCAAAATATTGTAATTTATACATTGGTTGTGTTTGTGTTAAAGTTATGATTAAAAAATTTAAAGAAAAATAAGCATTCTAGAGAATGCACTCTTTATCGAACAAGTTGTGGATGAACAAGAAGAGGAAGATATAATTCTTTCAAAGATATTGAAAACTATTTCAAAAACTTATAAGAGACTTAAAATTTGGTGCAGTAAAAATGACATTTCCCTTTCTTTGTCTAATTGGAACAAAAAAAATGCTCACATTATTCGCAGTGTTGGAAAACACACTATCCCTTGTAAATTATTTCCTTACATTTTTCTTTTTTTTGGTTTCGTACATACCAAAAATGTAATGAAGTCCACATTCAAATTTTAGAACAAATCTTTGGTACAATAAAAAAGACATTTTACTTTCTTCATTTGATTGGAACAAAAAAATGCTCACATTATTTGCAGTGTTGGAAAGTACACTATCCCTTGTCAGTTATTTCCTTATGAATTTGTAGTGTTGGAAAACACACTATCCCTTGTCAGTTAGGTAATGAAGTTCACATTCAAATTTTAGAAAAAAACATTGGAAATAACTAACAGGGGACAATGTGTTTTCCAACAAGGCACTGTGTGTTTTCCACTAGGGGTTAGTGTGTTTTCCAATAGGGAATAAAAAAATGCTCAGATTATTTACAGTGTTGGAAAACACACTGTCCATTGTCAATTATTTCCTAATGAATTTACAGTGTTGGAAAACACACTGTCCCCTGTGTAGGAAATAATTGACAAGGGATAGTGTGTTTTACAACACTACAAATAATGTGAGCATTTTTTTTGTTCCCTTTTCGAAAACACATTGTCCCCTATTGGAAAATACACTGTCCCCTATTCTAGTTTTTTCCAATGTTGGAAAACACACTATCCCTTTTTGGAAAAAACACTATCCCTTGCTAGTTATTTCCATTGTTGGGAAACATATTGTCCCTTATTAGTTTTTTCCAATATTGGAAAACACACTGTCCCCTATTAGTTATTCCCCTATTGGAAAACACAATGTCCCTGTTAGTTATTTCCCTTGTTCAAAAACACACTATCACATGTTAGTTATTTCTAGACATCTTACATTCTAATGATGTCCCTATCCAAATTAATTATCCCTATCCCTCCTTGAAGCTATAAATCCAATTTGGGTTCCAATGTCCCATAATCCACCATCACATCTCCCCCTCCTACTAAGTCTATTTTGGCTCCTTCTATCCCTCCCACCCTACCACCCCTATCTCCCTCCTTCCCTCTCTCCCTCACACACACCCTTACCTCTCTTCCTACACCTCCCTCTTTCCCTCTCTCTCCCTCCCTCCCTATCTCTATCTCCACTCACCCTCTCCCTCTCTACCTACCTTTCCCTTAATCCATCTCATCCCACTTCTCTTTCTACCTGCATCTCCCTCCTTCCCAACTTCCCCCTCTATCTACTTCTCTCTCCCCTTCCCTCTCTAATTTCCCATCTTTATCTACTTCTCTTTTCTACCATTGTTTATGATGAATTTATAGCACTTATATTTATTCTTGTATTTATTTCTAAAGAGACTTCTCCTTCGTACTAGATCTTTATCGATACCATCATTGTTTTAAAAAATTCTAGTTGCTCTATCACTTTCTTCTTTAATAATTCATAGCTTCTATAAGGAATTTTAATATTTAAACTCTCATCCACATGCCTTATAAACCCATTTGTGGAAAATTATGAATGATTAATTATGATGATTGCATCAATTACATGGTAAAAAAGAGCCTTCTTCAATTGTTTAATTAATCAATTATAGTGTAAATATGGATAACATTAATCATTTATAGTTTCATCAATTCATTATTCAATTTATTCAATTAATCATTTATAATGAAAATATGGACAACATTGGTAAAAAAATGTATTAACTAAAAATCCATATTGAACTTAAGAATCCATGGAATAAATACATTCCTCTATACTTCACTCTATCGCTCCTCTCTCACCATCCCTCCTAAACTTCCTCTTCCCATAGGTGGAGAGAAGAATAGAGGGATAGATGGATAGGGGGAGGGAGAGACATGGAGAGGTGGGTAAAGAGAGGTAAGGTTGAAGGAATAGAGGGATAGGTAGGTAGAGAGAGTGATGGGAGATAGGGAAAGTAGAGAGGGAAGACGAATAATAAAGTGTTGAATTTTACAAGAATTGTCTACCATTTTAGATAAGGGGTTACTTTTTTCCTTATCATATATTTCCAATTTTATTTGTTCCATGAAATTATTAAGTTCAAGAATCTTTGACTTCATTTATTCAACTCCACCTATAGCATCATCTCTAACTTTCTTTTCTTGCACAAATTCCTATGCAATACAAAACCTCTTGACAAAGGGATAAAGAGTGTGACAAAGAGAGGGGTAGGTGGAAAGAGAGAGGAGGGAATATGGACAAAGGGAGGAAGAGTAAGGTTAGGAGGGGTGGTGAGATAGGAGAAATAGAGGGAAGTATAGAGGAATTGGGATAGGGAGAAGGTGAGGGGGGTGGCTTGTTTATAGAGGGAATATAGAGAGAGTTAGGGAGAGAGTGAGGGGTAGGTAGAGAGAGATAGTGGAGAGAGGTTGTGTGTGTGTGAGGGAGAGAGAGGGGGAAGGTGGGAGTGATAGAGGTACATATAGAGAGAAATAAGTTCTAAACTATATTGGAATCATTTTTTTGAAACTCTTAATAAACATATATGCAAGGTATTGTGTGATAATAGGTCAAAAATCTTCACCTTACCACTATTTTTCTCCAAAAACTTCCAATACCTTATCCTTGTGGTCATGAAATACATGACTTAATTGTCATCATGACTTACAGAGAAGTCAAAAGTTGATCCAAATAAAAAATGTATCCACACTTTTTTTTGGGTAGGGTACTTAATCCAAGTCAATATATTCTCTACCTTACCCCCTTTGTGTTTCCATGACATTGGATCAACTCCAAGTCAAACTCATGGAAAACATTTGATTTCTCAAAATGATTTAAAATTCCACGTGAGTCGGCTTTCTATTGCCTTTTCCTTGCCTCAATGGCATACCTTGAATATATTTTTTTTCCAAATTTAGATTCATCATGGACTTCTATCTCATAGGTTCAACATATTGGATCATCCAATAGGAGATCTAATGAATAATCAAAAAAAATTCAAGCTAACATCCATTGTGTGTTTTCCAATAGGGGATAGTGTGTTTTCCAATAGGGAACAAGGGACAGTGTGTTTTCCAACACTACAAATAATGTGTGCATGTTTTTGTTCCTTGTTCAAAAACACACTGTCCCCTGCTAGTTATTTGCAATGTTGTTCTAATATTTGAAGGTGGACTTCATTACATAACTAACAAGGGATAGTATGTTTTCCAACACTACAAATTCATAAGGAAATAACTGACAAGGGATAGTGTATTTTCCAACACTATAAATAATGGGAGCCTTTTTTTGTTCCAATCAAATGAAGAAAGTGAGATGCCTTTTTTATTGTACCAAAGAGTTGTTCTAAAATTTGATGGTGGACTTCATTACATTGTTGGTGTATATGAAACAAAAAAAAATCATAAGGAAATAATTTACAAGGGACAGTGTGTTTTCCAACACTACAAATAATGTGAGCATTTTTTTGATCCAATTAGATGAAGAAAGGGAAATTTCATTTTTACTGCACCAAATTTTAAGTCCCTTATAAGTCTTTGAAATAGTTTTCAACATCTTTGAAAGAATTATATCTTCCTCTTCTTGTTCATCCACAACTTGTTCAATAAAGAGTGCATTCTCTAGATTGCTTATTTTTCTTTAAATTTCTTAATCATAACTTTAATCACAAACACAACCAATGTATAAATTATAATCTTTTGAGTTGATAAGTAGTACAATGCTCTTCACAATGTGCTATAAAACTTCACCAATATTAACAAAAAAAATATTTTGGAGATTAAAAAAATAAACACCTTCGAGTGACGACCAATGACATTTATATAGAGAGTGCAAGAAATTAATTTGAATTGTACCAATTAGCAAGGTGATGTAATGTTCTATTCATATGAAATTTGTAGATAGGCCCATTTGGGATGAATGAAGTGAGTTGTAAGATTAATACAATGAAAATAAATGAGGTTACAACCATGAATATGTTTGGGACCAATGATATTGGATATATATTTAAATGTTGGCACAAAGCTTGGATATTTGTTGCATAGTTCGATCATGTCTTGTTTAGTAGTTTTTGTACAAGGAACATTATTGGCCAATGGCTAGATTTGAGGAATCAAATCACATTAATTATGTAAAATCAAACTACAATGATCTATGATGTATTTTAATTTTTTGTAAATAACTTGTTCTACTTTAGAAATAACATGTGGTGCTACAAAATAGATTCTTCATCTTAGAACATTTAATATGTTGAAATAATGATTGAGAGACAAGGGTGCTGGCAAGAAGTCGAGTCCACTTTTTGGCCGAAAAGTGGAAGTGTTTTCCTCGATTTTTAGAATTTGACACATTTGACCTTAAAATTTGAAGCACTTAGAGATGGAATCTTCAAAAAAGTCACTAATCATAAAATGTAGTACTCAGAGTCTAGTTTCCAAATATGTAATTTATTTCAATACCCAAATTGTACAAATTGAGTTTTAATAGGCGTTTCTAAAAACCACTATTTAAAAGTGATTTTTTTATACCATACCATGCACATGTACGACATCCATATTTTGACCTAAATTATCATATTTTTCTAAATCCTTTTGGGAAAATATTTGTGACTCACTGAAGCTCATTTTTCAATATTTTTTTAATTTTTATTGATTTTTTTTTTGTTAAATTTTTAGTAGGCATATTTGTCATTTTGAAAAATCATCGTGTACAACATGCATAAGATGACCTAAACTTATCATTTTTTTATTTTTTTATAAATTGAAAAGAATTGTCTAAAGTTTGTTCTCGAGAAATTTGTTTGTCAAAATGTTATGTTGATCAAAATTTTATTAAAATACTAAAAACACCTGATAATTCAAGTTTATGGAATAGTTTCATTAGAAATTAATTGAAAAATAGAAAAATTAATCAAATTATTAAAAAAATTACATATTTGGAATCTACACTATCTCATCTATAATGGGTTTTAATTTCGTAAAAAAATTCTGCAAAATAGGTCTTCAGACATATGTCCAAAGTCACTATTTTCTTGTGACATTAACATGACCTTCAAGTTGCAGGTCAAACTAGGTCCAAAGCTTAGGTTTGGGTCCCCAAGCTATTTCCCGGACGAAAAACCAAGCCAAAAACCCACCCAAAAATTTGTAATTTAAAAAATGGGATCTCATTTTTAAACGAGATCCCATTTTAATAAAAAGAAAATTTATGGTTCTATGAAACGGGATACTGTTTTGTAAAACGGGATCCCATTTTGAAAATGACCAAAAATGGAAATTTTTCAAAACGGGATGCCGCTTTTGAAAACTTTCCAAAATGGAAATTTTTCAAAATTGGAAATTTAAAATAGAAAGTTATCAAAATGGGATCCCATTTTGAAAAACTTTCCATTTTTGGATATTTTTGTTTTGGAAAAATTCAAAATGAGATCCCTGCTTTTGAAAATTTTCCAAAATGGAAATTTTAAAAATGGGATCCTTTTAAATTTAGGCTCGGGATCCTGAAGCTAAACGAGATCCCAATTTTTGAAAAAGGGATCCCGTTTATTAAAAAGAGGGATCTTATTTTTTGCAAGCCGATTTCATTTTTTTCCTAAGGAAAAAACTTCCACGTTTCATGGACTCGTCTTCTTGCATTTACTCGCAAATGTCTTTACAATGAGAATACTATTATAAATTTATTAGAAATGTATGAAATGGGCCTAAATATGCCCTCAGTGACCCAACATGCTATTATAGGTGTAACCAACACTAATGTAGGAGGAGCATAGAAGGGAAAGCATCAAAATATAGGCAAATCAATGTGAATCCAAATTTTGTTCAGATTATCTACAAAGATCTTGGACAAATTCCTTTCACATATATAAAATAACAAAGTGTTGCCATGTCTTCTTTGGTAGAGCATGTTTCCACTAACCTGTCCACACCATCAACATAAAATCAAATAGTGTTTTTGTAAATGTTAAATTACCCATAAATACAGATTTGATACTATATGCAATAGATAATATGATGATTCAAAAAAATAATTCCTAATTTCCTAGCCTTCTTGATTTGTATATTGTTTGATCTTGATTTCCTATTAAACAAGTTTATGGAAATTATGGTCAATATTAGTGGTAATGGTGTCAATTATGTCCCTTGATTTGATTTTTGAATGTTTTAGGTTTAATTTTTTTAGGATGTTGGATAGTTGTGAAATATGATAAAGGGGGGAAATATGGCTTAAGGAGTTCCATGTTGAATATCAAGTATAAATTCAAGTATTGAGGGAGGTCAAGAATAAAGGAATTTTTACTAGCTTGTGGAGATGGTTTACATAAGGATCATATCACAAAGGCTTAATATTTTGATGTGGTCCTTTATATCAAGGTTCTTTTGAATATAAAACCAAATTTATCACTAGCATAAAATATGTGAGGTTTGTGGTGAATTGTGTCACTCTATATTTATATTATTAGAATGTAAGATTTTATTGAACTTATTGGTACATACACTTTGTACTCTAAAAAAATTTATCTTCCTTGTCAATTTTTCGTTCATGAGCATCTAACTCCATTGTGGATGGTCATGCATGGTAGGATGTGTCAATAAATTTCTTAGATGGGAACCCAAGACATGTTTAGAAAGAACTATGCAATGTAGAACTATGAATAACTACAATGAAGTAATGTTGTAAACAGGGGATGTTATCATCCTAAATTTGTGGTTGCACAACATAGTATACATGAAATAAGTTTTCAAGAATGTATTTTACGTCACTATCTCTCCTCACTCTCTCTACCTACTTCTCCCTCTATTCCCAACCTTACCTCTCTCTACCTACCACTCCATGTCACCCTCATTCCCTCTCTCTCCCTTTATCCCTCCCATTCTACCTTGCTAGACCTCTCCCTCACACCATCCCTCTATACTTCTCTCTATCTCTCATCTCTCACCATCCCTCCTAACCTTCCTCTCCCTTTGTTTGTCCTTCTTTCCCCTCTCCTCTTTCCACCTATCCATCCCTTTATCACTCACTCACTCCTTCCCTGTAGTGTCCCTGGGTTGTTAAAGCAGAAATTAAAAAAAAAAAACAAAAAAACAAAACAAAACAAAACAAAACAAAACAAAAAAGAAAAAGAAAAAAAAGAAAAGCTTATGGGAAGCAGATCGGCGGCATGCATGGGGGAGATTTTTGCATGTTATGGATCCTTAATACGGGGGGGCCAGACTGAGGTTGCTATTTTTGGGTTGCATGCACCGTTGCGAGGAAGAGGTCGGGGATTCAGGGAAGAAAATTAGGGAAAAAGATGCAGACAAAAGTTGGGAGGAGGACAGAGAGGTTATAGACAGCCGCTCAAAGGAGAAGCTGGGGGTCAATCAACATTTGTTGGGGGGGGCGCCTTTGTTCAACTCTCCAACTTATGCCGATCGAAGTTGTTCTTCTCTGGGGGGTGGAATTAAAAGTTTTGATTGGAGTCGTTTTGTTCTTCGGGCAATTGGTTATTTTTGCGGAGAAGGGAGTTGTATTCGGTGGTACGGGGAATTCCTGGTTCTTGAAGTTGTGTTCAAGGGTTCTGGAAGCTTTTTGGGGGGGTGCTTTTGGGATCTGAATAATTTTTCCCTAGCTACATTTTGGAGAATCTGATTCTACATTTTGGAGAATTTGGAGACTCGAATTTCTGCAGACGGTTGGGGCTTTTGGCAGAAATTGTTTGGAAGCTCAGCTCCAGCATTAACATTCAGCTCATTTTCTGAAGTATTCCAGGTTTCAGTTTCTTATGATCTTTCTCTCTGTTTGTTTTTAATTGTCTGAACTTGAATATTGCTTGTGGTAGAATATATATGGATATCTATTTTATATATATATATTTTTGGGTCGAAATGGAATAAGCTGTGAAAATAATTCTTGAAATATTCTGTGTCTTCAGTCTTTCGATTCAAGTTCACCTTGCGAAGTTCTATTCTATCGTGTTTATGTTTTTTTTTCCAGTGGATCTTTTAAGGCTTGCAAGGCACGACCCATAAGCCCAAAGACCATACATTGCTCTATTACTGATGAAATATTGCAATGCCTGTATTTTACTCTAATCCAGAAAAGAAAAAAGAAAAAAAACCCACATGACAATGATGTCCCATTAGTGTAAATTATGTTCTGGGCCAATTCAGACATACTCGTAACTGAGATATGTAGATAGAGCATCCTTTAACCCCAATTTAGCCTGGACATAAATAGTAGCATTGCATAACTTTCATGTGGTTTTAGAAGCTTTTGGACCCTAAGGTCACCGTTCAAGAAAAGGAATTATTTTTCACTTGTTAATCTGATTATTTTTTTTATAGTTCAATAATTGATTATTTTCCATTAAACAGAAATATAGCGATGCATGATGTTGGTTAGTATAGTTATAATCTTAAACAGGCATCGAAGTCGTATCTTATGATATTCGATGCATACTGTGAACCATGTAAGGTAGTCGGCCTTTGTATAAAGCTTTCTGACCCACACATGGTTGGTTGCATACGGTTTGCGAATATGTCTATTTAATTGTTTTGATGTTCGGTGTTTCAAACCAAGGTAAAATTTTGATGCTTGTCACAAAGCGACTTCCATGTATGATGGATTGATGTTGAGATAAAATATGACTCAGTATTGAGCTGCGTTTGGTCTTGATAAACTGTAGATTCGATATTCTGATATGATACTGCCTGCTGATTGGAATCATTAAGCATGTGCCAGTCGTAGTTTATTCCTTAGAGCTGTATTAGATTTGTGTATTACTGTATTTAAGTTTACATATCTTGAGTCGGTTAATAGATTTGCGCCTTGTCTTGTGAGTCACCTTTCTCTCCTTGTTTAGACAAGCTTGATACCTTTATCTCTAGACATCTGATGTTTATTCCCTGATGCTAATTGTATCCATTCATTTTGTGGAATTTTGATGTAAGAGACTCATCTTAACCGTCCATTGCCATCGCATCTGATATCTTCTCCAAGTGAAGTCCAATCAAACTCTGATAACTTTTAGCCGAGTCTCTATGCCATGCAGTGTGTGTGTGTAAGTTCGTCATTTCTCAGACTTCGGGCGCCTCTCTCTTTAAATTGTAACTTGCAGTCACTAAGTGATATACTATTTGGTCATTTGTTCCACGTGGTTGTTGTGCATCGAATCCTCGAATCTAAGGGATTTCCTTAACATAATTATCGCTTGGGAATTGCTATGTTGGCATGTAGTTTACATAAAGCCGAAACCTGGAACATTGAGAATTTATCTTAAACTCCCTTGCATAAGAATTTCCCTCCATCTTGTTGGCCTGTGACGCTCTTGATGGCGGCTGCATGCTATTGAACCATGATGCCCTATATTGGCACTAGAACAACATCATTATCTGTATCAACCTTAATCATGAGCTCTCTTGATACTCTGTATCCGCATTGTTACCCACTTATGGTTATTGCTCGCCTTCAGTGTGACGGTTATAGGAACGTGTTATAGTGTGTAAAGTCCATGTTAGGCATATTTATCCTTTTGTTATGCATTGGTTTGCTATTGCATGCCTTCGTTTTGGCATTATCCCTATTGGATAAGTCGCTGTTATGGGCGCATGGCATTATATGATTCAATAGGTAGGTATCGCTGTTGCTTGTTATCCGAGAAGTTAAGGTTACCATAATTAGTCAACGGGATCTATACATGTATAATGGTATACATATTTTTAGAGTGAGATTATAAATATTGTTTAAATAAACATTATGAAGTAATGTGTGTCGTCAACAACTAAATATGATAGAACTACATATATATGATATTGGTATATTAACATGTAAGTGCATAATGATTATGAGTGTGTATTTATATTTACATATACACATATTTACTTGTTTAGGCACATTTATTTTCTAAGGTCAAATTTTGTATTTAGATAGTTGTGTTTATTTATTAAACATTAGGGAAGTATAATTCTACATTTTCTAAAATTGTTTTAGGAATGAAATTTAAATTTGGGTAAATATTTGGAAGGATGATTCATAAGTCTTGTTAAGAATAAGCTAGTTATTATAATTAGTAGACCGGTTAGGTGTTTACATTGGAAATGATTTAATTGGACTGAGATTTTATTTCAATAGTTAGATTATGTATATATATTAAATGTTGGAACATATTTATGTCTTCTTTCATAAATGAAGAAACTATTAGATGAGTGAAATTAGAGTACTAAGCCAATCTATTGAATGATTTGTTAGGTGAGATAGAATGTAATTAGAAAAGTAATAAATGGGTTTAGTAGTGTAGATGTATGTATATGCGACTGTTTATATATATCTATTTTATATAGAGACAGCCTTAGTATTACATCCCGCACCCTGTACCTTGGATTAGAGCTTGTTAAAACAATACTCAAATACATAGGTTTGTGCTTGGTTCGCTTAGCATTTTAAATGCATTTTTTCCTTGTTGTACGCTGAACTGCAGTGTAAATTATGTGGCTTCTACTTAAATTAAATCGTTATCATAGTGTTGTGTGTGTGTATTCATTTCTACAAAGATAAAATCTGTATTCTGAGATTTGAAACAAAGTATAAGAAAATGGGAAAATGGAAACTTAAACAAGTATATTTTTATGTACGTGTTTATGTAGAAATAGGTATGTGTTTTTTAGTGAATCTAGATAATATCGTTGTCATGATTGATTCCTATATTGGAGTAGGCTATTTTTATTTTTATTTTTGCAAGAATATGCTTATCTAGTTCAGCAGTCTTCGGCTTCACCTAAGTGGGTGGCAGCCGCCTAAGAAACTGTCTGGGGTGATGGACCCTAGAAAGGGTTGCATACCCACTCTTCTAGTATGTAATTTTGTATGGGTCACATAATGCTTATGAATAGAGGTTTGAGTTTAGCATGTATTTGTGGTGTTGTGTTACTTTGTGTTGGAATAGATTCCTCCTTGAATGTCTTATGAGTGAACCCTTGGTTGGTCAGTCAATGAGTTGGAGCAGCTCAAGTTGTCGAACTACGGTGCCTCTGCGAATTATATACGTAGGCAAGGCCATCGAGTGATGAGCTCCCGAGGCATTAGGTCGGGCCCCTAGGACTGTTCTTCTGAGTCTTGATTGAGTCTTGTCGTTTATTTCGGTAACGTAAAAACTACCATTGGTTTATATAACTTCTCTTAGTGATCAGGTGCTAACTATCTTTGATCTGATGTATGTGCCAAGTCATGTAGACCTTGCAGGTATAGGCATTGGGAGCAAGGACTTGTCGAAAATTAGAATGTAAGAGGTATGTTAAGCTAGCTTGAGTAAGTAGACTCTATTGCCAAAGTTAGTTAATCACTTCTATCTTTTCTTGTAACTTGTGTGATCATTGAATAAGTAGTGAATTGTGTTGTAGTTACCTTTGTTTTCATTGTTAGTGGTTTGTGAGGTAACCTCGCGTGCCCCAGAGAACTAAGTGTAATAGTGTAATGTAATGCGTTATATGTTTATGGTTAATGTTCTTGTATGTTCAATTGTGATGTTTAAAAAAAAATAAAAATTATTTGCTTTGTCTGTGTTCTTTGGGTTTGCATGACGGGCGTTACATTCCCTCTCTCTCCCTCACATTATTTGTCCCTTCGTCCCTCCTTCCCTCTCTCTTACACACATACCTCTCCCACCCTCTCTCTATATGTACCTCTATCCATCCCACCTTACCACGAACTATCTCTCTGCTCCCCCCTCTCTCTCATTTAATTTCTATTAGGACGCTTTCATAAAAAGTTTTCAAAATAAAAAGATATAGCTATAGACAACAATATCCTAATCAAGTTCAACACAGATACAAGAAAAATGATCTCAATAAACAATATTCCTTCTACCTTACAATAAACCATTTCACCAAGTATCCTTGTACCTTTCTAATGTTCTTTCTATTCTAAATTTATTCTTGTACATCCACTTGCAAGCAATGGGTTTGTAAAAAACTAAATCAACCAAGTTAGAAGTCTTATTTTTTGTACCTTTTCCATATCCTCTTTCATGTATTTACTTTAAGATTCATTCTCATTTTAAGAGAACTATTCTCCTATAGAATTTGATTAATCATTACTACAAGGTAGAGGAAAATTAAATTATAATTCTAAAGGAGTATACCTTTTGGATAACTCCTATAATCTTATAGACCTTCCCACAATTGTCATGATTTTAATTGTTGCATTCATAATCCCCCATACCTTCATCCCTACATTTTTATTTTATACGATGACCTCTCTCCCTCCCTCCACCCTCTCTCTCTCTCCTCCTTCCACCCACCTCTATCTACTTCTCGCTATCTAACCTATCACTCTATACCTCTTTCTCTCTCCTTCCCTTCTTCCCTCTCTCCATTAGGTTAAACCTTAAACCATAAACCCTAAACCTAGCATATAACATCATTGCATTAATTCATTAGGTTAATTTTAGGCTAATATAAATGTATTAATCTAAGTGAGAGAGGGGGATGTAGGGAGATAGGCAGTGGTAGGGTGGGGGGGATAGAGGGAGGGAGAGAAAGAGGGAAGGACTGAGATAGGGAGTTGTAGGGTGGGAGGGATAAAGGGAGAGAAAGAGGAAAGTAAAAAATGTGAGATATGATGCTATATTATATACTAACTAATAGGGGACAATGTGTTTTCCAACATTGGAAATATGATTGGAACAAAAAAATGCTCACATTGTTTGCAGTGTTGGAAAACACACTATCCCTTGTATAGGAAAAGTACATAGGGGACATCATTATAATGTAAGATGTCTAGAAATAGCTAACAGGGGATAGTGTGTTTTCCAACATTAGAAATAAATAACAAGGGATAGTGTGTTTTCCACTTTCCAACATTGGAAATAACTAATAGGGGAAAGTGTGTTTTCCAACATTGGAAATAACTAACAGGGGATAATGTGTTTTCCACTTTCTTGATATGATTGGAACAAAAAAATGCTCACATTGTTTGCAGTGTTGGAAAACAATCTGTCCCCTATGTAGGAAAAGTGGACAAGGTATGTCATTATAATGTAAGATGTCTAGAAATAACTAACAGAGGATAATGTGTTTTCCAATAGGGGATAGTTTGTTTTCCATTAGGGGACAGTGTGTTTTCCAATAGGGGATAGTGTGTTTTCCAATAGGGAACAAAAAAATGCTCACATTATTTGCAGTGTAGAAAACACACTGTACCTTGTCAATTATTTCCTTATGAATTTGTAGTGTTGGAAAACACACTATCCCTTGTTAGTTATGTAATAAAGTCCACCTTCAAATTTTAGAACAACTCTTTGGTTATAGTAAAAATGACATTTCAATTTTTGATATGATTGGAACAAAAAAATGCTCACATTATTTGCAGTGTTGGAAAATACACTGTCCTTGTGTAGGAAAAGTGGACACGAAACATCATTAGAATGTAAGATGTCTAGAAATAATTAATAGGGGATAGTGTGTTTTCCAACATTAGAAATAACTAACAGGGGACAATGTGTTTTCCAACAAGGGATAGTGGATTTTCCAATAGGGAACAAAAAATATGCTCACATTATTTGTAGTGTTAGAAAACACACTTTCCCTTGTCAATTATTTCCTTATGAATTTGCAGTTTTGGAAAACACACTGTCCCTTGTCAGATATGTAATGAAGTCCACCTTCAAATTTTAGAACGACTCTTTGGTTATAGTAAAAATGACATTTCAGTTTCCTGATATGATTGGAGTAAAACATGCTCACATTGTTCGTAGTGTTGGAAAACACATTGTCCCATGTGTAGGAAAAGTGGACAGGGAATATCATTAGAATGTAAGATGTCTAGAAATAACTAACAGGGGACAGTGTGTTTTCCATCAGGGGATAGTGTGTTTTCCAACAAGGGACAATGTGCTTTCCAACTTTGGAAATAACTAACAAGGGACAGTGTGTTTTCCAACAGGGAACAAAAAATTGCTCACATTATTTGTAGTGTTAGAAAACACACTGTCCCTTATCAATTATTTCCTTAGGATTTTATAGTGTTGGAAAACACACTGTCCCTTGTAAGTTATGTAATGAAGTCCACCTTCAAATTTTAGAACAACTCTTTGGTTATAGTAAAAATGACATTTCACTTTCTTGATATGATTGGAACAAAAAAATGCTCATATTGTTTGCAGTGTTGGAAAACATATTGTCCCCTATGTAGGGAAAGTGGATAGAGGACATCATTTGAATGTAAGATGTCTAGAAATAACTAACAGGGGACAATTTGTTTTCCAATAGGGGATAGTGTGTTTTCCATCAGGGGATAGTGTGTTTTCCAACAGGGGACAGTGTGTTTTCCATCAGGGGACAACGTGTTTTCCAATAGGGGATAGTGTGTTTTCCAACAAGGAACAAAAAGTGCTCACATTATTTGTAATGTTAGGAAACACACTGTCAGGCTTGTTAATTATTTCCTTATGAATTTGTAGTGTAGGAAAACACACTGTCCCTTGTTAGTTATGTAATGAAGTCCACCTTCAAATTTTAGAACGACTCTTTGGTTACAGTAAAAATGACATTTCACTTTCTTGATATGATTGGAACTAAAAAATGCTCGCATTGTTTGCAATGTTGGAAAACACATTGTCCCTTATGTAGGAAAAGTGGACAGGGGACATCATTAGAATGTAAGATGTCTAGAAATAACTAATAGGGGATAGTGTATTTTCCAACATTAGAAATAACTAACAAGGGATAGTGTGTCGTGACTATATTCTAATGATGTACCCCTTGTTCATATGATGATGACATTAATTTGGTAGATAAACCCAAAAAATTTGTGGCACATCTTTCGTCAATAATACAAATGTTATTGCCTACATGTTACATAGACTTTGTGTTAAAGTATACATATCTTATTAATACTTTAGGTGATTTATAACCATCTAGGTATGTTTTGGGTGCATTTGGTATATTTTGAGGATGATGCATAAAATTAAAAATCACCACTATCTTGTGAATCCAACATTTTAGAATTTCAATTTCTTTGTAATACTTTGGATACTAGTGCATGACATTGAGACTATCTCTATTTTTGCACCCATGGGTATGTGAAAGATAATCATGGAAAAAACAAGCCCTTAAGTGGCAAAAAATCCAAAAAATTAGAGTTAGGTAACTTGACGTAAAAATTTGATAAATTTTTCTATATTATTTCAAAAATATGTAAGAATATAATCTATAGAAAATTGAATGTAGTTTCTAAACTACTAGGTTTATTTTTCATTTTTTAAATCTATTTGGTGAAAATTTGAAATTTCAATGCACTAGTACTTAAATTTCAAGGAAAAAATAAGAAGCAGGTGTCTGTCTAACCACCCTAACCACAATAAAATGATAATATTTTTTTATAATATTTTAGATATAAGTATACGAATCATGTTCGTATGTGATGCATATTTTTTTGTAATTTTTTTGAGTAAATAATTAATTATGAATTTTTTATTACAACTTTTAAAAAATATAAAAAATCGTATGTCTGACCACCTTAACTTGGTCAAAACTTCATGAAATTCAATTTTTTTTTTAATCTTGTAGTATGGGAAGCATAGAATGTGACACATGTTTCAGATTCAAAAAGTGTTATACCATTTGAAAGCTATAGATGTTTTCCAATTAGCTTTTCAATTGGGACTTTAGTCGTAATTTAAATAGAAAATGAATAATGATATTTTACTAAATTCAAAGTAAAGCATATTTTATATTAGTGGAAATCTGAGAATCTCCTTTAAAAACCCTTTTTGTTTCATTAAATTTGGGTAAAAAAAATGTCATCAACCACATACCCTACACATACCCATCATATTGCCACTTTTTGGCCCATCATGATCTTGCACATACCCTCGTGGTTTCATATTGTTTTAGATGTTGATATAGAATGTAAACTAGATTGGGAAAAACACATTTGATCTATTCTTTGTAATGAAATCTACCTTAAAATTTTAGAACAACTATTTGGTACAGTAAAATGGCATTTCACTTTCTTCATTTCATTGGAAAAAAAAAAACACTCACATTATTTGTAGTGTTGGAAAACACACTATCCCTTGTCAATTATTTCCTTGTGAAAATTCTCACATTATTTCGAGTGTTAGAAAACACACTTTCCCTTGTCAATTATTTCCTGATGAAAAATTCTCATATTATTACAATGTTGGAAAACACACTATCCCTTGATAGATATTTGCTTACGAAAAGTTTTTGTTTTGTAGTACTTTAATGATTTGTGTGCTTTTATAATTAGACTTAAATTATATTATCATAGTGATTAGTGATATGTGAGCTTAGATGGTGCTCCAACATCATTACATCTCAAATGATAGACATAGAAAGATGACACTTTGAAAGCCTCTTAGACAACAATGACTACTACTAGTAAGTTAATACTAGTAATAAAACTACTTGTCCTTCAAATTATATTTCTTGTTTCTTGTGATTTTAAATTATTATGGTGAGAGGAGAACAACGATTTTTAATGACCAAAAAAAATGAAATTCAATGGTTGATTATGATATTTAAAACGAAAGTTGGGTAAATCTTTCTTTATATTATCAACCCTTTCATATTGTTTCTTCCAACTGACCATTGCAATCTTATATTTTCTAGTCGTTAAACCCTATGCTTCTCCTTCCATTAAAATAATTTTGAGAGCTTCAACCCCATGGAGCATAATTAAAGTGACAATGATCTTATTATTCTTAGTAGTAGTACTAGTTGTTGCCATCACAAAGGCTTTGAAAATGTATTTATATTTCGTAGCTACACACTTGACATGTAAATATGTCGAAGCATCCTATAGACACCCATCATTGATATCATTGAAGTATATGGAATAAAAACACACATATCATTAAAGTACATTTCCTATTATTCACATTAGAAAAGGAAAGACAAATGTCAAAATCATTAGTGTTTTTTCACATTTGGTAATGCAAACAAATAATAATGATAACTTCTCTTTAAAATGTCTCTTTCATGTACCTCTTTATTATGAAATTAATGAATTGGGATTTTTCTTTAAATACACAATCTTATAGGCTCAATTCAAAATTTTTAACATGCAAGCTACCAACAATGGTTAAGTTTTGAAATTGTCAATGTTGGAAATAGTAAAAAATATTTTTTTGGAGAACAACAAGATCATATGCATGATTGGGTCTAGGGGGCACAATCTCACTTGTGATTACGTCCACTTGAACTTGATTGTGCCCACGATTTTATCCAAGTGGGAGAAATTCTTAAGGGATGAGACTAACTCAATAATAAGGACAAGGTACTCACAAAAAAGGGTAAGTATTAGGTTCAAAGCCAACAATGGACATAAAAATACAAATTGCATATACAAAAACTAAGAATTCAAGACCATTCCAGAAATAAAAGCAAAGCAAGAATGAAATGAGGTAAATTATACACTTTTATCCTCTAAACAAGGGTATAATGTAGGTACCACTTGTCACCAATTCAGCCTAGAGAGAAAATTGATTATAAAAATATTAGCTTATTGCACTCTAAATAAATAAAATGAATTAATAGGGAGAGCCTCCACTTAAAAATAAATTTTAAACCAAACAACATATATTATTTTCTTATTATCTCAACGACTTTGTGTGTTGCTTATTCTTTTGAGAAATAGATGGTCTAATATTTTAAAATCATAATATATAATATAAAACCTTCTCCTAAAATAATGGAACAACATTTAGGAATCAAAGTCTCATTTATAGATGAATAACTAGCTGAAAATATATAAACACTACTTAATGAAAGATGTTATCACTGCACATTTTTTCTTCCCACTTTTGAATATTTCCTTCTAAACTTTACTTTTGAAATATCTTAAAATTGAAATAAAAACAAAAAGAAATATACAGAAAAATATTTTAAATCTCAATAATAAATTAAATTTAACTAAACAACTATAAGGGACACACTGTGTTTGTCAAACCTATATTCAAATCTATTGACATTTCCTTTGAAAAAAATGATTTTTACGTTGTTTATGGTGTTAAACATACAAAGTGATCTTCATAAAATCTGGTGTAATTTCTATGAATCTTCTTTGAAAACAATTAGTAGGAATGAACTTACTAATTGATACAACTTGATACAAAGTGATTTTCATAGAATCTATCAATAGTGAGGTGATCTCCATTACTCCACCGTTTTCACCCCATTACTCCACCGTTTCACATTATAGCAAAGCATTCCCTGCTTCTACAGTATTCTCTGCAAAAACTAAAAGCCTAGAATCAAATTTGTATGATTTAAACATACAAAAAAAACATGTGCGCTCTGTCCATAGAAAATCCATCACCCAAAGTGGTAGCCATTTGAGAAGCCACATCACCTATTCAAACGTTGATCATAGCCAACCAATTTGAAATTTAGAGAACTTAAGAATAACAAAAATCACTTGTCCATTTTAAAATCTCTGTAGGTGCCCAGAAGGTAATGTTAAAATATTCATGAATGGAAAGAAAAGAGCAAGGGAAGTTACCTATCTTACTAACCCTAATCACTATGTTTATTTTGTTCTCCATGCCCTCACTGCAGACTGAGACGTAAGAATACCAATAAAGTGTTTCAAATAACGGAGAACAAGTATTTGTAAACAAAATGAAACCTTGACCCGTAATGGCGAACTATTCTTTGAAACAATGGCATCTGTAGTAGGATCATACCATTGTTTAGGCACTACAATGGAAACAATGGTTGGCTGAAAATGCACTCTAAAATGTAACATCATAACATTATAGTCGGCTAAATTGATACCAGCATTCTATGCAAAAACTAGATATTCTTTGCAGAAACCAAAAACCCAAAATCAAATCTATATGATCTAAACATACAAAAAAAACACTAGATTATAACGCATTATGTACCTACAATGTTGCGCTAGAACACATTCTGGCTTTCTTCCAAAAAATAGTTGCAGATCGGATTTGTTCGAGTGGTCTCTGCTACTCAAAATTCATGTGTGTGCAAATGAAAATGGATTACAATGATTTTTAGAATATTTAAATTTTCATTTTAAAAAGTCCTGCTTAAAAGTCCCACTCATTTTCAAAAACTATTGTAGAAATTGGAAACATCTGTCTTCTGCCACCGTCTGTTAGTCAATATTTTTGTGAGTGCATTTTATCTTCCCTTTTGACTTTTCGTCGGGGTTGTTTTGTCCATGGGATGTTATGTTATGTTATAATGTTATATACATAGGTGCTTTTTGTCAAGGAGTTAGCTTTCTCCGTATAGTGTGGGCGATAATTTTTATTTTATTTTATTTAGGTTAATTTAAATAATATTTATATAAAATATATGTATTATATATTAAATTTATTTTAGTTGTGTTAAATATATTAAGATATTTGATAAAATTAAATATGAAACAAAAATAATTGAATAATTGTATTTAATTTTAAATTTTAATATAATATTTTTCAAGGTTTAATAGAGTATTTAAAATTATTTCGATAGATAATATATTTTAAACATGCACATTTTAAAATATATGTTGTGTGTTTCATATATATTAGGATAAGTAATGTTACTAATTATTCTTTAACGTCTTTGTATTGAGGCATTCTTAAATGCTTTTGGATTGGATGATTTGATTAGTATTATAATAAATGCAATGGATGTCTTTTATACATAAACATAACTCCAAAATGAAAATTTGTGCAAACTTCGCTCAGGAGTAAAGAGTAAAATATAGTTAGTTGGCTAAAAGTTTTATTCCGAATTTTAAATTGAAAGGAACAAGACCACAACTATTACAATGAACTTACACCCACAAAGATGACCTAGGTAAGATAGCCAAGTTATATCAATATTAAAGATGGATTCAATTGGACAAGGATTGGATTAAATAGATAATTGTTACTTGTTACTTTAGATGTTAAGATATTTAAATATTTATCCAACTAGATTAATAATAAAAATTGAAATTAAGAAATCTTACATAAAAAAGTTCAAGAGGTACTATGTCTTGTGCCACATTTTCTTACACACCATTATAGGGGACTAGACTAATAAATCTGTAATAAGTTGCACATTTATAGATCTCCCTAGAGCTCAAGTGAGCCCTATGTAGTTGTGGACACTTCATATGGATATGCATAACAAAAATGCCTTACATTTCATATTTGAAAATTAATTTTTCAACCCATTATCAAACTTACTAGGGGCCAACACATCAAGACCAACTAATGATATAAGATAATTAATTAGAAGAGACTAGTTCATTTTGTAAGAATTCATCATCATTAGAATATTTAAACCAATATTACATCCTATAAATTGGTAATTTACTTTTAATTCATTATTATTAAATATAATTTTTAATATTGTAGACATCCAAATTTGACCACTCTCACATGGTCAAACCCATCTCCTTTATTCATCTATTCCATCATTATTAATTAAATGACTTATTTAATTAATATTTCCCATTCACCTTTGGTTCCTAAAGTATTTAAGTTAACAATTAAATAATTTAAATTTTATCCTTTCCTCTCTAAACTAAATAAATATATCAATTTATTTAATTTAGTCATTTAGCCTTTTTGAATTTAAATCAATTTTCAATTCCCTCTTTCATCTCTCCTTGTCACATCCTCCATAATCTTCTTCTAATTTGGATTAATTTAATTAATACATGATTAGGATGTGCACATCTTTAATCAGGATTAATGTCACATCCTCCATATTTGGCCACTTGCCTCTAATCCCTCATTAATATTCTTAATCACATGTTTGCACAACATTAATATAATCACATGCCATCTTTGGTATGTCCTATAAGCCAACCCTTCATAAGTGTTTTCCTTTTTAAGCCTTAACCTCTTCCCCATGTGAATTAAAAATTCACATTTATTCATTCAATGCATTTCTCTTCCCCATGCAAATTGTTGATAAATTCCAAATTCTCCCACTTGTCACATTAGTCACATGGGACAAGGAATTTCTTTATAAGGACCTTGTTTTATCCATAAGGTACTTCTCATCAAAATTCACATTTATTCTCCCAACCACTTTTCCCTTCCAATCATGTGAATTTGAAATTCACATTTATTCTTCCAACAACTTCTCTCATCCCCATGATGATAAGAGAGGACTTTCTAAAATTATTCACTTGTCACCATCACCCTCATATGGGGACAAAAACTTCCTTTTTAAGGAGATCCTCCCCTAATCCCAAGGTACTTCCAAGTACCTCCAGCTCACATGCCCTCTTTCCACATCACTTATCCTTGTGACACCTCCCCTTCCACATGGCAAGATGTGAGGGCTTGTGAGTCCTCAACTCACCACAACCCTTCATCTTGTCCATGTTGGTAAGACCTTGACTGTTGATTCCTCTAGAGACACTTCCCTTAAAATGGAAGATTTTGTCTCACATTCATAACATAACACTCATTCAAAATTTCAACTTTTAAGCTCTAGAACTTTCAAGAATGTTGCATTCAAGCTCTCATACCACCATTGTTGCACTCTTGAAACTCATCTTGCATCAATTTCATACACTTATCAAAATACTCTTGAATCCATATTTGCATTCTCCATTGAATCCTCATCATTTTGCATCCACTTGTAGGTGATTTTCCATCAAGAAGCACACATCAAATCTTTAAAAAATGGCCAACCAAAAGCATCACTTGGACAAGGTATATTCCTTGCTTTAATCTTTATTTTGTTCAAGTCAACTAGGCTAATCTTGAGGTGGTGTTGTGTTATTTCTCCTTTGCATTTCTATGTTGTTTTACACTTTATAGGTTTAGTAAATAATGTTGCATTACATTTCTGACATGCCCTGGTCACTAACAGGGGAAACCTAGTCACTGATAGGGGAGACCCTACCCTGAACAGGGGCAACCCTGCCCTAATAGTGGCGATCCTACCCTAACAGGGGTGACTCTGACCTAGACAGAGGTGATAGAGGTAAAAATAGTGATTTAAAGTTCATTTCCAAAGTCCACTTTTTATAGTTTTCCTTAATACTGACCCCCTAACTTGTCTTATCTTTGAATGTGCCTATTTTTACTAACATTTTTGTAGCTATTTCACGCTTGAAAAAGACTAGAGGTTAAAAATTCTAGCGTATTTGTTGTAGGATGAACGGGCCAAATTTTTTAGTTAGTTAGTTTGTTTTCTATTTTCTCACTAGTTAGACACAGATTTAAGTAGGGGGAGTCCATTTATTGTGTGTTGTGCTTGTCAAGTGGGATATTGACATATCCAATCCCCTTGTGCCTTTTGGTGATCTTGGGTGAAGAGAAATCGTAGCTCACTTAGTCTTTTGTATTACCTAGGAGGCACTAGATCATTCAAGCTTTCCCCTTGCACTTCGTACGAGCCTGGGGACTAGTCGAAAATGTCTAGTGTTTTCTTTTTCTGGGACTTGCTTTGGGATTTCATCACCCTAAAAGATGATCCCAACCATGTGTATCGGTGAGGATATAAAGGGGGAAGAGCCAAAGCGATACCCCAATCCAATCACATTGTGTCTAGCAAAGCATCGAAGCTAGGGTGATACCTAGATAAGACTTGAAGAGTTGGTCCAAGTTTCCAGTACCTCGTTGGGGCTTCCAACTCATGCCCATGACGGGTTGGTCTTCACGATTGTGCCTCAATAACTGTGCATATATCGAGGACTCTCTAGTTTTCCTTGTTCAGCCTAGCTAGAGGACTGTGTTGGCCATACCCTTTTCACTAATCTTAGGATTATGATGTTTGAGATATCTTTTCTATCCAAAACCAATGAATTTCTATTTAGTCAAGTCAACCTTTACTTTCTTCTTGATGTTTGTTATGTTTTCTATCCTTTTCCATAACTGTTTTGCCTAAGCCAAGCCTAGGTTTGTTGACACAGGTGACCTTGCCCTGAATAGGGGTGACCTTTCCCTGAATAGGGGCGACCTTTCCCTGAATAGGGGTGACCTTTCCCTTAATAGGGGTGACCTTGCCCTTAATAGGGGTGACCTTTCCTTCTATCTCAGTCATTTCCCGGTTCATTTCTATCAGAATCACCCATCTTTCACCGAATAGGTGACCTTGCCTAGAACAGGGGTGACCCTGCCTTAAACAGGGGTGATTCTACCCTTTGCCTAAGTCACTATCAGTAAAAAAACCCATCAAATTTTCCTGCTTGATCAAGAGGGGTGATTTTTCCTTGACTTGGGTGACCTTTCCCTCAACAGGGGAGACCTTGGCCCATACCTAGGCGATTTTGCACTCTAAACAGTCAGTCCCACTTTCAATTCATTCAATTTGTCAGTCTGTTTCCCCATTGTGAGTGTCTGTCCACCCATTTTGAGCATTTGTTTCCCCATTCTGAGCATCCGTTTGCCCATTTTGAGCATCCATTTTCCCATTCTGAGCATCTGTTTCCCCATTTTGAGCATCTATTTTCCCATTCCGAGCATCTGTTTTCCCATTATGAGCATCCACTCACCTGTTTCGAGCATCCATTTCCCTATTTTGAGCATCTGCTTGCCCATTTTGAGCATCTATTTCCCTATTCCAAGAGTTTGTTTCCCTATTCTGAGCATCTATTTTCATATTCTGAGTGTCCATTTTCCCATTCTAAGAGTTTGTTCCCCTATTCCAAGAGTCTATTTCCCTGTTCCAAGAGTCTATTTCCCCATTTCAAAGGTCTGTTTGCTTGTTTCGATATTCTGTTTAACCCTTTTTCTATTTAGACAAGTCCAAAAACTAGTTGGGCAACCTTTCCCTTGACTTGGGTGACCTTTCCCTTAAGTTGGGTGAGCTTTCCCTTGACTTAGGTGACCTTTCTCTTGACTTGGGCAACCTTAACCCTAATTTGGGTGACCTTGACCTTAAGTTGGGTGACCTTGACCTTAAGTTGGGTGACCTTTACCTTTAGTTAGGTGACCTTGACCTTATGTTGGGTGATCTTGACCTTAAGTTGGGTGACCTTGACCTTTAGTTGGGTGACCTTGACCTTAAGTTGGGTGGCCTTGACCTTCAGTTGGGTAACCTTGAACTTAAGTGGGAACCTTGCACCTTTATCCAGCCATTTGCATCTTTTGTTCATCTGTAATTTGTATTTCAATCCATCTGCATCCTCCAAAGGTTCTTCATTCATCATCTGAATCATATAAGTACATCATAAAGCATCTCTAGGTTACATATCCCTCATCGTTTTCTCAATCCAAATCCTCTAAAATTTGTTTGAAGTTATTATCCAAATTGACCTGGGTGTCTAGAATCGATCGTCATCCTACAACATCTGCTTAGGATTGTCATCCATCTTGAGTCAGTCAATTATCATTCGACCCAATCAATCCACTTCCATCTCAAGTTGGATTTCATGTTGTAATCATCTATCTATCCTTACTCCAATCAATCAACACCTTTAGTCACCTAGGGTGATTTCTAAACTTGGTTTAGAATCCCTTCTATCATCTTATCTCATCCATCATCCAATCTTACCAATCATTTCATCAACCAATCTTATCCAATCATCCAATCTATCAATCTAATACAATCTTATCCTTATCCAATCATCTAATCAACTGATCCATTATCTAATCTAATCAATCCTTCAATTGTCACTTAGGTCTTTTGCATTGCATCTTAGAGTTTAACATCTTAGCTCACCTGGTAGCTTTAAACTTTCATGCTTGTTCATAATCGATCACAAGCCGAGAAGTAGATGGTAGAACAACAAGCCCAAGGTTCCTAGTTGAATATCCCTCAAGATCCAAATAACGGTGCAAATATCCCACAAGACCCCACCAATGGTGCTTCATCACAGTCCAATATTGACGTTCAAAACACCTCACTACCCAGAGATGAAAACATGGTCAATCATCACAAAGTCACCATTGGTGAATACCTAAGTAATCTTTCTAATGTTCATATGACAGATTGCCTCCTCAATGAGTGTGGGGATAAGATTCTCGCTACTCTGAATATGAAAGGAGTCAAACCACCACCTGACTTCAATATGTCATAGTATACTGGCACCCAATCTCTTCTTGTGCCTCAAGATCCACATACCTCACAAAATGTTCTAGGAAATTTATATGTCCCTGAAGGTGCACCTATAGAAAATTGGTATCATCTACAGTTTAAAAATTTTGTGATACATCAAGTTTCTAGTTATCCTCACCTCCCATTTGTAGCCTCTATGGCACCACCTGATCCTAATGACCCCGATGCCTATGGCATGCCACATAACATTTTGTCTACTCCACCACTCCCACCTCAGCATCCTGGTCAACCAATTGTCAACAATGGGGGTACTCCAATCCTTTCATTCATGCCACCCCCAGGACCTACACCTACTAGCAATCTACCACCGCCACCTCAAGGTAATATCCCTATGTTTCAACAGCCTCTCATTAATCCTCATCAATTCACTATGTTGGAAGCACCACCACAACACACTGTTATCCTTTCGCAAGCACCGCCACAACATACCACTACTATTGTTGTCTCATCTCAACCACCCCATCAACAAGCTCCACAAAAAATATCATAATATTGCAATAGAGCATCACCGTTCTGTAGCAAAACATTTTGATTCCTCAGCAACCCACTACAGTTCCTACACATCAAGTGACACAAACTACATCAAAGCTGCTGCAACCACCCCATGGAGATTTTGCAATGATCCCACAACATCACATCCCATCTCACCCACTCTACCAGTAGCCACCACAATAGTAACAACCACCCCAACATACATACGTTCATATGAAAATGCAGCACAATCCTCTCACACAATATCTCTACCATCCATCTAGTACGTACACTGCTTATGCTGCTACATCTAATCCTAATCCAAAGATACATGTGGCCTCTCAGAATACACTATGAACTCAACTGCCACTTTACACTAATCCTCCACAATCACACACAAATCCATACCAACAGTCTTGTAACCCACAACCACCTCCATATGTCACACCACAACCCAACGTTGCGTACAATTACCAATATAATCCATACTATGCTCAACAACAACCTTCATACCAACAAGGTGCTTCATCTATGTCCTATACATAGCAAGAACCGCATTATCAATAGGGTACTCAATCCACCTCCTACTATTAGTAATCGTCACCTTACTAGCAAGGGGCTTCCTTATCATCATACTATCAAGCTTCTACACAATACCAGCAGGCTACTCCATCCACTTCATAATATGAACAACAACCATGTTACCAACAAGTAGCTTCCACCTCTTACCATCAAAATCCATCATCCTCATATCCACCTTACATCAATCCAAAATCCACTTACACCAATCAATACCAAAAATCACCTCCATATATGCCTCAACTTGCTTATGATCCAACTACTTCAGTACCATCCTCATCATATCAACAACATCCTCCATACAATCAGCCTAATCCATCTAATCTGACTCCCACAACCCCTATCAATAAAGATATAGAATTCAAAGCTACATTAAATGACTTACAAGTAGGGACCGGTAAACAATCTTTCAAGTTTGAGGACATTTGTCCCTATCCGTTCGATCCCTGTATTTCATTGGTTCCTTTCCCAAAGAACTTTGAAATTCCAAATTTTGATAAGTATAAAGGAACAAAAGACCCCAAGGCTCACCTTCAAGAGTTCTATGCCCACTGTCAAGAAGTCATGCATAATGACAATTACCTCATGAGATTGTTTCCCAGGAGTTTACAGGGAATAGCTCTTGACTGGTTCATGGGTCTTGAGAATGGATCTATCAAGTCCTTCCCACAACTTTCAAAAGAGTTTGTCTCCCACTTCTCCTTTAATCTTGATAAGGATATCAATACATTAAACCTCTTGAAGGAAAATCAGCATGAGGGAGAAACCTTTTCTAGCTATCTTCAAAGATGGCGAGCCTTAGCCAGTCGCATGAAATCCCTATTAAGGTAAAAATAAATGGTCACCCTGTTCATCGAATACTCTCATCCGGATATGGCTCACAATTTCAGACTTCACTGCATCACGACCTTTGTGGCAATAGTGGAGAAAGGTCCTATTCTTGAGAGAGCCCTTATTGCTGAAGGATTAGTTAAAAATTTTAACTCTGATAAAGAGAAGTTGTCTAGGGATAAGCCTCGTTATTGGAACAAAAAAAAAGAAGTTGTCAATGATTGTGTCACTAACATCAAACACATCCAAGTAGCCAATGCTTCCTAGAAGCCACAATATCCCCCTCCTCAGCAGTTGAATCCTCATGCTATATCAATGCCACAAGGGGCATCTCGTCCTACCCAACAATCCAATTAGAACAATAAAGGGGGTAATAAACGTCAATTTACTCAACTAGGAGAACCCCTAAGTGTTGTGTTTAATAGGATCCTTCAAGATAATTACCTGATTACATATCCCATGACCAAGCCACCTGATGAATCCAATCCTAAACCAGCCTAGTTTAAAGAAAATGAATATTGTGAGTTCCACTAGATTAAAGGGCATACATTGAATAAGTGTCAAAGTTTGAAAATGTACATCTAGGATCTCATATCTAGGAATGACATACATGTGGATGCCAACACAACACCTTCATCCAATGCTTAATTGCAAATATATCAAAATGCTTTCCCTAAGCATAACCAAGGTCCTAGTACATCAAACTCAAACCCATGGCCTAGCAATAACAATAATCTGAATAACAACACCAACAACGTCAATTACAAAAATGTGCCACTTAACTATGAAGGTCTCATCATGCACATCAAACAAGTGGAACCACATGTATCTATGATACATGTAAAAGGAAAGGATCCACAATGTGTTGTTACCACTCGTCGAACCTGTATCACAATCCCTAGAGCCTCCACATCCACCCAGCTACAACCTGTGAGTTCTCAATATAACATCCTTGACCATTTGGGAAAGACTTCAGCATAGATATCCTTCTAGATTTGCTTAATTCTTCTCCCACACACCAAGAAATTATAAATAAGGCCTCATGGGACACCCAAGTTCCTAATGACATAGACCCTACATAATTTGAAGTTTTGGTAGGGCACCTCTCTGCCACCTATCAACTAGGTTTTAGCCCAAATGATATGCCCTGCATTGACTCTAATCATAATCGTCCCCTCCATCTAGAAGTCCTTGTAAATCATCATAAAGTAAAAAGGGTCTTGGTAGATAATGGTTCTACCTTGAACCTTTGTACATTGAAATTCATAAAATAGGTGTGATACACCCATGCTAATTTAAATAATCAAGTTATCACAATCAAGGTGTATGATAATGAAAAGTGTGGTTCTGAAGGAACAATATGTCTTCCAATCTAGGTTGGGCCAATTGTGCAATACACTGCATGTCATGTCCTTGATCTAGAATTACCCTATAACCTCCTCCTCGACCATCCATGGATCCATGCTATGCAAGGTGTACCATCCACGTACCATCAATGTCTAAATTCCCATTCAATGGGGTGGAAGTTACCATTCATGCAGATCCTCAACCATTCGATAACTGCCACACATTAGAAGATTATTTTCCTTATTCCCACTATTTTCCTGGGGTGGAAATGGGACCACCATAGACAGAATCCTTCCATTCATCTACCAACACATTAGCTACCACTTCATCTAATCCATCATCCACATATGATTCCACCCTTACCAAAGTCCAAATCATTGACAAGGGGTGTGGTGAATATGAAATGCACAAAGCTTTGAATGTGGCAACTGTGCCACCCTCACCACACACATACAACCAACCTTCAAGTAGTCTACATTGAAACCAGAAGACAAGACTATCACTTTGAGCTCTAAGAACATGGGAACCAATACTTACCACTCTCTTAGGTTAAGACAAGACACACTAGAAGATGACATAAGCCAATGGGTCTACCATGAGGAACCTAACCCCTCCCCTCCTTTGAAAGAATATTTCTAGGATAAATATCCTGAGCCCTCTAAGTTTGCAGAGAAGTACAATTATTAGGGGGGGGGGCTTGACGCCAAAGAGCAAGGATGGAAACACCATATTGTGGCTACAATAAGACCAAGATAATCGAGCTTGGGTCATGACACAAAACAAAAGGGACCTATAGCATCATCAAGTGCCTCTAACAACGTCAATGAGAGCAACAATCTCCTTGAAGACATACCAGAGGAGGAATCCATCGTACATGCATACGATGATGTAGATCACACTGACCTTTCTTCCATGTTCAACTACTTATACATTTGCACCATTAGCCTATCCCTTAAACATCATGAACTCTTAGATTGGGACCTACATGGTAGTGCACCTATCGATACCTTTCCATCAGTAGATCAGTATGTACATATAATGGGATTCGGGGAAGATGAACACCCTAACCGTAAAAGCAAAAAGAAGCAAAATAAAAAAACATGTAACCTAGCAAAAACCTCCCCGAGGCACTTCTTGACCTAGAAAAAGTAAAACCAAAGGGTGTATCTGATAGTGAAAACCTTGATGAGGCACTAGAAGATGGGGATGTTCATCTTCCCCTTGTTAGGAATTAGTTATCTGAACGATCATCCATCTTGATAGAGAAAACATAGGAAATAAATTTGGGAACTGAAGAGGATCCCATAATCAGATATGTTGTAAAAGTACTATCAGAGGAAGAATATTGTACCATCGCCAAGCTTCTCAAAGAAGGCATCATCAATTTCACATGGACATATTTAGAAATTCCAGGCCTTGATCTTGCCTTAGTAGTATGTCATCTGGACTTAAGTCTTGATTCCAAACCTATCAAGCAAAAGCTCTGGAAAATGCAACCCCAAGTAGCTCTACTAGTTAGGAAAGAGTTGGAGAAGATATTAGAAGCTGGATTCATAAGACCCATTGACTACTCAGATTGGATCTCAAACGTAGTGCCTATAGCCAAACCAAATGATACTATCAAAGTAAGTACATACTTCTGTGACTTCAACAAGGCTTGTCCCAAAGATGATTTTACTTTGCCAAACATCGACATGTTGGTTGACCTCATTGTGGGACACAAGATACTTTCCCTCATGGATGGCTTCTCCGAATACAATCAGATTAGAATTGCACTTGAAGACAAGCATAAAATAGCTTTCGCCACACCATGGGGAACCTTCTGTTATAATGTTATGTCCTTTGGGCTTAAAAAAGAGGGAGCAACGTATTAGGGAGCTATGACCATTATCTTCCATGACCACATCCACATCATAATGGAAGATGATGTTGATGATTTTTTAGGGAAATCAAGAACAAGGGAAGAATAACTTATGGTACTCAAGAAGATATTTGAGCATCTAGAGCAGTTTAAGCTAAGGCTAAATATGAAGAAATGTGTCTTTGGGTCACTTCAGGAAAACTACTAGGTTTCATTATCTCCTGAAGAGACATATAAGTCAATCCAGCAAAATTCAAGGCAATTATGGATATGCCTCCACCATGTAATCTCAAATAGTTAAGAAGCCTTTAGGGCAAGCTGAAATCCATCTGATGGTTCATAGCCCAATTAGTCGACAAGTGCCAGTCATTCACTCATCTCTTGAAGAAAGATACTGCCTTTAAGTGGAATCAACAGTGTCAACTCAGCTTTGACAAGATAAAAGAATACTTGGCTCACCCATCGATCCTTATGCCATCAATTATGAGTAAACCAATCTTATTGTATATTTCTACTACTTTAGTGACACTAGGGGCATTGCTAGCACAACATGATGAATCATCAAAGGAAAGAGCAATATACTACATTAGCCAAACCCTCATGGGTTATGAGCTTAATTATTCCCCAATGGAAAAAGCTTTCCTAGCTATGGTTTTTAGTTCACAAAAGCTTTGACATTACATGCTCAGTAACTTGGTTAAGCTCATCTCCAAGATTGATCCACTCAAATATTTGTTATACAAAACAACTCTGACTATTCACATGGTTAAGTGGGTCATGTTAAGTGAATTTGATATAGAATATGTGGATCAAAAAAGCTATTAAGGACAAGTGATAGCTGATCAGCTGGTAGATGCTCCCCTAGTCAATGCCTACCCTTTGGCAACAAAATTTCCTAATGGAGGGGTCTTCATAGTAAAAGAAGTGGCCATGTGGACATTGTAATTTGATGGGTCATACACACACAATGGATCAGGGGTAGGAATCTTGCTCATCACCCCCTAGGGTGATTATGTACCACAGTCATTCAGGTTGGCTTTTTCGTACACAAACAACATAGTTGAATATGAAGCTCTTCTTACTAGCCTCAAAATTGCAATCCAATGGCATATCACTCACCTAAGAGTCTTTGGTGATTCCCAGTTAATCATCAAACAAGTCAACAATGAGTTTCTAACAAAAGATGATAAGTTGTTGCCTTATAAATGCATGGTTGATGACTTCAAAAGGTATTTCACTTCCATCCAGTTTGACCAAATTCTAAGAATACAAAACAAAGTAGTAGATGTCATGGATACCATTGGTTCTCTAATTGACATGCCTAAGGATAGAAAAAAGTGTGAGTTCCTCGTTGAACAACTCTTAATCCCATCCTATGATATCCCTAAAAGTGAGATGGTGTGCGACATTGTAGGTCCTACGTCACCATGGTACCATGATATCTACACTTACCTTCATGACAATATCCTACCTCCTGATCTCACATGCAATCAAATAAAATCTTTCATCCAACGAACAACCTATTACATAATCATAGGTGATACACTTTATCAATGTGGGCATGATTGAATCCTCCTCCAGTGTTTGAACGAGACTAAAGCCCATACTATGTTAATAGAAGTACATAGTGGTGTATATTGGGCCCACTCAAATTCCATGACCCTAGCTAAGAGAATTATTAGATCAGGATACTACTAGCCTACATTGTACATGATTCTTGTGAGTTCTTCAAGAAGTGCCTACCCTGTCAACACATAGATTTGATACATGCTCTTGCACAGGATCTACACCCTCTTATAGCACCATGACCCTTCTCTCAGTGGGATTTCGACCTAATTGACAATATATATCCCCCATCCTCTGATGGAAATACCTTTATCATCACTATAACTTAGTACTTTCACCAAGTGGGTGGAAGCAATGCCACTCTCAAAAATCATATTTACTCAAATTTCAAAAATTATCCTTTTCCATATTCTCTATAGATATGGAATACCATCCACCATCATTTCTAATAATGGTAAGCCATTCAAGAGACAACCCATGAAACAACTTTGCAACACCTTTCTCATCCAACATCGTTGGTCTACACCTTATTACCCCTAGGGTAATGGTCAGGCAAAAGCCACTAGCAAAACCCTAATAAGAATCCTTAAAAAGGTGGTCAATAATACTGGTCAAGATTATCACCTTAACATTTAACTCACCCTTTGGGCATATCACACTTCCATCCACACTCCTATCGGTGCCACCCCGTATTCTCTTGTCTATAGTGCTGATGCTATCTTGCCAATTGAGATAGAAATCTCTTCACTAAGAATATCTTTGAAGAATCTTATTAGTGATGAAGATGCTTGGGTCACAAGACTTAGCCAACTATAACTCCTTGATGAAAGACGAAT
This sequence comes from Sequoia sempervirens, assembly GCA_007258455.2. Lineage (NCBI taxonomy): Eukaryota > Viridiplantae > Streptophyta > Pinopsida > Cupressales > Cupressaceae > Sequoia > Sequoia sempervirens. The sequence goes on along the minus strand of VDFB02086081.1, from coordinate 51,854,172 downwards.
CAAAGCATATGACGATCTTTAGGCATATTACAATCATTTGAAAAGAAGCTACAACAAGAAGGTCCATCCTTTCTAGTTCAACATTGGTGATCTAGTCCTCAAGGAGAATCAACGCACTTAACAAGATCAAGAAAAGAAGGGAAAACTTGAAGGAAATTGGCTAGGTCCTTATGTCATCACAACAAAGTATGGATCTGGGGCATACAAACTTGTCACACTTGAAGGAGAGCTCCTAGAAGAGCCCATTAACACCATACACCTGAAAAGGTTCTACACTTAAGTAAGCTAGGATATCCTATCTTGCTAAAATCCAAAAAAGTACAAAAAAAGTAAAAAATCCAAAAAAATACAAAAAAATCCAAAAAATCTAAGAATAGTAAAGATAAATAATTCATCTTGCAGTGAAAACCACCCATGGTGGCACCTTGGATAAGAACATATGGTGAAAACCTAGTCACAAGAGCCATTTGTAAATGGATTAATCATTATCTACCTTGTGTCCTAGGTACTTTATGCTTCCATCCATTCTGATTTCATTGCCTATCATCCCATAAATTATCATTCCATCCGCATTCATCATTTGGTCACTTGGTATATTTTGGTTGAGCATTGGATGAGCTTCATCTACTATCTATCCTCCTAAGCTTTTATCCTAATCTAAGCTTGTATCGTCAGTCTTGTCATCTTGTCAGTCCTTCACTCCCATATAGATTCTTTCATCATGTCGGTTTGCATTTAGATCCCATCATGTCGTGTCGATCCTTTTAGTCTTTGACAAAATATGTTTCCCCTACACTTTCACATAGGCAAAGTTGATCATTTGATCCACCTCCAGGGCATTTTTTTCCATCTAGTTTCAGTCATCCATCATGGTCTCCATTGTCCCCTTTATGCTCTTATCCCTAGTTAGTCCTTTTCAAACTACATTTCCCCTACGCTATCACGTAGGAAAGGTTGATCATTTGATCCACCCCCAGGGATTTTTTTTTGTTAGTCTGGTCATTGTTCTCCATCATTCATCTTCATTGTCCTCTTTTCACTTTTATCTATGGTCTTTTCTTGAACTATGAGGGCTCTGTGCTTTCACGTAGGCACTTGGCTAATCTTTGATTAGCCCCTGATCCCCTAGGTCATCAGGGTGTGTTGGTCTTATGTCTTGTGTCTCGTGTATTGTATTGTGTCATCAAGTATGTCCTTATCTAGCTAGTTCTTCAAAAATGAGATCCACTTGTATCATGAGATTCAATTGGTTTTGGAATCTCCTACATCATAATCGATCTTTTAGTTTAGTACCCATATTTGGTCTCAATAGGATGTATCCTTCCTAATAGACCTCATCAACCCCATCTATCCTCTTGATCCTATGGCAAAGGATGTTTTGAAATTGATTGTGATCATTTGATACTTTTGGGTTTTATTTATCATTTGAGCTCCCTATCACAACTTGTCAAGGTTGCCATGATCTATCATATCATGGTGCATTTTGATTGGTCAACATAGGGGCATATCTTGATCCTTTTTCTTTGTTTTTGTCTTCTTGGTTGTCCTACAGGGTACCCACAAAGATCCCTAAGGTCTTGTGTTACACTGGGGCATCCTTTTGTGCTTTTGGTTATCCCAAGGCCTAGCTCAACCAAGGCCTTTACAACTTTGGGGCGTTAGGATAGCCTTCTTGTCTATTGTGTTTTTTTTATGCATTAGACACTAATCCACCTTGGTTTCACATACCATGGTACTTGGTGTCTTATGCTATAGAAAAAATCAGTGCTCCAAAAATGGAAAATTACATTAGGATACTAATGATTCTTGACAGGTGCAGTTTCACACCCATCTTCCCTTAATTTTGTAATGATTATAGGGAAAGTACTCACCATTAAACCAAAAATATGCTTACCATCTACCCTCATTACCATGCAAGTCCTTATTAACACTTATGTTCATGTTACATTTCACTTTACATTAGGCCATCTCACTCACATATGACACACCTTTATTTTATATAAGCTAAAGCAAGCATGATCACAAATAAAGTCCATCTACCATCTACATTGCATCTCATTTATTTATTAGTGATTTTAAGGCATTTAATTTGATCTCATGTCACAATATAGGTTCGTTGCATATGCATTATCATTTCATATTAAGTTGTTTAGATTAATCATGTTTGATTATTCTAAGCATCTTAGATTAATCTCATTAATCATTCATTACCATATTAACCCATACCATTAACACATTACATACATCCCCACCTGCATCACAAATTGTTAGATCCATATTCATATCATATAAAGTCAACAATCATACATCACATACTACATCATACATGTTAGTCATCATAAATATCATATATCTCATCCATATAAGCATCAACATACATCATCACAAGCATATGCATACATCACATTATAATGATCATCCATAATAAAATCATAAACATACACATATGCATAAAAAAAATCATCCATCACATATATGTAACATGGTGTCAACAAGGGTTGTCACATATCATATAAAAAATAAAATACAACATCCATCACATAGTCCATAATAATGCCCATCATATAATCAAAATACATATCCATCACATATATCATCAAATAAAGTACAAATACAAGGCTCTAGATTAAATCTAATGTATGTTGCTCTATATTGTACACCCATCATGCAACTGTCAAAAACTGGTATCTTATCACCTATCATTTGTCCTCTCTACTATGAGCTGCCCACATCTAACCTTTGTGGCAAGTCTGACACTCCCCCTCTGTGTGGAGGGGTCTCTCTCTAGCTACTGTATCCATGGGTATGTGTCCTTGCTGACCAGGATGGTGTCAAAATTTATGGCATCGCTCTGACGAAGGTAGGGACTCACTGTGTCTGATCTAGAACTACCACGAGGTAGGCCACCATATAGTAGCTCACCTCTCACATGTACTCATCCCACTCTATAGCATGATACCTAGCTGTATCTCGCTCTGCCCTATACCTATTCTGAAATCCACATATGGATCTCCTCTCCTATGCCCATGCATCTTGTTCCAACTGCAACTGGCCAATCTCTGGTCCCATATGAGACACCTAATCTATAACCCTATCCCTCTCATCCCCCATGGCCTATACCTCTATCTACGATCTTTGTACCTCTACCCATAACTCTCCACCCTTTCCCTGCATTGCCTATACCTATGTGTGCACTACATCTCTCTCTCTACACAACCTGTACCCACGCCACTGCCATGTCCCTCTCACCCCGTAGTGTTTGAACCTGTGTCTATGATGTATCCCTCTCTATCTGCAAGGTCTATACCTGGGCCCTCATAGCCTCCTCTCTCTCCTTCATCAGCCCCATGTCTACTACTATCTGATCTGCTACCTTGACTCTATTGTGGAGCTCATCTCGCTCCCATATTAGCTCAGTCCTCTCTCTCATTAGCCCCTCCACCTATATCCTAAAATAATCTAGGTCCGTCTTTACCTCTGGTATGGTCCCTACTGATACCTACTCTATCACTCCTCCAAGATCTCACTATCCTCTCACTTGCAATATAGTCACCACTGACTCTAGCCTGTCTCGCTCCCATCTTGCCGCCACCCCCTCTTGATGTTCTATGGATACCTCTCTCTCAAAATGAGTCACCTCTGCTTGTAGGTGACTCACCTCCATCTGTAGCCTATCCCTCTTTACCTCTAACTCTAATATCTGTCACTGTATATCATTGGCCAACACCATGAAATCCCTCTCGCCCTCTACCCACACTCAGGCCAACTCTACTTATAGCATGCTAACCTCAACCTCTAGTCTACGCTTCATAGCCTCTGTATCTCTCAGTATCTGCTCAGTGATCTATAACATCACCACGTCCCCTCTAAATAGTACAACTAGATCCTCTGCTATAGGTGGTACCATGGCCAATGGGGGAATATCATGAACATCCATATCCATTTCCTCCGCCTCGGCCTCATCTCTCTCATCCATCACCTCCACTCCTGCCTCATCTTTCTCATCCATCATCTCCACCTCTACCTCATCTCTCTCATCCTCTACCTTGGTGTCCACCAGGCTCTCATCCGCTATCTCCTCCTCCTCCTCCTCCTCCTCACTCTCTCCTGCTAACCTATGGCCCTAGCCTCTCCCTGTCCTCTATCCTGCTAACATGCAACTCTAGCATCCCCCTGTCGTCTCTCCTGCTACCCTGTTGCTCTAGTTGCCTCCTACCCTCTCCTCTACTATCACCTCCTCCTCCCTCTCCTTTGGCCTACCAATCATAACTCATCCTTTGGCCAAAAACCTAATTCCTCCATAATCAGCTCCACTAGAGTAATCTGCGGGGGTCGGTGATGAGTATTGCATGTGAAGAATCAAACTATCACTCTCGCCTCTACTTCTCCCTTGGTACTAATCGGGTAAGGTACTAGCTATAGTGTATCCCAATGCTCTCCCACAAACCTAGTAGTAATTGGGTCCCCCAATGGCCGCTCTCATGAGATCTGTCAAAATCTCTCTGGTCTGTGAGGAATGACCTGCGTCATCCCAAACTATATGGTCACTCTGTTTGGTCTATGTATCTCCATTGTACATGGCTCCCTCCCAACTATGTAGCATTGGTAAAAAAATAGCCTTTGTGCCTCTCCTTTTGTCTCCTCCATCTAGAAAACTATCGTGTCATGTATGACCTCCACACTATATGCTCCTCCTGAAGGTCATCCAGTGTCCTCCATTTGTCTAGATCCCTTAATCCCTCATGATACCACACCCATCCATGCTCTACCCCATACTAGTATGCTACTGGTGTTGTCACATCCTCCAATCCTACTCTCATGACTCCTAGCCTAGCCACACTAATGTGCTCGCAGGCCCATACCTATAGTAGTGTCACCTATGTCAAACTAAGACCTCTCGGTAGCACACAATGTGCATGCCTCTGTACAACTGTGCCAAGATGCATGTACCCTATGAAAACTCCCCCTCTCTCTCCTTCATGATATGTTGTACCCTATGCAAACTCTTTTCTGGTATCAACAATCCACTAATCAGCCTGCACAAGTATAGTAGTAGCGATGGTACCCCAATGCTAGGCATTTGTCCATGTCCAACCCCTTCCTCTACATAAGAAGGTCATCTCATCTGAATAGAATCCACATGGTATGATCCAGTACCACCCCATCTGATGTCATTGCGCTGGCCACATGGCATGTTATAGGTATCCTTAGTATCCACCATACATCCTCTAGGGTCATAGTCATCTCCTCTATCGGGAGATGGAAAGTCAAGATCTTTGAACTCCAACGCTCTATAAGGGTTGTCAACATCACCCAATGAGCTCTAATAGTAGGGTGTCCAAGAAAATACAACAACCCTACTCATGACAGAGCCTCATGGTCCACTCCATTCATGGCTGCTATCATCACCTCCAACAGCTATAATCGCCTCTCATGTGTCTACAAACTATCAAACCACTGCATCCATATCACATGCTATGTCAGTCATGTCATCATTTCCTTCATCTATCCCTCTTTCCATTCCTTGGCCCCAGGCTATCTTTTCACTAATTTTTTTTCTCTTGTTCCCCCTGAACAAATTTACCCAATTTTCCCAATTTCATTTTCTTTTCTTTCTTTTCTTTTCCCTCCTCTCTCCCCCCTTGTCTGCTACTTGGGCGATCCCGCCATTTAGATGGATGAACCCACCCTCTGGATGGGCGAGCTCGCCCAGCCATGGGAAAGCCCGCCCCGGTGTTGCTCCCTATGTATGTGCATGAGCCCACCTAGTGACAGGAGAACCCCCCTCTAGCTGAGGGAGAGCCCACCCCAATGGCAGTCAATCCTACCCTCTGCCTAGGTGAGCCCGCCCTTTGCTTGGGCGAGCCCACCTAGAAGGTGGGTGAGCCCGCTTAGCAGGTGGGCAAACCTGCCCCCGGATGGGCAGCCACGTCTGGGGCATAGTCACCCCTGTCTCAGGCGGGGTTGCCCTTGTCTGAGTGGGGTCTCCCTTCTTCTGAGTGAGGTCACCCCTATCTTGGTTGGGGTCACCCCTCTTCTTGGCGTGATCACCCATGTTCCCACTAACCTAATTTTTTGATCAGATTTTCCCAATCCCAGGGCCAGTCCACCCTCCCCTCATCCCCCCTCCCTTTTTGAGCACTTTTTTCTTTTTTCTTGGGCTCATTTTCCTAGTAATTGGGTAAACCTCCCCCCTTTCCCACTGTCTCTACTAGGCAATTCTGCCTACCCGATGGGTGAAATTGATATTTTTTTCCCTACCCTTTTTTATAAATTACACCAACCGCAAAACCCATGTTTTCAAAATGCATCAAAATTACAAAATATACCTAAAAATTTCTTAAAATAACAAAGGGGTTTTTGGACCTAACCTGGTGCGTAACTGTGCATTCGTGGAAGAACCACCATACCTCGTCCCCTCGGTGTATGATGTTATCATCATAATCGTCTGGCATAATCATCTCCTCGTCTCCTTCTTCTCTTCTCTCTCTCTGTCACTCAATTGCTATGTGTGCAAATGGGGAATAGTAATTTCTAAAATTACTATATATAAGTTTTTCCTCCTTTTTTTAAACCTTTTTAAGTTAAGGATATTTTTACCCTTTCTTTCAACCTCTTTTAATTCAACTAATCCTCTAACCTCTTGGGGCCGCCATTTGCGCATTGTGGGTCCATTTCACTTTGTTCAAAAGCCAATCTCATGGATTTTTGAGCTCTATACAATGGTACCCTCCATTTCTTCATATCGATAAGTCACTCGGGGCCCCTTTTTCTTTGCCAACCACACTCTTGAGGGGACATACCCTACCATTTTCGTCCATTCCTTTATCATAGTCACTTTCTTGCGAGACCAGGGCATCTCCCTACATTTCCCACCATTTGGGTAGCTCACACAACTTCTCCCATGTTGGGGCATCATGTTTTTAGTCACTTCCTCTATAGAGTCATCTGCATTTAATTTTTCTTCAAAACACTATTATTCTAACAATATTTTGAAGAGCGGAAAAATGCAAACATCCAAGTTTGACCACTCCCACATGGTCAAATGCATCTCCTTTATTCATCTATTCCATCAATATTAATTAGATGACTTATTTAATTAATATTTCCCCTTCACCTAAGGTTCCTAAAGTATTTAAGTTAACAATTAAATACTTTACATTTTATCCTTTCCTCTCTAAATTAAATAAATATATCAATTTATTTAATTTAGTCATTTACGCTTTTTGAATTTAAATCAATTTTGAATTCCCTATTTCCTCTCTGCTTGTCACATCCTCCATAATCTTCTTCTAATCTAGATTAGTTTAATTAATCCATGATCATGATGTGCACACCTTTAATCAGGATTAATCTCACATCCTCCATATTTGGCCACTTGCCTCTAATCCCTCATTAATCTTCTTAATAACCTATTTGCACAACCTTAATCTAATCATATGCCATCTTTTGTATGTCCTCTAAGTCAACCCTTCATAAGTGCTTTCCTTTTTAAGTCTTGACCTCTTCCCCATGTGAATTAAAAATTCACATTTATTCATTCAATACATTTCTCTTCCCCATGCAAATTTTTGATAAATTCCAAATTCTCCCACTTGTCACATCAATCACATGGGACAATGACTTTCTTTATAAGGACCTTGTCTTATCCACAAGGTACTTCTCATCATGTAAATTTAAAATCTCGCATTTATTCTCCCAACCACTTTTCCTTTCCAATCATGTGAATTTAAAATTCACATTTATTCTTCCAAGAACTTCTCTCATCCCCATGATGATAAGAGATGACTTTCTAAAATTCCTCACTTGTCACCATCACCCTCATATGGGGATAGGAACTTTATTTTTAAGGAGATCTTCCCCTAATCCCAAGGTATTTTCAAGTACCTCCACCTCGCATTCCCTCTTTCCACATCACTTGTCCTTGTGACACCTCCCCTTCCACATGGCAAGATGTGAAGGCTTGTTAGTCCTCAACTCACCACAACCCTTCATCTTACCCATGTTGGCAACATCCTGACTGTTGATTCCTCTAGAGACTCTTCCCTTAAAATGAAAGATTTTTTCTCACATTCATAACATAACACTCATTCTAAATTTCAATATTCAAGCTCTCATACCACAATTTTTGCACTCTTGAAGCTCATCTTGCATCCATTTCATACACTTATCAAAATACCTAAATCCATCTTTGCATCAACTTGTAGGTGATTTTCCATCAAGGAGCACACATCAAATCTTCAACAAAGGGCTAACCAAAAGGATCACTTGGACAAGGTATATCTCTTACTTTAATCTTTATTTTGTTCAAGCCAACATAAGCTAATATTGAGGTGGTGTTGTGTTAATTCTCCTTTGCATTTCTCTATTGCTATGCACTTTTTAGGTTTAGTAAATAACAATAAATTACAAATATAAACCAAAAAAAGACTAATCTATATATTTCACACTTATTTTTTTAATCTCTACCTGAAATATGGGATCTTATTGTTTCCTTCATATATATATATCACAACCTTTAGCAATTTAGTTTACTTTATATTTAAATTTTGGGGGATCATGGGAAGGTGCATGTTTTGGATTTTCCTCTTTAAAAATATCTAAGTGTTCAAATTTCCTTCCACTTGAAGTTTAAATAAGATTAAACTACCTAAATACATTAAAAAATTGTCAGTCCTTTCATTTTTTAATTCTTCTAGTGGTAAGGAGATGCCACATAAAATGCTAGTTAATATATAAATATATTGGAAGGAGATGCCACATAGGATTTTAGTTGATATATAAATATATTGGAATGCTCTTCAATGTCTATGTGGAAGGTATGTATTCACTTATTCGTATATCTTTGTTTATTATCTCAATATCCATAGTTTCATATTTTGGGTCAATTCTACATGTAGGAGGGATACCATGCCACATAGAATTTCACATAAGAGTTTACAATTTAACATGGGTATTATGAGCTAAGTTAGTATACATATTTTGTTTCTTATTATAAGTAACTAAATTCAAATTAGTCAATTATTTTAAATGTATTGGTTTTTCCTTGTAGTATTAATATGTATTCTCTGAATATTCTAATATGTTAATGAAAATATTTAAATTTTTTGACTTCAGCAAAATTGTTAAAGGTTAAATTTTTTAATTTTTAAAAAATTTATATTATAAAATTTAGAATAAATAGTTAATTAGAGTAATTGATATTTTGCAGTCCTTTAACTAATTATTATTAATTGTGCTTTCAATCAAGGGTAAATGCAAGATAATTGCTTCACTTTTTGGTCAAAAAGTGAATGTTTTTCTTCAAAATCTAATTTTGTTATAATTGAAGTAAAAATTTGAAGCACTTACACATATAATCTTAATAAGACTCATAAATATGAAATGTAAAATTTCAATTCTAGTTTTCAGATATGTAATTTATTCTAATACTAGTTTGTTAAAATTGTGAAGAAACACCATTCATAGGATCAGACAATGAACAAAGACACCTTCCACACAAAATATCTGCAAATGAAGAATTGCAATATTCCTTAACAAGAAAAAGCTATAGAAGAACCTCAAGAAAATTCAAGGAAAACAAGAGTCCTCAAAGGTTGAGAATTCAAGAAATAATACAATGAGGGTTGAGTGCTATATAGGAGAAACCCTAGATGGTAAAGGGATTAGATCAAACAAATGCCAACATCACAAGTGATGAGATAAAATGATCTAATAATAGCTCACTTCAATTAACATAAAAAACACTTAGTTAACTGAATAAAGAACTCCTAAGTTTAGTTTAAGTGCATGAAAATAAATTAGACTAATAATCAAATAAATATTAATTAATCATTAGCTAATGCATGATTACTATAACACAACTAATACTAGTTAATTTTGTTTAGGATGTGGGTATGTGCAGAATCATGATGGGCCAAAAAGTGGCAATATAATGGGTATGTGGCTAATAACTTTTTTTTTACCCAAAATTGATGAAACGAAAAAGGGTTTTTAAAGGACATTTTTAGCTTTCCACCAATATAAATTATGCTTTACTTTGAATTTAATAAGTAATTATTATTCATTTTCTATTCAAATTATGACTAAAGTCCTAGTTGATAGGCTGATTGAAAAACATCTATAGCTTTCAAATGGTATCACATTTTTTGAATCCAAAATATGTGCCACATTCTATGCTTCACATACTATAGGATTACAAAGAGAAAACTTGAATTTCATGAAGTTTTGACCAAGTTAAGGTGGTCAGACATATGAGTTTTTATATTTTTTAAAAGTTGTAATAAAAAAATCATAATTAATTATTTACTTGGAAAAAATTTACAAAAAAATATGCATCTCATTGGGACATGAGTCCTCTGCTTATATATAAAATATTATAAAAAATATTATCATTTTATTGTGGTTAGGATGGTCAGACAGACACCTGCTTATTTTTCCCCTGAAATTTAAGTACTACTACATTAAAATTTCAAATTTTCACCAAATAGATTTTTTTTTCTTTAAACAAACCTAGTAGTTTAGAAAATAAATTAAATTTCCTACAAATTCTATACTTAATTATTTTTTAAATAATATAGATAACTTATTCAAATTTTTATGTCACGTTGCTTAATTCTGATTTTTCTGAATTTTTTGCCACTTAAGGGCATGCTTTTTCCATGATGATCCTGCACATACCCATGTACAAAAATTACTTTTCTAAGGTCACTTTTTTAGGGCCAAAACATGCATATGTATGGCCAACATAATTTGGCCTAAATAAAAGTATTTGTTTAATTTGAATTTTGGGGATTATGGTGAAACTTTATCAAGATATTTTAAAAACAATTCTAAAAGAGTAAAAATACAATGTTGTGTCACACTTTTGGTCAACTTATCAACACAAGTGAATTTTAGTATTTCTAACTAAAAATCAATTTTGGTCAAACATATGATCTAGTAAGATTCATTCTAGCTATGGTAGATATGACCACAACCTTAAACTAGTTATGCACATGTGTAGTTTTCAAAAATATATATTTTAATAGTTTAATTATTATTTATATTAAATTTTTAATTTTACTAAAAGTAGTTAATTAGCACAAAAATATTAGGTTGATTAGCATGTCAAGAAAAAATACTAAAACTTATTAAAAAAAATTGAAAAAATATGTTGCACTAGATAAAAGAATCTATATCAAGGTGGTATTTTTTTATTTTAAATAAATATTTAATATGAAAACTGACATTGAATGGAAACAACAGTGTTTTAACTCATGCACATTTTAATATTTTAAAAAATATATATTTATCAAATTTAGAAAAAAATATATGCATGCACTAAAGTTTCAAGATATAAATACATACAAAAAATTTGAAGGAAAAAATTAAAAAAAAATCACTATATAAATATCCACATCTCATGTAACATCATTTTTTCAGCATTTTATCAACAACTAAATTATATTGTCAATTCATAAAAAAATATATTCAAATAATTTTAATTTTTTAAAAATAAAAACATAAAATATACTAAAAATACACATTTTAATATTTTACATCATTTCAAAATTTAAAACATATATTCCACTTTTTAGTGATTCAAATTTAAAAGTTGGATTAGTGTTTGTTGTTTCCTTTATAAAAGTGTGAGTGTTAGCTTTGTACTTTTACCCAAATATTTTCTTAACTAATTTTTTACTATCCCTAATTTCTCTTTTTAAAAATCCATTGTGTACAACCAACATAATTTGATCTAACCTAATTATAAAATAAATTTTATTTTTTTACTCTATAAAAAATGATATCTAGATTGATGAAATATATTGTTTTTCAAAAAAAAAAAAAGTTACTAAAATATAGTACTAGTTGTTATTTTAATTTTATGAACCACTTCCCTCATAAATTAACTAAAAAATAGAAAATAATTCTCAATCATAAAAGATTACATATTTAAAAACTAGACATTCTCATCTATAATGAATTTTAATTTTATCAAAAAAATCTAAAAAAGAGGTTAGTAGCCACATTGCTAAAGTTGATTTTTTCATGGCATTGTATTTATAGGTGTAAGGCTGAGGGTTGGGTTTCTAAGACTAAAATAAAAGTAAAATCATAATTTTCAAATTTCAAATTTATGAAATATGCAATCGCTCCAAAATTCGTACTCATTCTAAAAATATATATAATGTAAACAACAAGTACCCATTTCATTTTAAAATATGCACCCATTTAAATGGGTACCCATTTCATACTAGTAGGAGTTTAGATTCAGGATTCCAATCCTAAATGGATACCCACCTCTTATGAAATGAGTACCTATTCTCATCAAAATTCTTTTCAATCCCTACACTTACACTAAATATGAATCCATTAGCTTGCACTTAACCTCAAATTATAATAATAAGAACTAATCATTAATATAACCTATTTTTATCATGATAATTGATATTATTTAAAAATATATGTATTATTTATATAAATTTAATACAATATATTTATTTTCTAAAATATTATAATATATATGCTTATTCATTAAAAAAATTAAAAAAGGGAGAAGGTCCACTAGTCTAGGAAATATGGTGGAAAAGGGAAAAACTCCATGAAAATTTAGCACAAAAGGAAAAAATTACATAGAATTCCAACATAAAGTAATGGAAACTCATATGAAAAAAGTAAATGAGTTTTTTAATGTTTAGAGAGGAGTATTAATAATATATAATATATTATTTATTAAAATTGATTTTAAAAATTATATTTTATTTTTACATAAGGTTTAATATATATTTTAGATAAAAGATGGATAGTCACCTATAATTCATTTGTAAAAAATATATAATAACAAAACATTATTATCATGTATAAATAGAACCATTGATCTAAAAAGGAGATGTCCAAAAAAACTCCATTATGGTGAGATATCTTAGAAAATTTAAGCCGAGAAGATAAAAGACTAAAATTGGCATGATATGAGGAAACCTAAGTAATTGGATAGACATCCAAACTACAAGGAAAAATAGTAGCTTAATAGAGTATGATAAATCTTCTCAAGATGAGGCTAATACTAGAGAGTGTGAGACATTTCCAAGAAGAAAGTGAATGATATTGAAAAATTTCTTCAACTATTGTAAAAATATTGGACGAAGATTTATGTTGTGAGGATTAATTGTAACATCCAAAATATCCATGTTTGAGTGTAACTATACATGCTTGGAATGTCAAAAGGGAGATGACAATAGATAGGAGGATTATCAAGAGGAAATGGGAAAACCATCTTAGGTTCACATATGTTAAGGATAGGGATGGCACATAGGAGTATCATCCATGAAAAGTTGGATTGATTTACTAGATCTACAATAAATCCATGTAAAATAGGAAGTTAGTAATCCCTTACTAAGGGTATTTGAGAGCACTTGATGTCAAATCGGTCCTTTAATGTAATGTCCCTCTATTTTGGTCTTACTTGTTTTTTCGGGTAAGTAGTTATCTATTGTGACATGTATTTCGTTGGTTATGATAACATTAATTTTGTGGAAAACTTAATAGTTTTTATTTAAATTAGTTAATTAAATTGAAAATTGATTTGCTAAGGTAATTTAATAGAGTGGGAAAATTAAAATAATAATTACCTTAGAAATTAATTTTATGAAATATATAGGGGGTCGTGCTACCCGATTCCTGCAGTCTAAAAATAAAAATAAAAAAATTTATGAAATATAAATGATATGGTTGTTAATAAATAACTAAATTAAATTATTTCGTTAAAAAAGTAAATGTTTTATATTATATTTTAGTAATTTACTTTCATGTAAAGATAATCATTTTAAAGGGGAAAATAATGTGATTTTCAATTAAATAAGGGGGATAAGATTTTGAATGGATGAAAAGTTGAGTGCAAAATGGAAAAAGATGAAAAAGAAAAAAGTGCATGCACACATGGCTTGAAACGGGAATGGAATCGAGAAACTTGTTTTATTTTGAGATTATTGTCTGATTTGTCTTCGAAAAATCAAAATCTCTCTCTATCTTGTTTTTATTATCAATCAACCTTGGAAAAAAAGGGGGTTTTTTTATCAGTTATTTTTTCTCAAATGAGAAATTTTGTATCTGCAACATTATTCTGTAAATTATCTACTTGATATTGTTTCTAGGTATCCAGAGAAGTGGAAATGACAGCGAAAGGATTGAAGCTAGAAATTTGGAAAAATTCAAAACTCACGTTGAAAACCCACAACCGTCTCGATCAATTGAATCCAGATTCCACCTTTTCTGAAACTATCTCTATTTCTTTGTGAGCATTCTTTAAAATCTCACTCTTTATGTGATTAGTGTACTATTCATATCTTATTTAGGATAGTTAACCAACCAATGTTTTAGAAATTCGATCTTAAGCATTCTTATTGCTATGGAATTTGGTTAAATTAGAAGGAAGCCTCCAAGTTGGAATGATACGATTTAAATACCTTGTGCATAGTTAGATCTCTGCTCTTTGACCTGCACATAGAGTTAGTGTATATGGCTTGAGTCATAGCTTTTGTAGTGGATATGCCACTTGATGGAAATCTGGCGGCGTGTACTTGAATGCGTCCTCCATTCATTGCATTTCTTGAGATGTCATCTCTTTGCGACACTCTGTCAAATAGATCACATGTCTTTCCCATGCCTTCATATTTTGCATTATTTTTTTATTCCCAAATGTACCTAAGGTCATTTCAACAAATTCATCTTGTAAATTATTTTGAAAACAGTGTAGTTTGTGAGTTTGCACATCTTGCATGCTTTCTACCAAACATATCTCTTCCCTTGTCTATTCTACATCATTCACACTCAACACTTCATTATGTTATTCACCGCTTCACACAATCTCTTTTTTGGTATTCTACAAGGGGTGATGTGTCCATGCATGGTATTTTAATTTCAATCCTATGTTGATGGCTGTATATATATATATATATATATATATATATATATCTATTTTTCATTTGTTTGAAATTCTAAGGCCTTTTCTTCAAGCCCCTATTTGCACAACCTGCGAGCTTTCCACCTAGGAGACGTGACCTTGAGTTCTTCAACCTTGTTGTCATGCACCCCCTCCAAGCTAGGCCATCGTTGCAGCTATATATAAATATATATCTATTTTGCATGAGTTTATTCACCCTTGTCTTGCTCTTGAATTCCCTTTTGACCTTTTCAAGTAGTGAATTCATCTCCTCTATTGACATCTCTGGACATAAATCAACAAGAATTATTTTCCTGATGTTCTCTTCTTCTATTTTGGCACTTAACCTTCTAGACTCTAAAATATTACATAGACTCTTGGGAAAGCAAGACATGATTTCAACAAGAACTTTATTGAAAATATTCATATGTTTTAGTATACCCTCTTCAAGAGTCCTCTAACCAGATTCATCAAAAACCTTCATACCATTCATAAAGTGGCTTGAGATTACCATATTTGACAACTGCATTCTCAACTTCCTCAACTGACATACAGGGTTTGTCAACTTTTTCCTTTTTCTCTTCTTCTTCTTCTTCTTCTTTACTAGAAGATTTTCTCTTGTTTAACTTGACAGCCTAAGCCCCAGTAGCCTTTATTTTTCTTACAACTTCTTCCGATTCAGTCCCTTCCTCTTCATCTTCAAAAGCAGCTTCATATGTTTTGATTCTTTTATTCCTCTTTCTTTGATGGAAACAAGCAACACTAAGAGGGGGGGTGAATCAGTGTTGTACGAAAATTAATTTTATTATTTTGATCTTTAACTCACTTAAGCATTCAACAAAAGAAATATGCATGAATAGAAAGAAGACAATCACAACACCATAACATCAAGATTTTTACTTGGAAACCCTATTAGGGGAAAAACCACGGTGGATGGCCAATCCACAATGTAATATGAGTATACCCTAAAGAAAGATTAAAAAATAGGAATACACTTGCATTTAGGCACACTACCGAGAGCTCACTACTCAAATAAGATAGGCTCACTACCTTACAATGATTTGGATTGAATCCAAAAGGGGTGAACTGATAGATTAGCATCTACAATGCTTGATTACAATTTTTGTTAAGCTCTATAGTCAATCTTCTATCCTTCTGACTGATTCAACAATTCTACTTTGTTCTACACATGCTCACTATGCCAAAAACTTTAATGCACAAGTGAAATTGTGCATAATTTCCTCATCACCTTTCTAATGCTTGCAACACACTTCTATGCTTACAACTTACTAAAAAAATGGTATAACTAATAACTTATATATATCCACATCAAGGATGTTGTCATTACAAGTCGGCCTTCAATAAAGTACAAAATATTCTTCATGTGTCGACTCAAATCATGAATTATTTTTTATGCGTACCCATACAAGTCAGCCATGACATATCTTGGACCCAAAATAAAATGATTGAACATAAAAACATTTAAATAATTACTCATTATACATCCACAACATACCACATTCATTGAGTTAGCCACAATGAGAAAATAAATGGAAAAACATCCTACCAGATCTCCTAACTCATACACCGATTAATGCAACACCACAAAATTCAATAATAAGATAACATACATGATTAACAAACTATCCCGGGGATCCACAACTCAAAAATATGATCCGATGAAGCATACAGATTGACATAGTATCACCTTGTTCTTCATATTTCTGTTGGTAACATTTTGTTCTCAACTCCTTTTGCCAGTATGACCACATTCTGATCTGCAGACCAAAATAGTGACTTTAGTTGCCATCAATGACAATACTAGAAGTCATATGCCAACAATCTCCCCCTTTGGCATTGATGGCAACACTTAGTGAAAAATGACTAAGTGTCGAAACTAGTAAGTACATTGCCAAAGTTCAAAATTTCAAAACACAACTTCTTTTCAAAACACTACTCCCCCTTAGAATTTCAAAGCATTTTTCACTACACTCTCTCCCCCTTTGACTTTAATGACAAAATTTGGTAATCCAAAATTTCAAAATTTCAAGACTATGCAAGCATAACTTGCGACTTACAGAAATTTGAAGACATCCGCAAAATCATTCTTCAATGCACTTAAGTTTTAGTCCCAAACACTTTTCAAATTTTCCAAAATGGTTGTGACTACAAAGTAAATAAGATAGAGTTTTTGCAGCTTCAGGATTTACTGGGTCAGGAGGGGCCATAGCATCTTTAGCCTCTTTCAATGCATTCACCATTATTTCAATCTTTGGACTAACTAGTCCTCTGAGTTCGCATACTTTCCCAACAGTCCTCTCATTTTCAAGCTTCAGATTCTTTATCTTGTCAAGAAAATACATTACCTGACCACCTTGTTTGCCAACATTTTCAACAAATCCATCTTGTAAATTATTCTGAAAAATAGTACAATTTGTGAGTTTGCACCTCTTGCATGCTTTCTATCAAATAGATCTCTTCCCTTGTCTATTCTACATCATTCGCACTCAACACTTCATTATGTTATTCACCGCTTCACACAGTCTCTTTTTTGGTATTCTACAGGGGGTGATGTTGTGCCCTTGCATGGTATTTTAATTTCAATCCTATGTTGATGGCTACAACTATATATATATATATATATCTGTTTTGCATTTGTTTGAAAGTCTAAGGCCTTTTCTTCAAACCCCTATTTGCACAACCTGCGAGCTTTCCACCCGGGAGATGTGACCTTGAGTTCTTCAACCTTGTTGTCATGTGCCCCCTCCAAGTTGAGCCATCATTTCCTTTGTGTCTGGTATTGAGTATATTTATCTGCCAATACGCCTCCCTTGATGCGTAGTAGCAGACATATGCATGTTTGGCTCATCTTCTTTTTTGTTATTGTTTAGTGTAGTCCATTCCTTGCGTTTTTACCTATTTAATGTTTTTCTCATAGTTGGCAAGCATTCTAAATGATTTTTCCTTAGGATAGTTGATGCCTTGTATATGGTTGAGCATTCAACCTTGTTTGAGTAGCAAGTTATAACTATTTCCTTTCAAAATTCATATTGAAATACACGAAATGGCTATTGCTAGCAATTTTCAGCTTATATTCTTGATGAGGAAATATATTTTTTATGTTCAGTGTTTGTTATGCTATGTAGTTTAAGTTTTCTCCTTGCCAACATGCTTAAACTAGAATCAGACTTATCCTTGTCGGTGGGTATCTATTTGAAGATATATGTATGTATATGAGTGCGATTACTATTTTGTTTTTTTTTTAACTTGCTTTCATGAGATAAGGTGCCTGATTATTACAAAACATAACTACTGATTGTATCCTCTATTTGTATTCTCTTTTGGGAATAGATATATAATTAAATATGTATATATATATTTGTAAATGTGATGTTGTTGCTATCCTAATAGCCACAGGTTCCTATTTAAATACATTTTAACAACAGTATATTGGGAGATTATAATGATTCTTAGTTTATTCAAATTAAATCCTAGTGAAAAGATATGTTTTTACTTTTATGTGTAATTGTGAGTGTAAAAAAATTAATATAGTTATATATATATATAGATACCTATAGTGGTGTGTCATTGTTTCAATGTTTAAAAGTTAAAATTGATCAAATTGTAGTTATTAAATGATTTTCTTTTAATTTCTCTTGTAAAGAGAATATTTATAGGGTAATTAAATGAGAGGGGTAGATTCTTTTAATGATATTATTTAGTAATTGTATGAGTAATTTAAGATGAATAAATATCTTTCTTTTATGTAACATTAAATATTTAAGTAATTACTTTTAAAGAGAATTAGTTATTTAAGTGATTGAATTAAATTAGGTTTAAGGAAAATATTAACTTTATTTAATTTATACTTTGAGGAAATTGACCTATCTATATAATTGAAGGACTTAATTAAGTAAATTAAATTAGATTACTTTTTTTATTATCTTCATACCTAACTAGTGATAGATTTGTGAAACCACTAAGTAGCTTAGTTGATGTGAATGATTGGTAATATTGTATAATAGTTATATCATAAGGGAATTAGTGGTATGACTAGATATTAAAATTTTCTTAACAAAATATTCTATCCTTCTAATTTTGATTTAGTTCATAACATATATTAGTGAGTAAGATAGATTTGAGATATTAGTATCGTTGTCCTTTAATAGTTTGATATTTATCTATTGGTTAATATAACCTAATAGTATTTAGTTGATTTAGTAGATTTATTGGTCATTTCAAAATAAATAGTCTTTTTAATCAAATGGTTTTATATTGGGTAGACACATAGAATGTATTTGATTATTTAAATGTTTCTCAATAGTTTAATGGAATGATGATTTAAATATTCTTTGAAACTTATTGCTCTTGATCCTTAGTAAAACTTCAAAAGATGATTTAAATGTTCTAAAATGTTTATTGGGATATTTAGAAAATGTTCTTAGATAACTTCTTTAGATATTTTAAATTCCTTCTTAAGGAACACATAGTTATAATGTATTTGATTGTTTATTATTCTTGAGGGTTTATTCATTAAATGTATTCATGTGTTAAAAAGGTGTATTTTAGATGTTTCTTTTTTCACGCTTGTTCTTCACGAGTTATCTCGGTTTGAGGAGATTTTATTTATTGAATTTATGTTGAAGTTTTGTTGGAACCTATGATTTTCTTTGACTTACCTTCGTTTGTGAATCTTGGGTAGTTGGCCTTTTGGGCTTCCAGACGAGGGGAAAAATGTGGCTTCATGATTGTTTTCTATGTTGATTCCTATGAACTATGGTTCTTATGTTTGAGTTGATTTTATGGGTTTAGCCTTGCACTTGAAGTGGATTTTATATGAAGTTTTTAACATGAGATGGTGTATGCCTCATTGGATGTATTTACTTTTGGTTTTGATATTTTGTGCAAGTTGGCTTACCCTGTTGGTGTTTATGAGATTTTGTTGTTGTAAGGGAGAGTGTCTTCCCATGGGGGCCGAAACCCTAAGTGGTGTCCTGGGTAACTCGTGTGGAAGTTGATGTAATCAAGTGATAACCTAATAAATATTTAGGGGGTGGGTAGTAATTCACACTAAGAAAAGATAATGGATGCCTCTCTCATGGCCCAAGCAGTCATTTAGGGTTGGGATGAGACGAGAAAGCCTATAATGGAAAATCAACCACCTTATCCTCATGAAAGGTGAGTTGATTCCAAATGTGTAAGAATGTGGGTTGAGGATCGTTTGAGGTTGCCAGGGTAACCCAAGACGAGGGCCGGTAACCTATGAAGATCAAGATTGGGTAACCCATGTCGAGCCATGTGATGACACTCTACCCCTTTAACAACTGTGTTTATTTGTTGTTTCCCCTTGTTGCTTTGTTCCTTTGGAAGTGGATGTCTTTTGTGTTTATTGTTGTGCTTGTCGTGGTGTCTTGTTTGACATTGTTCACCTTACTACTTTTGGTTGAGGGTCTTTCTTGTCTTTGTGTGTGTGTAAAATGTGTAAAGTTAGTATCAACACAAACCTTAATGAAATGATTTATATTAAAGATTCAAAGCAAAGAAGCTACTCTGAATTGCAATTTAATGAATCTTTCAAGAAAATCTCATTGTCCTCTATTCTTAATGATTCCTTTAACCTTTTGGCCCTAAAATTTCTATATGCACAAAGGCTACTAGAATGACACTTAAGAAATGAGATTAGTATTTAACATGCAAGCTAATCAAATTCCTACATGAAACTATATGATAAGAATGATGATGGATAATATAATGAATGGATGATGATGATTATGATGAATGGAAAAATGGTGGTGGATACTATGTGAACCCCAATCCAAATACCTGCAAAACAATGAGAAAAAACACATTAAGTTAGATATTGCAAGCATGAACAAGGATTCACCATGAAATCCATTTACAAAACTCAAGTTAGGAAAATAAACAATGAAGAACACAATAAAAATAGCAAAATAGATTGAATCCTAATTTAAATTTGCAAACTCATGATCCCATGGGGGAATTGGTGCCAATTTGATGTGAAAATTGGCCCTTTCCCAATTCCTATGATGCAAGATTGATATGTTGAAGATGTTTGATCCACTTTGTTGATGAAGAATGAGAGCTCCAAGCCAAAAATCTGCAAAACCTATCTAAGAACTCAATGGTGATGGATGAAATTTGATAGATATTTGAGCATGGTAACTTTGCCTAATTTGTGGATGATAAAATAAGGATACAAGCTCTTTATTTATAGAATCCCAAGATGGATGAATGTCCAAATTTGAGCAATGTGGGACTAACATTCATCCAATGGAAAGATTCCACTTGTCAATCTACGAGTGGATGGAGGATGTGCAAGTTTTGAGGATTGTGCCAGTAAATGCATATTTTTGAATCTCAAATTTGTTGAAATGACTTGCAAGAGGGAAGGGAAAATGCAATAAATGCCACTTGGCTCAAGGAAAAGGACATGTAAGATGGAGTTATTGCCTTGTTGGATGTACATGTCCACTTGGAATTTTTTTAATTCAAACTTGGAGAATATTTCAAAAGATGCCTTGTGAGGAAAATAGAGATTTAATAAATGAATTAAATCTATTTTCCTGTGCAACTTGCAAAATCTAGAGGATGGGACATGACAAGAGATTAAATTAATCAAGGATTAATTAATTTAATGAGAGATCAGATGATGTGACCTATTTGATTCAAACTTATGGAATTATTTAAATCAAATAAGAGAGGAATATGATAAGAGAATAATTAAATAAGGATTTTGATTTATTTAATTAAAAGAGATGGTGTTAGATTAAATCAAATAAGGTTTTAACTTATTTAATTTAATGGATAGACTTTAGAGATTTAATCAAATAAAATTGATTATTTAATTAAATAGGGATAATTAGATTAGATTAATTGATTTAATTAACAAAAGAGAGAGACTTAGTTAAATAACTGGTTTATTTAATTAAGGGAGGAATATTGATGAATTTAATCAAATGAGGAGATTTGATTAAATGGTTAGACCAAGGGATGATTCAGGATAAAATGATGTTAGTAGTCAAGATCAAATGCATAATGTCAATCAGTATATTTTACGTGTCTACAATTTTCCCCTCTTTGAAGCAATGCACATGTTGCATTGGTTTAAAGAATAAACGATCTCGATCAAAGCCAATAAATTTTCTATTCAAAAGTATTGCCCCACTACTGCCTAGCAAGATAAAACATGCCATTATAATGCTCGCTTGAGAGATTGGATGAAAATTTCAATTTTTGGGTGATCTCGCAAAAAAAGAGGAAAAAGTGCCTGACAGGTCCGAAAAGGCTCCAAGAGGCTAAAAACATGTCTAAACATAATACAACGATGTAAAACAGGCCTCAACTGGACAAACAGATTGGAGGGTCCAAAACCCTAGTAGGACAGCCAATCAGGGTGAGAAAACCCTAATTTTCAAGCTTAAAAGGGGCCCAAGGGGTCATTTTCAAGTCATTTACACACACTTCTATTTGGAACCTTGAGATTTGAGCTCTGACCTCCTAACGATATGGTGCAACGACAACTTCCCCTGCATATTTTTGATCGAGTTTAGATGTACCAGCAACCACCTAACATCGGGGCACCGATAAGTGATCCTTTCTTGAGCTTTGTTTTTCATTTTTTAGCTTTCATTTAATGCTTTTAAATTTTGTCTTTCTGCAGCGGTGCTATATAGCGCCACTCAGAAGTCAAACTGCGTCGCTCATTGTCAAATAGCACTGCGATGGTGGAGTTTGGAGTTTGAAAATAGACTCCAAACTGCGATGCTGAGCTTGGGGTTGGCAGGGTGGTTTGCAAACTATGATGTGGTGGTCTTGCATTTGCTCAAAGTGCGCCGCTGGAAGGAAAAGTGCACTGCGGTGGTTCATCTTTGGTATTTTATGCCCTAGCATCAGAGTTTGATTAGAGATCAAACTACAACGCCTTCACGAATTGCACCACTGGAGAGGTTTCTTGAACGCTCAGCGAAGAATTTTTCAAAAAATTTAACATGGTGACCTTCCTTGATGTAGGACGTGGCGAGGGAGCTTTACTCTCAAGAGCACAGGTCTCGAGACCTATTCGACTATTTGTAGGATTTGAGCAATAGGGATCAGGATCAACTCCGGATCGCGAGGTTATTGTATATCGCTTATGCAACACCCATTCGCACTCACTTAGGGATGCTGTTAGCGCTGGCCAAGAGATGGTACAACGAGACTTCTTCATTTCATCTTCCCACTAGTGAGGCCACCATCACCTTAGAGGACATTTGGCATATTTTGAGGTTGTCGATTCACAGTCAGTGAGTGATTTTTGACATGGACCAGGGGTGCGATGCTTGCAACAGAGTCCTCGCCACAGAGGAAATCATTTTTTGCAAGGGGCAGATAGAGCTCGAGTGGCACAGAATCCTATTACCTCCCTTCCGCCTAGTTGTTGCATCTATTATTTTGGGTCTCGTTGCCCTTGATAGACGAGGGCGATACTTCAGTCCTGGTTGGGGATATTGCTGGGAGCAGATAGTTTGAGACAGGCCAGTCCATTTTTCCTAGGGGCCGGTGCTTCTAGCTTCTTTATACAGAGATCTGCATGAGTATGTGTACTTGGACGATAGAGCACTCAGAGCAGGGGTGACCCTTCTTCATATTTGGGCATGGGAGCACATTGTTGTGCTTCAGTCACATGTTGTTTTAGTTCTAATGGTGCTAGATGACCCCCTCTTATGGTGTTACAAAGGCGATGTGTCCTTTACACACACCAGTGAGCACAGGATCCCCTATTGGAGGAGGGTCTTGGATGAGATGCAGGATTTTATGTGGTGACCATACCTTGGTCGGCCCAGATGGGTCGACAATGTTGATTAGTTGTTCTATGCTTGCCATGACCGCTTTATGCAAGGGAGAGAGTACACCATGATTGAGAGATACTTGCTCGGGCATGTGCAACATTAGTTTGGTGATCCCCAGGATCACCTTGATGATAACTATGTAGTTGTCTTTGCCCACACTATGACACAGGTTTCATGGGGGCGGTATATTCCTGCTTCAGAGGTGGTTGACAGTTTTAGGCAGTTGGTGGCTCAGCTATGGGCTTATGATTAGGGGACTGTAGATCCAGGCATGACATAGGCCTAAAGGGATTGGTTCTAACCTCTGCTTCAATTGACTATTCCAGGTGTAGTCTCCGATCATTAGAGAGTTAGAGGTAGAGGGGGAGGACGAGGACAGAGGGGGATGCATGACAAGATCACCTGGTTGTGCCCCCAGTTTAGCCAGGGTAGGGAGATGTATTGATGCCAGTACAATAGTAGGTGCCACTAGGTGTATCACCTTGGGTTGAGGATCAGCCTCAGGTGCAACCTTAGGTTCAGCCATGAGCACAACCAGTAGGGTAGGTGGATCCTCGCGATGTGTTGATTGCCAAGTTACAGGCTCAGGTCTAGACTTTGACAATTGAGAGAGATTAGGCTAGGGTCGAGAGAGAGTAGCTTAGGGTCGAGAGGGATTAGGCCATACAACAGAGACTGGTTGCAGATTTATAGGCAGTCACAGAACTAGGCCGAAGATAATAGCTAGAGTGTATGGAAACCTCCTCTTCCTAGGGTACAGTGTCTGTTTGGTTACAGGGATGATGTCTGAGAGGCCAAGTACTATTAGAGGCACTATCATGAGGCCATACCCAGAGTAGGACAGGTCCTAGGATACTTAGAGAGGACCAGCCACAAACCAACAGAGGGTCACGGTGACAGTGGTGAGGGAAGCATACACAAGGATAGAGCTTGATCGAGATGATATGATACTTTTTGTGCCTTATGGGCTCCTTTTTGATAGCTCGATGGGCCTTTTGTACTGATTGACATACATGTACTGTGATTTAATTTATTCATGTACTATGATAGTTATTTGATGATATATATATGAGCCGATGATGATTTTGATGTGGTGCCATTTATTTATGCATGTATGGATGATTTTATTTCTATATAATGTGCAATGATGTTTATATGATGCTTTTATGGATGCATTTATTTCCTGATGATATATGCATTATGCAATGATTATGACTAACATATCTATATTATGTTAACCTATGATATGCAGATGTATTTATGTGATGTGCAATGATGCTATCTATATGATGATCTATTTATGTTGATGCAAATGGTGATGTGATATGTGATATAAAATGTAATATGCAGAATGATATGGAAATGATCTATGGTGTATGCAGGAAATGATATGTGAATCCTGTCTATATATGAAATGATTATGGATGGATGTACGGTTTCTATGTAATGAATTTTGTATGTTCCTTATTTATGCTTATAATGATGTGTAACGATTTATGCAATGAATGATTTATGATGCTATTTATGAGATGACATGGATGATTAGTGGGCGATATAATGTATTGTAAATGTGATGGTCGTGTTTTATATAATATGATGCAAATGGGATGATTTTTTAAGATGCTTAGAATAACAAATTTTATTACCCTAAACCTACTAAATGATAATGTAATGTATGTGATGCATTTTAATGTGATGTACTATATGCAATGATGATGATGTTCTATGTCAAAATGAATGCAATATGTGAGATGGCCTCATGATGTTATGCAAGTATGTATGCAAATTAATTATTTATAATGCTTATGTACCTATTATGTATGATAAAAATGATTATGACATGCAAATGAATGTTACACGATGATTTATGTGATAAATGCAATGTGATAATGTAATGGATGAAATGCAATAAAATGGATGTTCTTATCTATGAAGAATGCTTATGATAACATATTTATATGATGATGGAAATGCAATGCATATGTTTCCTATATGATATGTTTATGCAATATGCTAATGATTTGTGGATGCAGGATCAATAATGATGATGATGGTGATGATCAACTGTCATAGTACTTTGTTAGTGCAGTGAGTAAGAAGAGAATAAGTCATTTCAACAAGACACAAGATGATGAAAATGAAAATGATGATGATTTCTTGCCAAGGAATTGGGATTTTCAAAGGGCCAATTTCCTTATGTTTGATAACACATGTGGTATGATGCATCAAGGTATAGAAAAACCATGATGGCATTGTACCTAGTGTGATGGACTTTGACTTGAAAAGTAGATAGGAGTATCCTTGTTCACACCTGACATACAAAAACCTTGCTAGGATGCACTTTAGAAGTTTCAAACACCTTGAACCAAAAAATGGAAAGGTAAACCTATCAATGCAATAGTCAACAAGTTTCCCAAAACCTCATCCATACATACCTAACAAATCAAGTATTCGCCAAGGTTATATTACAAGAACGTCCATCAAGCACAATAGACAAAAGATAATGATTGTTGCCCCATTCCTATTTCTCTAAATCCTCTTGTTTGGATATCATCAAAAAGTCCTTGGAATGAGCGCAATAAGATAAGTCAAAATATAAAAACAAAGTAAACAAACAAGCTAATACTCTTCAATACTGCTAACCAAAAGAGGATGTGTTTTAAAGGATACGAGCCGAAACTATTGCCAAAAGATAATGCCCATTGTAGGAAGGATTCATCCTAGGACATGTTAGTGGATGTTGGCATGTCATTTTGTTTATCCAAAGAGTTCTTTCAAATGATTGATATGGGACCAATTGGATGATGAGTTATCGACACAAAGAGATGACCAACTTGTTTATGTACTGACTTAGACCTAAGACTTGACGATTTTGAGCTTTCACTTTCATCTTGCTAGAGTTGTTTTCTGATTATCTTACCAAAGATTGAGGATGACGATCGTTTATTATGAGTGATGTTATTGCGGGTGCAAGCGAGATGAAATGGATGGATTTTTCCAATATTTGGATGTTTTTGATCTTTTTGAGATGTTTTGAGGTTGTTTTTGGTATTTTTTGAGATCTTGCAAATGTTTTTATTTTTTGATTTTTTGAATGTTTTGGAGTTTTTCAAGATTTTGACCAAGAGACTAACCTAAAAACCTATTCTAGGGCCCTCGAGGGCTGATCAATAGATTAGCCTTGCCTACATTATACACATAGAGACCACATAGTTTGACTGACAAGTTGACTGGTTTACAGATGATGATATACATGATAAGATGTCAGTTTATTATGATGGACTCCTATAGGACATACCTAAATGTTTCAGGGGATGATCAAAGATCAACCTTCCCTACGTTCAAGCTCAGAGATGATGTAGTTTGACAAGACGACTCTATTTTTGGTATTTTGACTGACTTTTTGACATGTTTTGGGATTTTGATATGTTTTGATGTTTTTGGATTTGAGGATTTGAAGATTTTAAGGATATACATGAATATGATCCAATCATGCCCCCAACATGATGTAGTAGACTACTTTGATAAAGGAAGGACAAACTGACCTTGAGGATGGGTCGAGTAGTACTAGGAAGGATCATGATACGAACACAAGACCAAGCTATGGTGCAGATGCGGGTGGATGAGGGATGGATGCAGATCTAAATGCGATGGATCATGGAGGTGCAATGGATGGATGATTTAGAATATGCCGTAAAGATCCTGGTGGATGAAAAGTGCTTATTTTATGCAAGGCACCTATTTTCTAGGTTTTCACCAAGGTACTTTCCCAAAATGCCACCGAAGTGGTTTTCACTAGAGGATGATTTTTTCTCTTTGCTATTTTCAATCCTTTTTCTGATTTTTTGGATCTTTTGCTTTTTTGATTTTTATGTTGTCACCAAGACACCCGTTTGCCAAGCTTTTTCCAAAGTAACCATTTTTTCAGGACATTTTCTATTTTTTTTTTGGATTTTTGGCTATATACCTTGAAGGATTTAGGCATAAAACTTTTTGATATGAGAGCTATTCATGGGCTCTTGTAGAGGTTCCCCTTCGGGTGTTGATAATTGATATTCCCCTAACTTGTAACTTGTGATGACGAATGGTCCCAACCAATTAGGTTCAAATTTTCCTTTGTTGCTTGGGTTTGGGACATTCTCCTGATTCTCCTTTAATACCAGTTCTTCGACTTGGAACGTCCTGCTTCTGATTTTCTTATTGTAGCTCCGTTTGAGTCTATTCTAATAGACTTGCAAATGGTTCAAAGCATCTATCCATCGCTCATCCAGTAGCTCCAACTCATTCAATCTTGACACTCAGTACTCTTCATCTATGATGAGGTTCTGCAGTGATATCCTAAGTGATGGGATCTCAATCTCAATGGGGAGTATTGCTTATGATGCATAGACTAGGGAGAAAGGGGTGGCGCCAGTGGGTGTGCAGATGCTGGTTTGATAGGCCCAAAGGGTGGGATTAAGCTGATGTCAGTCACGACCTGTGTCATTGACTACTTTCTTGAGGATTTTTAGAATGGTCTTGTTTGTAGCTTCTGCTTGGCCATTCCCTTGGGGATATTATGGGTTGGAGAAATGATGTTGGATTTTGAATTTTTTCGCATAAATCATGAACCTCATGATTCTTAAATGGTGTCCCATTATATGAGATAATGGCTTGTGGAACACCATATTGGAAAATGAGATAGTTAAGGATGAACTTAGAAATCTGCTTCCTAGTTATATACGTCATGGGTATGGCTTCCACCAATTTAGTAAAGTACTATACTGCGGTTATGATGAATTTGTGGCCATTAGATGAAGTGGGCGTGATTTTACCAATGAGATCAAGTCCCCATTGTGAAAAGGGCCATGGTGTGATGATAGGATGAAGCTCTTGAGCTAGAGCATGGATGAGGTCCCCATGTTGACATTGTAGACACCTTCTAGCATGATCATGTGCTTCTCTTTCCATTGTGGGCCAATAATACCCCATCCTCAATAGTTTCTTGGCTATGGTCATTCCATTCAAGTGCAAACTACAAATACTTAATGCCTCCTTAGCGTTTAAGTAGTGCAGTAGGGTTCCTTCTATTCTCCTACGATATAGGGTATCTCCTAGGATGACAAATCCAGATGCCTTTTTAACAAAGGTTCAGTTTAGGTTTGAGGGTAGGTCGGTGGGTATGAATCCTATTTGAAGGTATGTGTAAATGTCGTGATACCAAGGATCGCTAGGACCAATGATTTCACACACATATTATGATTCTGGTACCTCGAATGCAGGCATGAGAAGCTACTCAATCAGGAATTCATATTTTGGAACGTTGTGGGGGATGTTGAGCAAGGATCCAATTGTTGCCATGGCATCTACTGCTCTGTTGTTCGTTCTAGGAATTTGCTTAAATGTTATTTCAATGAAGGATTCTTTGAGAGTCTCCAAGAATTTCTTGTATGGAGTGAGCTTGTCATCCTTGGTTTGATATTCATCATTGACTTAATTTATTATCAATTGGGAGTCTCTGTATACTTTGAGAGCTATAATGTTCCACTGCACTGCTATTCTGAGACCTATGGTTAGGTCCTCATATTCTACAATGTTATTGGTGCAGGGAAATACTAGTTTGTAGGACCTTGGTATGCAATCCCCTTGTGGGGTGATGAAGAAGACACCAGCTCCTGATCCATGTTGTGTGTATGAGCCATCGAAGTATAGTTTCCAGTGGTCAGCTACATTGAGATTGAAAATAGATTCATCTAGAAACTCTGAGAAAAAAGGGTTCTCTGAATAGATTGGTGCTTCTGCAAGTTGATCTGCCATGACTTGGCCTTTGGTTGCTTTCTGCTCCACATATTCAATGTGGTATTTTGATAGTATCATCACCCATTTTTCCATTCTTCCTGTGAGTATTGCCTTTGATAATAGGTACTTGAGGGGATCAATTTTGGCGATGAGTTTTATTTTGTGTGCCAACATGTAATGTCTAAATTTTTATGATGCAAACACTACTGCAAGGCATGCTTTCTCGATAAATGAATAGATTAGCTCATGCCCAACCATTGTTCTACTGATGTAATAGATAGCCCTTTTTGTTCCATTTTCGTCATGCTGAGCTAGGAGAGCTCCAAGGGTTGCTGTTGTTGCTGACACATATAGAATTAATGGTTTTCTTGGGATTGGTGGCACTAAGACCAGTGGTGTCAGTAGATATTCATTGATTTTGTTGAATGCCTCTTCACACTTGGTATCCCATTTGTATGCTACTCCCTTGTGGAGTAGGTGAGAATATGGGTTTTGTTTGTCTGCCAATTGTGCTATGAATCTTTAAATGGATTGGAGTCTGCCTTGGAGACCTCTTAGTTTCTTTAATGTTTTTGGTGCCTCCATCTCAAGGATTGATTTTACCTTTGCTGGATCTACCTCGATACCCCTCATTGACACTATATAACCTAGAAATTTTCCTAATTGTATGCTGAAGATGCACTTTTTTGGGTTTAATCTGACCTTGTACTCTTCGAGCCTGTCAAAAATGACACTTAGGGTTGCTATGTGATCCTTTCTCTTTCTGGACTTAGCTAGAATGTCATCAACATAGTCTTCGACCGTCTTATGAATCATGTCATGGAATATAAATGTCATGGCCCTTTGATATGTTGCTCTTGCATTTTGTAAGCAGAATGGCATCATGTTCTAACAGTATGTCCCCCATGGACAAGTGAAAGTTGTTTTATGTTGGTCCTCTTTAGCTATCATGATCTGATTGTACCCTAAGAATCCATCCATTAGTGACAACATTTCATGTCCAACTGTCATGTATACTATCATGTTGATGTTTGGAAGCGGGAAGTCATATTTTGGAAATGCCTTATTCAAGTCTCTGAAGTTTGTGTAGATTCTGATGTTTCCATCAGGTTTTGAAATAGGTACCAAGTTTTACACCCATTCTGGATATCTATCAGTTGGATGAATCCTGCATCTAATAGCTTTTTTAGCTCCATTTTGACTAATAAGGTGATTTGAGGGTGCATTTTTTGAAGCTTTTGTTTAATAGGCTTTGCTTCTGGATACACTGCTAAGTGGTGAACCATGGTCTCTAGATCAAGCCCTAGCATGTCAACATAACTCCATGCAAAGTTTATCTGTCTTTCTCTTAGGAAAGCTGCTAGGAGCTCTTTCTCTTCTAATAGTAGTGATTCCGCATAGAATGTTATGTGCGGGGTTGCCTCTATTCCTAGGTTGACTGGATTTCATTTTTCTGCCAAGACTTCTGATTTTTCTTGATGAAGATCTCTTAAAGGAAGATTGAATCCCCCATCCTCAGGTGCCTCAGAGAGGTTTTCACCGTTGGATGCATCCTTTTTTTATACTTTTTTCTGGTCGGAGAGTGCCACCGTGTGGTTTTCACTCAAGAACTTTGATATTATTCTTAATTTTTCACTTTTTCAGCAGAGGGATTCAATCATTTCCTTGTAATAGGCATGTGTATCTAGCTCAATTATGAATCCTGCTTTATGATCCCCATCTAGAATGTTATCCCACAGTCCCATGAATCCATAGAGTTACTCATCATTTTTGAATGTATCAAGAACTAGTGGTCCTCGTTGCTTGTAGTCGATGAGTTGGGGATATACTAGGTGGATCTCATGATTTTGATGGTCTAATTCAAAAGATAGGGTGCTAATCATGCAAATATTGGTATCCTCAAATATCCTAGGTAAGTTGGTCATGGTATCCTTGTCATCACTACTACTACAAATGTCGGTTATATCAAATGTAAAGTTATCTATGACTCTACCTGTAGATACTAGCAAGCGTAGTTCTGCTGGGGTTGGCTGAGGAGGATTATTAACCGTTCTAACTAGCAAACTTCGGCCTTGTATGGTTATACTCAAATGGGTACATCCAAGGCCAAGATTTGTTATCAGTCGCATCTCTGGCATGATAGGTATTATAAGCCCATTGTTGTTTTGTCCAAGTCTTTGATTTCTGTCATAGCCCATTGCAAGCATCATTTGCAGACCCTTTGCTTCTGTCATCCATTGCTCTTTCATCTTGATATAGCATATGAGATGGATCTGCCTCAATAACTTCTCATCCAAGATTCTCCCATCTTGTAAAGGTGGGATATTCCACATGAGACGTTTGGGATGTGGAGGCTTCATTTATTTGTGGATGTCCCCATGATCTAGGAGATTGTGGTAACTCTCCTACCACAAAAGCATTATTAGGGAGCTTTTAGTTTCCACAACCGTTATCTTGGATGATGACCTTGATGTCAGAGATGGTGGGAATGGTGGGTGTCTCTATCGCAGAAGTGGATGCGAGGGTGGCGGGATCGATATATGGTGTAGATGGGCCCTCATCATTTTTTGGTACTTGGAGGATTTTATAGTATTTTGATTCAAGGATTTTGCAATAGGAGAAGGGTTCAAGATCTCCATGGATAGTAACTTCTTGTCCCTCATGTGTAAATTTCACACATTGATGGAAATTTGAAACTACTGCTTTTATCGCATGAATCCATGGGCGTCCTAGGAGAATGTTATATGGAAAGTTGAGGTCCAAGGCCTAACAAGTGGTTTCCATGATGGCAGGCCCTAATTGAATAGGGAGTTTGATCGTGCCCTGAGACACTCATTCTTGATCATCATATGCTCTTATTGTGATACCCTTTCCTTTGTTGATAGAACCCTTTGATATTTTCAATTGCTCGATGAGACTAAGGGAACATATATTCAAGCTCGCACCTCCATCTACCAAGACCCTTTTTACTTTGATCTTATGTACTATGGCTTCCAAGTGGATTGCATGGTTGTGAGATGGTTGAGCGAGGAAATCCTGGTAAGAGAATGTGAGGAGATTTGGCGTAATGATATTTCTGACCATAGCTTGGAATTGCTCCGCATCAAGGTCTACAAAGACAGTGGATGAAGCCAGTGCTTCTTATAGGATTTTCTTATAAGATGATGATATTTTTTAGCAACTCCATAATGGAGATTTGCGCTGGTGTTCTCTTGAGTTGATCTATGAAATTGTAGCCATTGGGGACATATCTAGATGTAGGGGCTCTATTTGGCTGGGATGATCCTGCAATGGTAACTTTGTCACCTCTTGTGGTGACTCCATAATCTTTGGCATAGGTGCCTTTGATGGTGATGACCATGCAGTTTTCATCTAGGGAGGTAGCAACTATTTCATACACATGATTTATGTTTGAGTGGGTTCCTTTCCCCTTATCTTTGTTATTGTTATTCCCTTTATTGCCATGATTAGGCATCAGATTCTTGTATATCTTAATATCTTGGTTTCTTATTGGTTGTTCCACGTTTATAATTATTTTATCGATGAGATCTTGGATTATGTTTTTTAATCTCATGCAACTGTTCATGGTATGGCCTTTGATTTTATAGAATTCAGAAAGTTGATTCTCATTATACCAAGGAGGTTTTACAAATGGTTCTTGGTAATTCTTAAAGGTAGGAGCCTTGACGAGTTTTTCGTCTATCATCTTCTTCATTATGTCTTCAAGTGGTTCCCCCATAGTGGTGTATTTTTGCTTGGGGTAACTCTTGTTGCGTTGTGGTGGTCCCCTTTGATCATTGAGATTGTTGATTGTTGGATTGTTTTTTGGTTGTTGTATTGCATGATGATTGTTTTGGTGTGGTTGTTGGGGGCACTAATGACAACCTTGGCGTCGATGACACCATCATTAGTAACATTTTTTCCCTTTCCCACGTGTGAGGCTTATCATTGTAATTGGATGGTGGGCAGTTGTTTTTTTGTTCAGGGGATGAAGTTGATCCCGTGGGTTGAGTCATGAGGGCTCGTTTCGATGCTAAGCACCTTGGAGATCAACTGATCATATGTGGTGATGCCTTGAACCTTCAGATGAAATTCCAAGAGGTCTTCAAGGTTAGCTATGATAGTGCAAACTTGTTGTTCTTCGGGCATGGTCCACTTGCCTCGATTGGCCTTGGATTGCCATCATTGCATAAATGAAGTGAATGATTCACCCTTTCCTTGTTTCAGAGCTGAGAGTTCGTCTAGACTAACATCCATGGCAATGTTGCATGCGTAGTTTTTTATGAATGCCTCTATATTTTCTTGGAATGTCCTAATTCTTGAAGGTTGGCGAGAGAACCATTCCATAGCGTGACCAGCCAAAATCCTTGGAAATAGCTGCATCAGATAAGTATCATCGTATGCGACTTCCATGCAATGAACCTAGAATTCCCTTATGTGATCTTCAAAGTTTCCCGTCCCACAATATTTGTCAAATTTGGGGATCTCAAATCCCTTGGGGAATGGTTTCATCACTAGGCTCCTATCAAATGGATAGGGACACAAGTTGCTTGGTATTTTTTTTGTTCACCTTGATTGAAGATTGAGCACTTGTTGCGAGAGCAACCTGATTTGTTTTGTTATGTCATTTTCTGGATCAGGGGGTAGGATGAAGGTGTTTTGGGTTGTTTCGATTGTGGGTTGGATGGGTGGGTTGTTTGATGTGCTGTTCAATGGTATCTGTATGTTCTACTGAGCTAGGTAGGATTCCACCTATTGTTGTATGAACAACGCTTGTGGTTGATCTTGTTGTTGTTGTGCTTGTTGTTGTTCCAAGAACGCTTGTTGTTGTGCTTGTTGTTGTTCCAACAATGCTTGTTGTTGGGTGGCCAATTGGGCTACTTTTTTCTGCTCTTGATATTGCTTTATTGCTTGCTGGCATGCTTGCATTTGTGCTACTTTTTTTTGTGCAAGAAGTTGTGCCTGTTCTTGATATTGGGCATTTTTTGAGCTTGAGCTTGTGCTTGCACTTTTTGTGCTTGGGCTTGTGCTTGTGCTGCTTCTTGTTGTAATAGAATTTTTTCTTAAGTAGCCTTTTGTGCTTGCAATGTGGCTTGGGCTTCTTGAGCGGATTTCTCTTGCAATAAAGCTTGGGCTTGTGTGGCGTGTTGCGCTTGTAATGTGGCTTGGGTTACTTGTGCAACTTGCACAGCTTGAGTAGCTTGTTGAGCAGCTAGTTGTACGGCTTTTTGTTTTTTCACTTGTTGGAATCCCCTTTGAAAAGTAGCTTGCAATGCCATGTTGTATTGGCTTGATGTGCTGGAATTTGGTGGTGGTGGGGGTGGTCATGGATTCATTATGGCATTTGTGGTGAGCGATGATATCATGTTGGTGTTTTGAGTGATGGATGGTGGTGTTAATATGGTGGTTGGTCCTTGAGAAACCATGCTTTGCGATATTAGGGGGTGTTTGATGATGTTGCAATTGCTTGTGCATTTGTTGTCTATTGTTGCGATATCGATGATAAGTTTTGAGCGTTTGGCATAATGCTTTGATTGATATTTGGGATGTTGGTTTGATTGATAGTTGGTAGAGGGGGAAGCCCTAAGCCAAGGAGTGATGTGGATGATGATGGAAATAGTGGAAGAGGTGGAAATGTGAGGGGTACGAGTTCTTACGAAAAATGTTGTGGTGTCAAAAATGTCCCCTGGTCCAAACATATCTCCCTCCTCTTGCGAATTTGTGAGGAGAGAAGTTTGAGGTGTTGCATGGAAAAATGATGATGATGGATCATGATGGAAAGTGAGAGGAACATTCTTATGTAATGAGTTTTTGAGTATGTTTTGTTCTAAGATGGTATTTGAATCCAAGTTTTGATTATTAAAAAGGGGGTGTGTTTGAATAGCATTGAGAAATGTATTTCCCTTATTAACATTGGGTTGGGTTGGAGCAAACGATGTCGTGATTTATGGAATGTTTTGAGTGATATTTTGGG
Organism: Sequoia sempervirens; assembly: GCA_007258455.2. Classification (NCBI taxonomy): domain Eukaryota; kingdom Viridiplantae; phylum Streptophyta; class Pinopsida; order Cupressales; family Cupressaceae; genus Sequoia; species Sequoia sempervirens. Next base: position 51,818,651 of record VDFB02086081.1, on the reverse strand, counting down.
ATGGGGTTGTAGATGAGATGGGAATGGTGGATGAGATTGGAGGAAAAGATGTCTCAACTCTAGTACTCATGTCGAAAGCTGAAGGTAATTTGGCCCCTTATTTTGCTAGTTCAAGCATGTATAATGAAGGGTTAAGCCTCATCATGATGTTGATGATTTTATGGTTTTTTGGATTTTGGAGAAGGGTATGTGCAGGATCATGATGGGCCAAAAAGTGGCAATATGATGGGTATGTGGCTGACGACATTTTTTTACCCAAAATTGATGAAATGAAAAGGGTTTTTAAAGGAGATTCTCAAATTTCCACCAATATATTATGCTTTACTTTGAATTTAATAAGTAATTATTATTCATTTTCTATTTGAATTACGACTAAAGTCCCGATTGATAGGCTGATTGAAAAACATCTATAGCTTTCAAACAATATCACATTTTTAAATCCAAAACATGTTTCACATTCTATGCTTCATACTATAGGATTAAAAAGAAAAATTGAATTTCATGAAGTTTTGACCAAGTTAAGGTGGTCGACATACAAGTTTTATTTTTTAAAAATTTGTAATAAAAAATCACAATTAATTATTTACTTGGAAAAAAAAAAAATATGCATCACATCGACATGAGTCCTCTACTTATATCTAAAATATTATTAAAAAATATTATCATTTTATTGTGGTTAGGGTGGTAAGATAGACATCTACTTCTAATTTTTTCCCTGAAATTTAAGTACTCTGCATTGAAATTTCAATTTTTCACCAAATAGATTTTTTTTTTTAACAAACCTAGTAGTTTAGAAACTACATTCAATTTTCTACAGATTCTATTCTTACATATTTTTGAAATAATATAGATAACTTATTCATTTTTTTATGTCAAGTTTCCTAACTATGATTTTTCTGAATTTTTTGCCACTTAAGGGTCTGTTTTTTCCATGATCCTGCACATACCCAGAATTTCAGTTATTTCTTCATGAGACATCCCAAAGATAAGATCTTCTCCTTGGGTTTCCTCTTGTGGATTTTGTGATGATGAGATGGTCAAAGTATTGCTTGATTCAACGGGATTCATTTCTACGTTTTCTTGGCTTAGAACACTTAAAGCAGGTGTTCCTTTGTTGGCTTCCATGCTCTTCTTGTATTGAGATCTAGTTTGAACCATAAAACAAGGATCAATTTTCAAGAATAGGGGAGATGAATCTCTTGATTCTTTGGATTTATCTTTGCTTTATGCCCAAAGTATAAATTTTTAGGATATCTTGAGGATCGAAAGGTGATATGATGATGATACAAAGGATGGATGATGTGGATGTTTTTGTTCTTTTGATAAATCTTGATGGGAATGTTTGGCTTTTGGGACTTTCAGATATGTTTCAGATTTTGATTTTGATTTTCCTTTTGGGATTTCCCTTGATTGATTTGATTTTGTTTTTCTTTTATTTTTAACAAATAGACCCTAAGATGTTGGATGATTATCTAAGGGATAGATTTGTTCAAAGGATGATAATTTGAATGTGTAGGGAGAAGGATGCATCTACTCACACCTATTCAAACAAGATGATAGTTTAACTAAGCATATGAAGAAGGATGCATCTACATATACCAAGCTAAACAAGATGATTTTCATAACTTTGACTAAGCATATGCAAAATGATGCATCTACACATATACCTAGCCAAAGATAATTTTGATAAAGTTTTCAAGGATTTAGTCTCAAGGATTTGATGATTCTTTATTTTTGCCAGAAAAAAAATAGCTTAGCATTAAGGATGATTTCAAGATTTCTCAAATGGTGATGGTGAGATGATTTTTTTTTTTATGATGGGTGAAAAAGATTTTGATTCCTTTTTGATCCTAAGATGAACCTAAAAAAGACACCTTTTTTGCCTAGACCTAGGTATTGAAGAGCATACAATGCTTCTATAGATATTTGTAATCAAGAAGTGATTTCACTTGAACCTTCATTTTTGGATTTTGAACCATTGAACTTTGCTTTGGGATTTGGACTTTTTGAGAATCGTGAGACTTCAACACACATGAAAGTTCATTTTTCTTAGGTTTGCTTAATGGCTTTATTTTACTACAAACACTTTCTTTGATTAAGTTTTCCAAACTAGATGTCCAATGTCTTGACTTCTTCACATCCCACAAAGTATGTCATGTGGAGATTTGATGAACTCAAGGCAAGGGTTTACCTATTTTTTATTTTTAGTATGAAAAATTGAGATATAATCCAAATGTTTAGAAACCTCTAAGGATGTGAATCCCAAGGGCAAGCAATAACATATGGATTAGGTCAATTGTATTTGTCTCCTAAAAGGGTTTGAAATTTTGATGAAGATGTTAAGTGTTTGTTTTCAAGATGTTTTCGTACAAGAAAAGAATTTTGAAACCATGAATAAGTAAAACCCTATGGATGTGTAAGAATATATTTGTTTGATTCCCACTTGGACAAGTCCAACTACACCTATCTTTAGCGAATGGTTAGATGCTTGACCCCACTAGCTCCCCTCCATAGCTCATTAATGTCAATTGGGGTGGCCAAGCATCAACACCCATGAAACTCCCATGGCATGCTTTCCAATTCTACTAAAAGACAATAAATGTGTAGGGTGGCTTCAGAGCAACCATTCTTGCACCAACAAATAGATCAAAGGATTTTGAAAAATTCTAGAACATGGGTTTTAATAAGGACTTTCCGTTTGTGGAGATTGACCCATACGACAAGAGTCCCCTTTCGGATCCATCTTGTAGGAATCAACTGCATGATATTGGTGTTTACTCCAATACCCACATTTATATCCCAGTTGGAAATACTCTTGGCTTTAGAGTGTTATTGGTTGAGTTTTTCCCTTGGGTGATTACTTTTTCCCCAAGGCAGGCCCTCTAGGATAAACAATAGCGAGTAAAGACAATATCCATAACTCGATCAATCTTTGTTGGCAAGAAAGAGAGAGAATGTACGCAATAATGCCCCACTCACACTCGCACAAGATTTTTTTCAATTCTTAAACCCAAAACGAAGTGTGGAGGTGATTGCTTTATTTCAACCTAAAATCATGAAAAAGGCCTTTTGATTCTCAAGATCGCTATAAAGCATGAGGGAAGTGCATACGTTCCTTTTCAATGAGGTTAGTTCAAGTAAGCCTTCACAAAACAAGATAGCACATGTTCATTTTAGATCCTCAAAGAAATTATGAATTCTTTTTAAAGCACCAAGGGACAAATGATAAACATTTTTGTTCAATTGTTAACCAAAGAAACAAATTCTAGTAAGTTGTAGTCATAATGTTCATTTTAAACCCTTTGCAAGAATTGAAAAGATTCTTTTTAAACCCAAACAAAATTATTGTCCTAAGAAAAAAGTGATAACAATTTCTTAAAAGTGTTAAGCGAACACTAAAGTGTTTAAAAACACTTTGATCTTGTGAAATATCATCCTCATGCTTCTCCTCCTTTTGTTTTCAATTCCAACCTACAAGAGAGAAAACCAGTGAAGTTATGCAAAATATAGAGATTAAAATGCAAAAAATAGAAGATAAACTCATTAATGACCAAAAGCGCTTGCTAAAATTAAATTTCCACCTTTTACTCCCTGCTAGCAACGTAACCCATGACTACATCAGAGTTTGATTTCTCAATGGTGCTCTTACAGTGCCACTTACTAGTCAACATCGCTCTGTGTCAGGGATAGTGAGCTCAACTGCATTGCACTTTTGCTAAGCGTTGTAGTTCGATTTTTTTGAAAATTCCATGGGTTAGAATGGTCAAACGATGTAGTTAGAAATTCATTTTTTTTGGCAGGAAGACTCCAGCATCATAGTTTGAGTTTCTAGTGGTGCTATATGGCGATGATGAAGAGTCAGTGGTGCTAAAACAGCGACGCTGAGCTCTCAGCATGGGAATTTTTATGTGTATAAGAAAAAACGTAGAATTTTGTGAGAAAAGTGATGAAGAATGAGATGCAACCCTCCTTCTAGCACAAAATGTGTGAACCCCATTCCAAATACCTACAAAACAATGAGAAAAAACACATTAAGTTAGATATTGCAAGCATGAACAAGGATTCCCCATGAAATCCATTTACAAAACTCAAGTTAGGAAAATAAACAATGAAGAACATAATAAAAATAGCAAAATATATTAAATCCTAATGTAAATTTGCAAACTCATGATCCCATGGGGGAATTGGTGCCAATTTGATGTGAAAATTAGCCCTTTCCCAATTCCTATGATGCAAGATTGATATGTTGAAGATGTTTGATCCACTTTGTTGATGAAGAATGAGAGGTCCAAACCAAAAATCTGCAAAACCTAGCTAAGAACTCAATGGTGATGGATGAAATTTGATAGATATTTGAGCATGGTAACTTTGCCTAATTTGTGGATGATAAAATAAGGATACAAGCTCTTTATTTATAGAATGCCAAGATGGATGAATGTCCAAATTTGAGCAATGTGGGACTAACATTCATCCAATGGAAAGATGCCACTTGTCAATCTATGAGTGGATGGAGGATGTGCAAGTTTTGAGGATTGTGCCAATAAATGAATATTTTTGAATCTCAAATTTGTTGAAATGACTTGCAAGAGGGAAGGGAAAATGCAATAAATGCTACTTGGCTCAAGGAAAAGGACATGGAAGATGGAGTTATTGCCTTGTTGGATGTACATGTCCACTTGGAATTTTTTGAATTCAAACTTGAAGAATATTCCAAAAGATGCCTTGTGAGGAAAATAGAGATTTAATAAATGAATTAAATCTATTTTTCATGTGCAACTTGAAAAATCTAGAGGACAAGACATGACAAGAGATTAAAATAATTAAGGGTTAATTAATTTAATGAGAGATTAAATGATGTGATCTATTTGACTCAAACTTATGGATTTATTTAAATCAAATAAGAGAGGAATATGATAAGAGAATAATTAAATAAGGATTTTGATTTATTTAATTAAAAGAGATGGTGTTAGATTAAATCAAATAAGGTTTTAATTTATTTAATTTAATGGATAGACTTTAGAGATTTAATCAAATAAAATTGATTATTTAATTAAATATGGATAATTAGATCAGATTGATTGATTTAATTAACAAAAGAGAATTTGGAGAGTGGAGAGCTAGAGGAAAATGGGGATCCCATATCACAAGCATTGTTTCAAGTGCGTTCACTGCCATGGTTGCCCTACTGTAGCTGGACCTCAAGTATGCATTACGAGAAACCTCCTTTAGTCATTTTTTTTCCTTTTATTGGTGTTTTGAACCTAGTAGATAGGTGTTATAGGCCATTTAAAGTCATTTTTGCACTTTTTGGGGGTATTTTTGTTGTTTAGGAGTCATTTTTGGGTATTTATGAGAGTTTTGGCACATTTTGTGCTTGAAATGATGCATTTTTCTCATGCTATGGCACAATTTGTTGTTTCTGTGGAGCATTTGGGGTCCCAAATGGTGCATTTTGGACCCTTGATTTCATGTTTAGACTTATTTCAGTACATTTTGCATGTTTTGTGGCATAGTTTGTTGTTTGTGTGGTGCATTTGGGGTCCCAAATGGCATATTTTGTTGTTTTAAGGGTGTTTGCAGGGTGTTTTTAGGGTTTGTTCTTAGTGACCCTTGATGATTTACCCTATTGTTTTTCTTGTCTAACGATGTGTTATTGATTAAAGTCCTCTTGGTTATGTCAAATGTTGCAATGTTGATGTTCATTGAGGCTTGTATAATGTCCTTGAATCATGTTAGTCATTGGGTAGTGATGTTCAATGATGCTTTAATTGATTTAAGTCTAATTGTGTGATGTTCATTGCATGATTGATGTTCGATAAGATAGTTGATGATTTGATCTAATGATGGGTGAGAGTCAAATGATTGGATAACTTGATGATGTATTAACCTCATGATAGGTGAGAATCGATGGTAGGAATGATGATGCATCAACCTCATGATAGGTGAGGATCAATGGTAGGATTGATGATGTATCGACCTCATGATAGGTGAGGATTGATGGTGGGATTAATGATGTATCAACCTCATGATAGGTGAGCATTGATGATAAGACTAATTATTGATCGATCTCATGATAGGTGAGGATCAATAATAGGACTAATGATTGATTAACCTCATGATAGGTGAGGTTTGATGAGAGATTCACTGATGATGGTCATGATTGAGTGACTCGATGATTGATTTGATATATTGACCTGATGATCTTTATTGAGCATGATTTGATTGACTGATGATCTTGATTGAACATGATTTGATTGACTGATGAACTTGATTGAACATGATTTGATTGACTGATGATCTTGATTGAACATGAATTGATTAACTGATGATCTTGATTGAACATTGTTTTAGGGTTAAATTTGATAGATTGATTGATGTAATGTTGATTTGTTTTCCATAATATGATTAGGAGGACCTTGATGTTCTTCAGTCTTGGGAGTGTTTCCCAAAGACATGGGATATGGTTCATTAGTTGATGTGGGCTGATTTAGATATTATCGCACGTTGTGGTTTGACATCATTGTTAGATATAACCCAGTATACGATTAACAGGGGTTTGCTGACTGCTTTAGTGGAGAGGTGACATAGTGACAACACCTTTCATCTAGCTATTGGGGAGATGATAGTTACTCCCAAGGATGTGTATCGTATCTTGCTAATTCCAATGGTTGGTGAGATAGTTGTGTATGATAAAGGAGGGAAAGGCGGGATTGAGGCCTTGCATAGGATCTTCTGAGATGATCATGTTTCAAGATATTCTGTCCTCTAGCAAGAGATGATTAGGAGATATGATCATCTACCATTTGTTATGTCTAGGTTCGTTGGTGGATTCCTTTGTCCTAACCACATGTCAAAGGGATTATCGGTTGGCCGAGGTCAGATACTAGAGCATATGATGTTGGAGGGGACTAGATATGCATGGGGTTTGTGTATGTTAGCCCATTTGTATCATGATTCACACTAGGTTGTTTATTGTGGGGAAGCGAGCCTCTCTTCTGGATTTACGTTGTTGCAGATATGGGTGTGGGAGCATATAGTGATCATGCAACCGATGGGAGATAGATAGCAACCAACGGGTAGACCTTATGTGTTTAGTTACATTTGTCCACTTATTCAACATAAGCTAGGAAAATTAGAGTATTGGAGATGTTCCTTAGATGATCTGGAGACCATGACATGACACCCTTATTTGGATTGTGAGGTGTGGCTAAAGGATCAGATGGGGATGCCATACATGCTACTATCATGGTACTTGATGGGATGGAAACATTCTATCATCGAGAGATATTTGTATCTATGGGTTTGTCGCTAGTTTGGACCAGTTCAGGGGGTTGCCAATTATGCATGACGGAGAAAAGATGTGATAGAGTGGGGGTCGTGCTTATCTTATGGTGTTGCTTAGACCGAGTATTATACATTGGTACCAATTTTGTGGGATTATAATCCACAGGTTGGAAATGCAAGGATGATAGAGGATTATTCTGAGTATTTCTACACACATCCATTTCTAAGGTTATTGAGTATTGATGAGCCAGTTCCTCCATTTGATGATGATGACAGAGCACCAAGACAAAGTGGAGATGGAGAGGAGGAGGAGAGTGATAGTGGGGATGAAGGGGATGATGATGGTGTTGATGGTGGTAGCGGTGGTAGTGGTGGTGGACAATGGTGGTAGCTCAGGTGTGAGGACATCAAGTGCAGTTGGTAGTCACATTCTAGATTTTGTTTTTTCAAAACATAGGAGTATTTCCATTCCTTAGCCAGTGATTCCTAGGATTTGAGTTAGAGTCCCCTCTCATCAACAATAGGTGTAGATAGAGGAATTATAGGCACAAATTTAGACTCTTCAAGGTCAGTTAGTGTAGGTGTAGGCACAGGTTGGTCAGGTTCAAACACTGACAGCTCATAGATGCAACTAGGTAGTAGGTACAACAAGTACAAGCATAGGTTATCATACTTAATGCAGAGAGAGATGCCTTGAGATGGCAGGTAGATTAGGTTGAGGTTATTACTAAGAGATTACAAAAGGCTACAGGGGATGCATGTACAATAGATTTCCTTAGAAAGATTAGGTATACTGCTTTGGAGGCTCAGTTTTACAGGGGTAAATATCATGAGTTGGTTCCTCCCGAGTAGTGAGAGATCTTTGCACCGTCTCGATTTGTCAGGTCTTGATATCGGACTATTAGCATGGGTGTTACACAACCATTGCCTAGAGATAGGAGAGATCTTGGTGTAGGTCCATTAGGTGGAGGAGGTACTAGTTCTGTGATGCTAGTATCGTCTGGGGGGAGCATGACATAGCTTCGGTTAGGACAACATATTTTGATGTACTTTGGGCATGTTGTATACACTGTTGTGGCATTGATGATGTACTTCTTGTGTTTATACTTTATGATACAATGCCATTTTTAATATTGATGCATCACGTCATACCTTTGGATATCCTCGTACACTTTGACATTATGATTTTTGAGGTTATATGATATGTGGCGATGATTATGATCTATGTGTTGATATGATGATACATGCCTATGATGCCTTTAATTTCCATTTCATGATGATGATTATTATATGATTTTAATTTCTATGTTATGATGATGATACATGCTATGGATGGACGCAATTAATTTCTATGTTACGATGATGATGATGCTATGTGATCGATGCAATTAATTTCTATGTTTATGATGATGGTGGTGTTATGTGATTGATGCATTTAATTTCTATGTTTATGATGATGGTATGATATGGATGGATTTAGTTAATTTCTATGTTACGATGATGATGATGCTATGTGATGGATGCATTTAATTTCTATCTTTATGATGATGATGATGTTATGTGATCAATGCATTTAATTTCTCTGTTATGATGATGATAAGCTATCAATGGATGCAGTTAATTTATATGTTATGATGATGATATGATGGATTTTATATGAGGTGATGAAATGTGATGTATTTGAAATGATGGTGTGATGGTACCTAATTCTATGTGAATGTATGCAATGATCATATGTTGTGATAATGCAATGATGGATGAATCTATATGTTTTATGGATTTATGCAAATGATGTTTTATGCTATGTGAAATAGATTTGATTATGTAATAATGATATGTGATGATATGTGATGTTCATATTGAGTATGTTTGGATGTGATGCAAATGATGTGTGATGTTTTGTAATGATGAATTATGATTATGTAATGCAAATGATTATGCAAATGATTGTGTTCTAGGGTATTAAGCTTAAATGAGTGAATCTATCCAACTTCCAAGAGTTGTGGGAAGGTTGCCATCAATTGATTCTTTGTTAAATTAAGCTTTCACAAAACTTGACATATTTCCCAATTCTTTTGGAAATCTAAAGAGACTCACTCATTTAAGCTTAGTGAATGACATTCCTAATGCCACTAAATGAAATGATTTTGATTATGTAAATGAGATACAATGCACATCATTTTTTGTTTTCTAATGCAAATATTATGATGTGATGTATGGAAAAATGAACGATGTAATGTTTTCTTACTGTATGCAAATGATGATGCAACTAAATGAGAATGATGTGTTTCTAGCAACATTGTCAAGTGTACTCAATTTGTTAATGCAAGAGATAACATCATTGTTGTAGCTTTGGAAACTCCATAAATACAAATGCAAACTAGCATGGGTGCAATCTACTATAACCATGCAGATCTCATATGCAATAGTTATCATTTGTAACAGCTAATTTTTCGTGCTTTTTATCATCATTGGGCCTTTAAAATGTTTAAAGTGAGTACAAGCATTGATGGTATATTTAGACCATGATGACCTGAGTACGACTTCCATGATGTTTGATAGTGCAAGTTAACAAAAGCATCTAAGTATAATTAAAATGAGATGACTTGAGTATTGCTTGCATAAATAGACAAGAGTTAACGGGTTTCCTATGCAAATTCAAAATGTCATTAGTGATACTGTGTAGCACACATCTTGTGACAATTTAGACAATAATAATGATCCACTCACAGACAACAAACAAAGAAAAATTATAATCCTCTCTGGCTCCTCTAGTTCAATACATCATCGAGGGGCTCCAAAGATATGATAACAAAAATCCAAGTACAACAATTGAACATTTGTGTTTAACATGATAAACCCATGATTTAGAAAGAACATCACCCATTTGAAGTTCACTTTTGGTTTTGATTAATTTATCTATTTGATTTGGATGGTTGATGTGTTCATGTTTGTGTGATTGATGTTCAATGTTGAGTTGCACTATGATCATTGTTTTGGATTCTGTTTGCCCCACTGTTGTTTGTCTTATTGGTTTAAGCTTAAAGTTTATTGCCCGCAGAGAGTTCAATATTTTTTCCCCAGTCTAGGGTGAGACATGACCACAATGCCAGGATATGTACATGGTGCTTTCAAAAGGATAGGCAGATGGATTGGTGAAAGAGAATGGTGAGAGAAAATGGTCGCCATGCTCAAATAGATGGAAAAGATAACCTACCACAAATAGTGACTATTGCCAGGTTTTCACTAATTGTTTTTATTGCACTTTTTTAGATTTTATGATTTTTTTATTTTTTTTCACTTTGTTTGTATTTTTCTCTTTTTCTGATTTTTTTGAATTTTTTGATTTTTCACTTTTTTTGTATTTTTCTCTTTTTCTAATTTTTTTTGAATTTTTCTGATTTTTTTTTGTTGCTATCAAGACACCTGTTTGCCAAGTTTTCATCAAGGCAACTATTGCTTTAGGTCATTTTCTCATTTTTTTGGTATTTTTTTGGACCTTTTTTCTGATGCACTAGATGATTCAAGTGTAGAAATTCTTGAGATGCATGCTATTTAGGGGTTCATCAAAAAAATCCCCTTCTAGTGTTGACAACTGATATGCTCTTGATCTAAAGGTTGACACAATGACAAAGGGACCTAACCAGTTTGGTTCAAATTTCCCCTTCTTCTCTCGATCTTGTTGATTACGGGGATTCTCTTTCAAGACTAAATCACCAACCTAAAATGTTCTAGGCTTGAATATGTGGTTGTAGCTTTTGGATATCCTCTGTTGATATGCTTTTAGGTGATCCACTACATACTAACGATGCTCATCCAAGAGTTCCAATTCCTATAACCTAGACACTCTATGATCCTCATCTAAAATGATCCCTTTTAGCAACACCTAGAGTGATAGTAGTTCAACCTCAATAGGTAGAATGGCTTTCAATTCGTAGACTAGAGCATAGGGTGTAGCTCCCATCGGGGTACAGATACTAGTTTTGTAAGTCCATAGAGCACAGTTTAGTTGCACATGCCAGTCTCATCCAACATTGTTGACAGTTTTCTTCAAGATCTTCATCATAGTCTTGTTTGAGGCCTCTGCTTGTCCATTTCCTTGAGGATAATATGGTGTAGAAAATTGATGCTAGATGTGAAATTTCTCACAAAGTTCTTCAATGTCCTAATTTTTGAATGGTCTGCCATTGTTAGTGATGATGGACTAAGGGATGCCATATCTACAAATGATGTAGTTTAGGATGAAGGAGGAGATTTTTTTTCCTGTACTGGTGGTTAGAGGGACATCTTCAATCCATTTTGTGAAATACTTAGTTGCTGTGACAATGAACTTGTGTCCATTTGATGAAGATGCATGAATCTTTCCTATGAGGTCCAATCCCCACTGACAAAAGGGCCATGTTGATACAAAAGGGGTAAAGTTCCTACACTAGTACATGGATAAGATTGCCATGAATCTGACACTTTTGGCATTTCTTGATGAACTGAAAAGAATCCCTCTCCATAGTCAGCCAGTACTATACTAGACGAAGGAGTTTCTTAACTAGTGTTAACCACTCAAATGAGTTCCTCAAACACCTTCATGTACTTCCTATAAAGATGTTTCAGACTTGTAACATTCCAAAAATTGGAGGATAGTTCCGTCAAGACCTCATCGATAGAGGAAATCTATGATAAGGGTGTGTCAGGCAATTTGGTGAATGAAATTTCTTTTTTGATTGTGAGATAGGTCAAGAGGGAGGGTGTTATCTTAAAGGTACACATATATTTTCCTATAGTGGGAAGTGTCGGCCTTAGCTAGATGGTAGATAACTTGGGACTTAGGGTTGTCATAAGATGGGTTGAACAGTTGCTCAACCATGAACTCGTAACAGGTTCATTTCTCTGGAATCTCCATGAGAGAAGCAATGGCTGCCATGGCATCAATGAATTTATTGTCACTTCAAGGAATCTACTCAAATCTTATTTCCAAAAAGTATTTTTGAAGTCATAAACCATTCTTTTCTAGGGCATCAACTTGTCATCCTTTGTTTGATAGTAATCATTTCCCTGATTAATGACTAGTTGTGAATCCCCATAGACATGTAACTCTATGATCTTCCACTCAACTACTACTTTAATTCCAATGATCAAGGCTTTGTATTTGGTTGTATTGTTGGTGCAAGGAAACATCAGTCTATAGGACTTGGGAATGGTATGTCCTTGTGGCAAGATAAACAAGATTTCAGCTCTTGATCCATGTTGTATATAAGAAACATTAAAGTACAAGACCCATTGTTGTGTGGACACTGTTAGGACATCAATAGTGTTCATTTGATGATTGTCTTGTAATGGTGCTTCAGGTAACTGATCCACAATTTCTTTTCCTTTGATTGCCTTTCTCTCAACATATTGGATGTCAAATTCACTCAGCATCATGACCCACTTACCCAATCTTCTAGTTAGAATAGCTTTGCTAAGAAGGTATTGCAGGGGATCTATCTTGGCTATTAACTTGATGGTATGGTGAGCATATAATGTCACAATTGTTGGGTAGCAAACACTACTGCCAGATAGGCCTTTTCAATGAAGGTGTAATTGATCTCATAGCAATTTAAGGTTCTACTAATATGATTTCCCTTTCTTTTCTTGTTGAATCCTCTTGTGCTAACAAGGCTCCCAATGATATTTTAGTTGTTGCTATGTACAATAAATGTGGCTTTCCTTCTACTGGTGGTATCAAGACAGGTGGAATCATTAGATATTGTTTCAATTGATTGAAGGATCCTTCACATTTTTCATCCCATCAGAAAGATACATTCTTGTGGAGAAAGTGGTTAAAGGGGTGAGTTTTCTCAGCCAGTTGTCTGATAAACCTCCTAATAGATTAGAATATTCCTTGCAAGGATCTAAGTTGGTTGATTTTTTTATGAGGAGGCATCTCCATGATGGATTTGACCTTTGTAGGGTCTACCTAAATTCCTTTAGATGACACTATGTACCCCAAATGTTTAGTTGATGTTACACCGAATACACATTTCTTAGGATTTAGTGTCACATTGAGCTTCTCCATTCTGGTGAATATTTTATCTAGAATTTCTAGGTGTCGTTCTCTGGTGTATGACTTAGCTAACAGATCATCCACACAGTCTTCCATGAAAGTATGCATCATATGATGAAAGATGGTGGTCGTTTCTCTATGATATGTGGCTCCAACATTTTTCAACCCAAAAGTCATTACATTCCAGAAGAAAGTGCCCCAAGGACGTGCAAAGGTTGTTTTGTCTTGATCCTCAAGTGCTCTCTTTATCTGATTATACCTTGAAAATCTATCCATAAGTGAGATCATTTCATGTCCAATAGTCAAGTCTATGATTATGTCAATGTTAGGTAGAGGAAAATCATCTTTTGGGAAAGCTTTGTTGAGATATCTGAAATATGTGCAAATTCTGATGCTTTTGTCCAGATTGGAAACAAGTATGATATTTGATATCCATGTGACATAGTCAATAGGTTTGATAAATCCCACATCTAGTAGCTTCTTCAATTCTGATTTTACCAATAGGGCAATATGCAGATGCATTTTCCTTATTTTTTGTTTGACCAATTTTACTCCCACTAGTAGAGATAGGTGATGCATGATGAGTTATGGATCAATCCCTGGCATGTTGACATAAGACTAAGCAAAGTTGTTTTTTCTTTCAATGAAGAATTTGATGAAGTTTGGTCTCTCTTGATCTATCAAGGATTCTGCTAGATGCACAATCTTTACTGTTTATTCATTGTCGACGTTGATAGATTGGGTGGGTTCAACCAGTACTTTAGATCATTCTTGAAAGTGTTTTGGGAGTTTTTTAAATCTGCCATCCTTCAGTACCTTAGAGAGGTTTTCATTAGTAGATACACTCTTTATTTTTACTTTTTCTAGATCTGATACTGCCATTGAATGGTTTTCACCATCAGATCTATTCCCTATATTATTCATTTTGCAGCTAGAAAATTTGAAACTCTCCTAGTTGGAAACTTTTTTATGATGCTCAATGGTGGAATCTATTTCAGGATTGGAAGAATAGAGGAAGTTGACAATGGCTTCATCATTTGAAAAGATGGGAATGTCAAATGGCTCAGTTTGATCCCAATCTATTAGTTCGGGATGTACCAGGGGTAAAGAGTCATTGGATTGGTTAAAGTAAGATGTAGTAAGGGTCCCAATGGTAATGTCTTTAGATTGTCTAATAGAAAAATCAATTTCTATAAGGTATTTCTCCTCTGAATTATTCGTTTCACTTTGAGCCTAATCATCTTCACTGGAGTCATCAATGTGTTGTTATCCTATTTCAAGCGGTCTATATCTCGAACTTTGACCCTCCTCACATATGGCTGTATAATTTTGGACTACATCAATTTCCTTATCATGGAAAGACTCTTTAGATAATGAATCCTACTCATACTCATTTGAATTAGTTTCATGAGTGTCACTAGCTTGTAGTTGTAGGATTCTTTCAACAACCTATTGTATAAAAGTATCTTGGGTAGTCTTGATGGTCTTACAATATTGGGGGTTGTTCGAGTCAACTACAATAGTGATTTCCTATCCATTGAATGGGAACTTCAAACACTAGTGATATGTGGATGGTACTACTTGCATGTCATGAATCCAAGGTCTTCCCAAGAATATGTTGTAGGTTAACTCTTTGTCTAACACCTGAAATACTATATCTTTGACAATTGGTCCCACTTGAATAGGTAACACTATGAATCCCTGTGGAGATCTCTCCTCATTATCATATACTTTTATTGTGATTTTCCTTCTAGGATCAATAACATTTTCTAAATAGCCTAGTACATGGACAAGTTTCAAAGTACAAATATTCAGGTCAACTCCTCCATCTATTAAGACACATTTAACGCGGTGTTTATGAATTAAGATCTCAATGTGTATGGAAGCATTGTGGGGATGATTGATAGATACATCATGTTCAAAAAATGATAAGTAGTGTGGTGCAGTAAAATGTCCCACCATAGTTTGGAATTGGAAAACCTCTAGATTGTTTGGTACTATGGTGGCAACTAGAGCTTGTTCCAAGATTTCCTTGTGAACAGGTGAAATCTTGATAAGTTCTAATATGGATATTTGTGTGGGTGCCTTCTGTAATTGATCCACTTTGTTATACTGTGTGGCAGGGATAACAATTGATTTGGAATTAGAAGGGGTATCTCCTTTCAATGTTACGTTGACTTGTCCTTGTGTGATTGTATTGATGGGTGTGTTGTCTTGTTGCTCTTTGATTTTGATAACATTGATTTGATGTGAGGTAGTGTCAACATCATGGTGACGATTTTCAATTGCAATGATGTTTTGTTCATGTTCAATGGTGTTATCATTGGTTGAGTTATTATTTGCAATAAGATCTGATTTGTCATCTGTTTGATCATCAAAAACCTCAATATGTAGAATGGTGGTGTCATAGACATAGTTTATGTTTTTACCCTTGTTATTTGATTATGAGGACTCTCCTTTCTTATAGTTTGGTACAAGGTTCTTGAACACCCCATGATCATTGTTTGTTTGAGGTCCTTCTACAAATATCATTCGGTTATTAATTAGATCTTGTATCAAGTGCTTCAGCTACATTCAGTTGTTGGTTTTATGTCCCTTATTGCGATGAAAGTCACATAAGTGAGTATCGCTCCACCATGGAGGCTTAACTTGGGGTTCCTAATTCTTTTCCTCTAGTAACATTATGACTTTAGCTTCGATAAGTTCCTTTAAGGTTGATTCTAATGATTGTCCCAAATGGGTGAACCTCCTTCAATTTGTTCGATATGATGATGTTCTAGATCCAACATTACCTTGATTGTTGCTTTGGTTGACATTTTGGTTGTTGCTTTGATTGTTGGGGGGATTTTTATTTAGATTATTCTTGGCGGTAGCTATAGCTAGGTTGAATTTAGGTTTTGCATTTTTAATTTCAACTGCACCATCATTGTTTCCAATGTTCTTGTTTCGTTGCCAAAACTTGGGTTTGTCACCACCATTGTAATTGTTGGAGGAGTTTGATGAGTTGTTTCATTTTATATATTAATGACTAGTCTCTTGACTAAAGCCTCTTCGATTTTAATCTTGTTTTCAATCAATTTTTTGAAGGTTGGGGGATATTGTAATTCCAATCCATAACTCATCTCATCATTGAGGTTTTTAACAAATATTTCTATCTTTTCCTTTCTGAGTACAGGATGAGAGTATCGTGCAAATAGCCTTCTCCATTTTTACAAGAATAGAAGGAACGATTCACCCTTATTTTGTTCAAGTTACAAAGATCTTTCATGGTGATGTCATGTTGGATGTTGTAAGAAAATTGAGTGATGAACTTGTTGACTAATTCCTCAAAGGTGTTAATTGGCGGGGTGAGTTTGGGGAACCATTAAAGACAATGTCCACCTAAGCTTCCTCGGAATAATCTCATGAAATATGTTTCCTCATAAGAAAATTCAAGACTCCTGGTCCTAAATTCCCTTACATGGTCTATCGGGTCAGTTTTTCCATTGTATTTGTCGTACTTTAGGAATTCAAAATGTTTGGGAAATGGGATCATGTGAATACTTTGATCAAATGGATAGGGAAAAATGTCTTGGATCAAGTATCGTTTTGAGGTTCCCCTTTGCATATCAAGGATTTTTTGTTGAAGGTTCTTCATTTGGTGGGTTAGATAAATCACTTGTTCAAGATCATTTTTTAGGCTTTTTGGGAGGTGCTTTCAGTTGATTTACTGAGAAATCATCTAGTAATTTTGCACCTTGTTTAGCCAGCATAAGGAGGTATTTTTCCCCATTTCTTTCAAAAATATTTTCTAAACTTTTGTGGAAATTAGGGTATTGTTCAACATGTTGGATATCTTCTTTGGTTATTTCTTCCCCTTCAATGTTGTTTAGTCCATGAAAAGGGTTCTCTTCAGCCTCTACCATGGTGTTTTTTACCATGATTAGAACAAGTTTCAATGGTAAGTCAAATAGAATTTGAATAGGCAAGTGTTATAGTTTGAGTTTTGGTACCAAAATAGAATGGAAAATTCTAATGAGACTAAGTTTGATTTGACTATATATCTTCGTTTCATGATGAGAGGATGATAAATCTTAAGGATGAAACTAGGCTTAATAATCAAAGGTGTGATAAATTTGATGTTTTTTGTATTTTGAGATGTTAGATATTCATTTAGGTTGGAAAATTCCACTTGTAGCGGTCAATTTTAACAAGTTTACATTCTAAGGTACCTAAGGAATGATTTTGGACTTTGAGAAAGTTTTAAAATTTTGGTTCAAACCATGAAACTGGAGACAAATTTTCTTCCTATACAAGATACTCAAATCTTCGAAAAAGTCATGGATTTTGACAATAGTAAAATGAGTACAAGTTGGGATTGTTCTTTGAAGCTATTTTGTAGAAATTGAAAACCAATGTCTCTCTAAATTCGTAGAGTTTTGAGAGACATTTTTATGTTCTCTTGGACTAAGAACTTTAGACTTAGGTTTCTGAATTTTAATCTTTCATGAGATCATTTGATAAAGCACATTTTTAGACTCTGTTGTACTTAAGGAATGGTTGAACACTGTTGAGGATTCCTAAGATGAGACTGACTATCAAACATTAGATGAATCTAGGTCATTGGTTTTGTGGTCTGCAAACTGCACCAAAACAGAGGCAAACTACACCAAAACAAAGGAAAATTGTGCCAAAACAGAGGCAAACTGCACCAAAACAAAGACAAACTATGCCAAAACAAAGGAAAACTATGCTAGAACATAGGTAAATTGTTCCAGAATAGAGGAAAATTATGCCAAAATAGAGGCAAAAAGCACCAAAACTATTGCAAACTGCACTAAAAAAGTTACAAGATGTGCCAAACTCGGAGAATAAGACTGTTTCTTGGAAGTTTTTTTGATTCTTCAGATTTTCTAGTTAGAAACTTGGTTGTTTTGATGAATGTTTTTCTAAATCAAGGTTTTTACTTTCAACATGTGATGTTTGTGATGAAATTGGTTTTGAAAACACTTTGATAAAGACACATCAAGCAATGTACAATCCTAAGGCTATGAAAGGTTGTATTCTTTTGGATTCCACATGGGTTTTACCCCAACCATACTTATTCTTAGCAGATGAATTTAGAAGCTTGGCCACACGAGCTCTCCCTTACAGTTCACTCACTTCTTAGGTCAACTAAGCTTCTAGCCCCCATAAAAAATCCCATGGCAGGCTGATCAACTAAGCTTCTACCAAAGAATAGATAAAGGTTTTTGGCCAAACTATAACAAGGTTGGTTCTAGTATAGACATTTCATTTGTGGGGGATAATCCATGTAGTGAGAGACCATTTCTTCCCTTCTCATCATAACTATCCTCGTGATACTTGCTTTTGTTCAAGTACCCACATTTATATCCCAATTTGAAGTCACTTGTCTTTAGTGTGTTATTGGTTGGGTCATTCCCTTGGGTGATTACTTTTTCCCACAAGGGAAGCCCTCTAAGATAAACAAAAGAAAGCAAGTATACTCATAGTTCAATCAATCTTTATTCCACGTGAATGAGGAGAGAACACACACTATATACTCCACTCACACTCGCAGATAAACATAAATGGGTCTAGCCTTTTGGTCACCCAATTAAGGGGAGAGAATATGCCTACCATTCCTCAAGCACAAAAGACATGGTGTTCATTAACCTTTTAATTTTAAAGCTATGTTCCTAAGTTAACCAAAAGAAAACAATTAAATCACTTCTATCCCTTGTAATATGTCAGTAGTTTATGTTTGAGTCTTTGATAGTGAATCTAGGAAACCTGCAAATAAAACACAAAGTATTAGCCTTCAGAATTGGTGAAAATAGGGAAACTACAAAATGTGCCAAAACATAGACAAAATGTGCCAAAACTTTTACAAAATGAACCAAAACTATTGCAAATTATGCCAAAACTCTTGCAAACTACACCAAAATGCTTGCAAATTGCACCAAAACTATTGCAAACTGTGCCAAAACTCTTGCAAACTACACCAAAAATCTTGCATACTATGCCAAAACAAAGGAAAACTACCCCAAAACTCTCACGTCTGAACCTGCGAATGTAAATTTTCCAGAATGTTAAAAAAAATGGGGCAAGGCCCCACAGTGGGTGTCACTTTGTGTGTGTGTGAAATGTTTAAAGTTAGTATCAACATAGACCTTAATGAAATGATTTATATTAAAAATTTAAAGCAAAGAAGCTACTCTAAATTGCAATTTAACAAATCTTTCAAAAATGTCTCATTGTCCTCTATTCTTAATGATTCCTTTAACCTTTTGGCCCTTAGATTTCTATATGCACAAAGGCTATTACAATGACACTTAAGAAATGAGAATAGTATTTAACATGCAAGCTAATCATATTCGTACATGAAACTATATGATAATAATGATGATGGATACTATGATGAATGGACATACAGTGGTGCATACTATGGTAGTAATCTATATGATTCTATATATGATTCTACATATTATCAAATGAAAACTATTAAAATGCTAATATATAATGCAACTATAATGCAATGGAGGACATAAAATGCAACTATGAAGCAAAGTGTTAGTCTAAGATCTAACTATGATGCAAAACATGATGTAAAAACTAATTATAAGACTCCAAAGTGCTCCCCAGCTCAAATGATATTACTGCATGATAACTCTATGGAAAAGTGGATGCCAAATACAATGCCAAAGGGTTGTATTTATAGCCTTTTCCAAGCATCTAGTGTGGTGGAAATGATCGACAGTCCAACTTTGAACAAGAAGAATGGATGGTGGAGATGGAGAGAATCAAGATGTTGTCCCCTTGACCAAAAACAACATACTATTTGGATGGAAGAATCTCCTAACCAATGGGCAACATGCAATTTGGATGGAAGAATCAAGTGTGGGAAGAAAAGGCCATGTGTTTTTAAAATTCGTGAAAGTGTGAGGAATTAGCCATGTGCTTTTAAAATTGGCTGAAGATAATTCTAATGAAAAATTATAATTATTTAATTTCATGTGACCTTGGTGAGGTGGCACAAAAAATTGTAGACATGTGCTTGAATTCCTAATCATGATTAGTGAAAATTAATTAAATAAAACAAGCTTATGGAAATTTGTTTATTTTATTAAATTAGAAGAATTTGATTTTAGATTTGGAGAATTAGAAAATGAACAATATAAATAAATTAAGAATTTATTTATACGTAGTCGAAATATTAATTAAATAACTAGTATTTAATTAATTAAATGCCATGACCGTTTTTAGGTGTACACAGTCTTCTCTTAGCATGGGGGGTGGGCCTCTGGGTCCATATGGTTGGGTGGAACATGCTATACACCCCATTGGGTCCCCAAATTAGGATTGAGATGTGCAGATTTGTGCCACTTACGGTAACTCCATAATTGTACCTGAGTTGGAGCCAGTCTTGATACTTTGTATTCATCTTTTCATTTGTATTATTTTATCTCATTGTATTATTCCCATTCATGTTGGGAAACACTTATGTATTAATGTAATGTAATGAAACAAATGTAATGTATTATTTTACCTTTGTAAACCTTATGTGGTTAATGATTCGTGGTCACCATTATTTGATGTGTTGTATCTATGGAAATATGATCCAATAAATTCACATGAAGATAGTATGTTTATGGTTATTGAGAGTAAGTTAATCTTGTTTCTCCTAATTTTTCATATGTGGATGTTTCTTATTGATGAATTATACTGGATGTATGGTTATTGTAAACATATGCTATATTATGGTTTATAATGTAATATTGGATTTCATTCGTTATCGTTATGGTATGGGTTTAGGTTTCGTAAGCCATCATGTGTACCCCCAGAGGATGTAGTTAGTCTTGTTTATGTATAATTACCCTTGGAAACACAAGGGCAGACAACTGAGAGGGGGGGTGAATCAATTGTCACCGAATTTCAAATTTATTCAACTTATTAGCCTTATTCTCAGATCTGATCATTAGTCATGAAAGGATAAGTGAAGAACACATCAAAAGCACACATAACACTAAGACTTTTACATGGAAACTGTTAGAGTAAAGGTTTAACTTAATTATGTTAATTAAGTTACCTTTATTCCTCTCTTAAGATTTCACTTTAGTTTGCATATTGTGACATTTAATAATTGCATTAATTATTAAATGTCTACCTATTAGGGTTTTTTTAGGGTTGCACAATCTCCTTTTATAAGGATTGATCATTGTATTTTATCTCTCTTTGATTAATACATTTTCAGCTTTCAGAGCACCTTTGTCTTTTGTCTGGAATGTCTTCTTTCTGTGACAGGTTATTTGCATGCAGGTGATCTTTGAGGTCTGTGAGGTTGGCTTTCACAACTTCAACATGGTATCAGAGCTCCATATCTGCGACTGCCTATTCCTTTTTTGAAGATATCAGCTTACAGAGTTTTATTCTGTGCAAGGATTTGAAGCCATTTTTCATTTTTTGCTTTATAAATCCAACTTCCACTCAGTTGTAGGACAAACAATTTCTGGGTTTTGTAGGCATGATCGAAATATGAATTGGGTATTTTTTAGATTTTTGATATCTTGTATAGATTTGGATAAAATCGTAGTACAAAAATTGGCACGCGTCATTTTTTCTACTGGTTAAAGGTTAAAAAAACTTGTTTTTTTATCTTCTGCTTGCTGAATCAAAAAATGATTTTTTGGGTTTGTAGCCAGGGTCGAAATATGATTTGGGTATCTTTTCATTTTTTGATTTCTTTCACGGATCTGAAAAAAAAAGCTGCACAAAAACTGTCGCGCGTCATTTTTTTCTCCTGGCTAAAAGTTTAAAAATTTTATTTCTTCATCTTCTACTTGCTAGATTAAAAATGATTTTTGGGTTTTATTTTTTGCTTCAAAATTTTTTTGGGTTTCTGGTTTTGTCTACTCATTATAAACAGATTTTTTAGAAATCAAATTTGAGGTCCTTTTAATCATGGAAGCAGATGTGATCATTGGTTTGTGCATGCACTCGGTTTGCATTTTCTCATTTGCATAGGATGCTTTGGTTTTGGCTGTTCTTCATGTATTTCTAGCGTATGTCTTTTTATGACATTATGATCATCTTTTGTAAGAAATATTTTATGTAAATGCACTGAGATAAAGTGTCACACTATTGTACATATTTTTTGGGGATTTTGCACATAAGGTTGTGCCATATTTCGTACTTGCACCCTATTATAAAGTGCCATGGGGGGGTTGTGTAGTGCCTTTGTTTTTTCCATCACACCTTTGTCGGGTGAGTGTCCCTCCATGACGACAATGGATCCATATGATTCTAGCCTCATGCATGTGTGCTTTGTTTTGCACACCACTTTTTCAGTTGCAGGTGCTTTCTTGTGCACTTTCAGATGTTGTTTCTTCTCCTTCATGCACTATAGGGTGTTACACAACATTTTAGTGGATCTTTCAAGCTCTCCCATTTAACATTATGGGGGGTATTATATTGTTCATGCTAATGCTTCCTTGGTTTCACCTTGGAAGGAATCTTCCATTCTTAGTTGATCAGTGTTTTTTAGACTATTGGTACTTGTTCCATCTGTATCTTCATTCTAGGTGTTTTCCTTTGTTTGCCATCTGATTTGAGTAGTGTTGTTTGGGGCACTCATGCAAATTGTTGTCTTCTTGATCCTGATCATCCTATCTTCAAAGGAGGTTCTTCAACACCATAGCAGCAATGTCTTGACAGTTGTTTGCAGCTTCTTCCGGCTTTAGTGATGTTCTTCATGTCTTTCATCTCTTTTTGGAGTAGATTTTTTCCCATGAGGTTTTCTCTATTTCTCCACTTTATAGAGATTTGGTTGTTTTCAGGTACCTGATCAAGCCTAGTTGCTGAGACCCTTGTTTGCTTTCATGCATTGCAGTTACCTTTGCTTTCTTGCACATGTTTGTAGCTGCACTCTTGCTCATCTTAAGGGGGGGTGTTAGAGTAAAGGTTTTAACTTAATTATGTTAATTAAGTTACCTTTATTCCTCTCTTAAGATTTCACTTTAGTTTGCATATTGTGACATTTAATAATTATATTAATTATTAAATGTCTACCTATTAGGGTTTTTTTAGGGTTGCACAATCTCCTTTTATAAGGATTGATCATTGTATTTTTACCTCTCTCTGATTAATACATTTTCAGCTTTTAGAGCACCTTTGTCTTTTGTCTGGAATGTCTTCTTTTTGTGACAGGTTATTTGCATGCAAGTGATCTTTAGGGTCTATGAGGTTGGCTTTCACAACTTCAACAAAAACCCTTTTAGGGGAAAAACCACGGTGGAGGTCAATCCACAAGAATATACCCTATTAGAAGTATAAGAGAATATGAATGGGGAATGCACATGCATTTAGTTACACTACCTAGAGTTCACTACTCAAATAAAAAATAAGATTACTACCAAAAGGAAGACACACTATATTACAAAAAGGTTCTAATTAAATCCATCAGATTTTGAACTAAGAAAATAACATCTACTAATGCCTGCTTATAGTTCTGGTTAAGCACATGAACACTTCTTTACTCTTCCTCACTCTTTGCTCTACCTTCAAATGATTTAAAATTTATTCACACACAATACTCCCACGCTTAACATCCTCTCTCTCTCATAATCTTCCAAATGATAAAACAATTACTTATATATATATCTGTAGCAAGAAATTCCACCGCTATAAGTTGGCTCCAAAGAAATAATAAAATAATTACAAACAGTCGGCCCAAAACAAATAAAGATTATTCATGGGAATCAACCAAGGTTCACCACAACATAGTGAAGACTAAAAATAACATCCTCAAACATGGACCACTTCAATTAATTACTTCTCGAAGATCCACAACACCCTTCAACACCTTGTTGGCCAAGAACATGGAAAACATGAACACACAAGAGAAATTATTGGATCACAAGTACAAAAATCAATGTGGAAATGCAACATAGATAGAGCATGAACTAGAAACATCCACAAGCATCATGAAACACCAAAGAAGCATCCACAACAACTGAACTTACTGAAATCACATGATCTTCATTAAGGAACACAAATTGAAGTAACAAAAAAATTATTAGAATAAAAATATCCGTAACTTGATCAAATCTTCATGTAATTGTTTGAAACATGATGTGGATAAAATAGATATACTCAACAAGAAACCCTTTAGTCCACAACCTCATAACAACAATGTGCTAATCACACTCACAAAAAGAACTTCACTTCACCAATGACAACCTGTAGCACTTATTACAATTTTCTCAATATCCTCAACATATACAACTTCTAATGCAAAAATGCTAATAGTGTTGACATCAATTACAACCACATATCAGCAACACAACACAACATACAAAAATCTCCCCCTTTGGAATTGATGGCAACACATTATGTGAAAAATACCAACAACACAACTACGTTTACTCTCCCTTAGGTTCTGACTCTTCTTTCCTCAACTCTTCTCCCCACAAAGATTTTTCACATTGCTCTTCTCCCCCTTTGACATCAATGGAAAAGATCTCTTCTATACAAAATTTGAACCACATATTTGAACACCTAAACTTTTGAACATCTAACTACTCCCCCTGAGTAGCAGGCATGACAACATCAATCTGGATCAAAATATGATTATGAAATTCATAGATTGATGCAAATCAATGCATCCTTAGTTCTGATTAGGATGGGTAATCACCCCTAACTTCCCTCTGAGATACTCAAAAGTATCCTTAGGTAATGACTTGGTAAATATGTCTACAATTTTCTCCTTAATAGGCACATACTCCAATCTAACTTCCTTTTCAGTTACTTTCTCTCTCAAAAAGTGAAACTTGATAGATATATGCTTGGTGTTGGAATGCAGCACCAGATTCTTAGAAATGTTAATAACACTTGAGTTATCATAGAATATAGCAATAGGCTCATCATACACAACTTAGATATCCTCAACATTTGCTTCATCCACAACACTTGAGTACAATTATTAGCAGCAACAATGTATTCAGCCTCTGTAGTAGATAAAGAAATAGCATTTTTCTTTTTACTTAACCATGAAATCAACTTCTTTCCTAAGAAAAATGCTCCACCCCTAGTACTTTTTCTATCATTCACATCTCCTACCCAATCAACATTAGTAAAGGCACTCAAAGTAAGATCATCATCTTTAGGATACCATAAACCAAAATCAACTGTCCCCTTCAAGTATCTGAAAATACTTTTCACACTAGTCATATGAGATACTTTAGGATCAGCTTGAAATCTTGTAACAATACATACAACATTCATCATATCTGGCGTAGTTGAGTCAAATAAAGAAATCCACCAGTCAATGATTTATATCTAGTCTGATTTTCCTTCAGAGAATCATCATCAGTTGTCAACTTTCATCCAGTCACCATGGGTGTACCAACAGGCTTTGAATCTTCCATACCAAATTTCTTTAGCAATTATTTCACATACTTGGACTGAGATATAAATATCCCTTTATCTAACTAAGTAATTTGCAATCCAAAGAATAATTTCATCTCTCCAATCATTGACATCTCAAACTCATTCTATATCTCAACATCAAAATTCATACACAAGCTATCATCTCCTCCAAATATGATATCATCAACAAAAACTTCCACAATCAAATCTTTACCATCATTCTTGAAATGTAGATTACTATCAGCAGTAAATTTGTTAAATTCAAGCTTCACCAAGTACTTATGTAATTTGGAATACCATGCTCTAGGGGCTTGTTTGATTCCACACAATCCTTTCTTCAATCGACAAACCATATCTTCCTAATCAGTCAACTAGAATTCATTAGGTTGTTCAACATACACCTCTTCTTCTAATTCGCCATTTAGAAAAGCTGACTTGACATCCGTTTGATAAACCTTGTAGTCTTTATAAGTAGCATAAGTAAGAACCAATCTCACAGCTTCAATTCTAGCAACAGGGCCAAAGGTTTCTTCAAAATTAATACCTTCCATCTATGAATATCCCTTACATACTAGTCTTGCTTTTTTGCTAACCACTTCACCTTATTCATTCAGTTTGTTTCTAAAGACCCATTTAGTTCCAATTAAATTCTTATCCTTAGGTTCGGGAACAAGAATCCATGTATCATTCTTTTCAATTTTCTATAGTTTCTCTTTCATTGCTTCAACCCAATGTTCATCTTTGCATGCTTCATTCACATTGTTAGGCATAGTCTTTGAAATCAAACAATATTCTTCTATAATCTTTCTCCTATTCTAGAAAACTTTGTTCTTATCACCTATGATCTAATTTTCTGAATGATTCAATCTCACATACCTTAGAGTCTTAGAATGTTCTTCAACTTCAGGCTCTTCTGATCTCTCTTTTGTTCTTCCACCAGTTTCCCCTACCTCTTGATCTTCTTGATTCACCAGAATGATTTGACCTTGACTTGAAGTCTGGCCTTGCTTTCCTTTGTTTGTACTATCATTCTGATCATTAGAATCATATCCATAGGTTCTGGATAGTGCAACTATGTCTTCATTAATCTTAATGTTTGCACTTTCAACCATTTTCTTCAATCTCTTATTGTAACACCGGTAGGCCTTACTTTTAGTAGCATAACCCAAAAAATTCCTTCATCACTCCTAGCATCAAAATTTCTTATATCTTCATCTCTTTTGATATAAAACTTTCTTCAAAAGATCCTAAAATATCTAAAGTAGGCTTTTGACCAGTCCATAGCTCAAAAATATTCCTACCAGTATCACCTTTCATTTGTACCCAGTTAAGTGTGTACACAACAATGCTCATAGATTCTCTCCAATAGATATGAGGTACATTTCCTTCCAACATCATGGTTCTCACAACATCTAGAACTATTTTGTTCTTCTATTCCACAACTCCATTTTGTTGAGGGGTCCATAGTGCAGATAATTGTCTCTTTATTTCGTACTCTTCACAAAAATAATTAAACTAACCATAAGTGAATTCACCACCTCTATATGATCTTAGAAATTTAATCTTCAGACCTATCTTTGTCTCAACCATAGCCTTAAAGATCTTGAACTTTTCTAGAGCTTCATATTTCCCCCTTAAGAAATTAGCCCACATCATCGTTGAATAGTCATCAATAAGCAACATGAAGTACCTGTATCCTTGTAAACTTCTAGTTCTAGCAAGACCACTCAAATCAGTATGCACAAGATCCAACAATCCATTTGAATTTTGTTGTTTACTTCGAAATGAAATTCTTGTTTGCTTTCCTAACTGACATTCTTTGCATATGGAATTAGTAGGTTTCATTAGCTTAGGAAGATCTCTCACAGCCTTAATGGAACTTATCTTGATAATAGTATCAAAGTTAACATGACACATTCTCCTATGCCACAACTATCTTTCATCAATTTGAGCAATCAAACAACTTTTACTAGTAGCTCTCAGGTGGAAAATATTACCCTTTTTTTGTACCTGATGCAATCTCATTTCTAGAATTTCCCAATATTTTTCACTTACCATCCATGAACTAAAGATTGTATCCCTTATCAACCATCTATATAACACTTAAAAGATTATGCTTCAAACCTTCAACATACACGACATCATCAGTATTATGCTTACCATCAAGAGAAATGCATCCTCTTCCACGAATTAAACTAGCTGTATTATCACCAAATCTTAGAACACCACCATCATAGTTTTCCAAATTCACAAACTTACTTTTATCTCCTTTCATATGATGAGAACAACCATTGCCAATTATCCATTCATCTTTCTCTTCAACTCGAGCAGCTTGGGCTTTCTCCACATTTGTACAACTAGAAAATTTAGTAGACACAAGATTATTTTCCTTGATAGCAATAAACACAAATTCATTTTCACTTGCATTTCCTTTATCAAATTCATCATCTATCACACCTTCATCAACAACATAGTAACACTTCTTTTGGAATTTAGTCTTGTTAAATCCTGGCTTGGAAACTCTCTCAGGACACCTTGATGCAAAATGACCTATCTTATTGCAAGAGAAACATTTAATAGGTAACTCCCCCTATACTTACCTTGCCCTCTGGCTTCTCTTTTCACAATCAATGCTTCAAGTTCTTCAAGCTCTCTTTCTTCTTGATTGAGCTATCTAATTTCATCCTCATACTTGAATGTCTGTCTTGATGAAATTTAACCTAGATCATATCTTTGTCTATCTCTTCCAGAAGTAGTGGCCTTGATTGTAGATTCAACCTTAGGAAGGGTGTCACTGAATTCACTCAACTCAAAAGCAGTAAGCTTACCCATCAATATATCTTTGGTAACATTTGTCATAGTCCAGAGCTCTTCAATAGCACTATCCTTTACTTTGTAGGAATTAGGCAAGGATCTAAGCACTTTAGCAATAATTTATGATTCGTCTATCTATCCACCAACACATCTGATACCACACACAAGTTCATTCACTCTTTGCATGAAAGTAGTAACATTTTCATCATCACCCATTTTAAACTTTTCATATTTCCCTTTCAGACTTTGTAGCTTAGCAATCTTCACATTAGCATCTCCTTCATACAAGGTCTCCAACTTTTTCCAGATCTCATAAGCAGTCTTCAGATCCATCACATTTTTCATCTCAGTATCATTCAAAGCACTCAACAAATCCTCCTTATCCCTAATATTATATTCAACATCCTTGATCCCAACATAAGTAGTAGGACTATTATGTGGAATAACATATATATTTTTTGTAATGCTCCAATAGGGTTCACCATTGTATCTCAAATGGCATTCCATTTGATTCTTCCATAAAGAATAATTTGTTCCACCAAATATAGGATTATCCTTCTTATAATTAGCCATCCTAGATCACCTCAAGTTGTTAAACTTCTTGCAAGGAACCACAAGATCTGATACCAATTGTTGGAAACACAAGGGAAGACAACTGAGAGGGGGGATGGATCAATTGTCACCGAATTTCTAACTTATTCAACTTATTAGCCTTATTCTTAGATTTGATCATTAATCATGAAAGCATAAATGAAAAAAACTTTAGAAGCACACATAACACCAAGATTTCTGCATGGAAACCCTATTAGGGGGAAAACCATGGTGGAGGTCAGTCCACAAGATTATACCCTGTTAGAAGTATAAGAGAATATGAATGGGGAATGCACATGCATTCAGGCACACTTCCTAGAGCTCAAGTTACTCAAATACAAAATAGGCTTACTTCCCAAAGGAATACACACTATCTTATAGAAAGGTTCTAGTTAAATCCATCAAATTTTAAACTAAGAAAATAACATCTGCTAATGCCTAGTTACAGTTCCAGTTAAGCACATGAACACCTCTTCACACTTCTTCACTCTTTTCTCTTCCTTCCAATAATCTAAACTTTATTCACACATAGGACTCACACACTTTGTACCCTCTCTATCTCATACTCTTCCAAATGATAAAACAATCACTTATATATATTTTCAGCAATAAATTCCATCTCTATAAGTTAGCTCCAAAGAAATAATAAAATAATTACAAACAATCGGCCCAAAATAAATAAAGACTATTCATGCGAATCAACCAAGGTCGGCCACAACATAGTGTAGACTGAAAAATAACATCCTCAAACACAAACCACTTCAATTAATTACTCCTCAAAGATCCACAACACACTTCAATACCTTGTCGGCCAAGAACATGAAAAACATGAACAGGCAAGAGAAAATCTCGGATCACGAGAACAACGATCAGTGCAGAAGTTCAACATAGATAGAGCACAAACTAGAAACATCCAAAAGCATCATGAAACACTCGAGAAGCATCCAAAAAAATTGAACTTACTAAAATCACATGATCTTCATTCAAGAACACAAACTAAAGTAATAGAAAAACTGTCAGAATACAAATCTCCATAACTTGATCAATTCTTCACATGGATCTATGAAACTTGACATGGATAAACTAGATATACTAAAAAAGAAACCCTTTCTTCCAAAACCTTAGAACAACAACATACTGACAACCACTGACAACCTCTAGCACTTATTACAATTTTCTCAATATCCTCAACATATACAACTTCTAATGCAACAATGCTAATAGTGTTGACATCAATGACTACCACATATCAACAACACAACAAAACATCCAACAATTGCATCTCATGTATATTATGTTAATTTCCATCTTAAGTTATGTTTTACTTTTAAAAAAAATATTGTGCTTTAATTGTTAGTCCTTGTTGTCCTATGGGGTTTGCATGGCCGGGCATTACATTTAATGTTTCCTTTTTTTATTTGATAGGAATCAACATAGAAGTGGAAGAAAACTCTTACTCCTTTTTTTTATAGTCCATAGCAACATTTTCCAAGAAGTTCATAACTTTATTTAATTCCCATGGTAATGATAATACTCAAAATAATCATAATATTGTAGAATAATATATACCTATTGTACATAAATTATATTTTCCAATTGGATAGAATATTATTTTTAATTATATTTATAATGAGCATAGAATATCCTTCAAGATTTTTCATTTTGAAATTTATTTTCTTTGTCTTGAGATAATCTAGGAGAAGAGCTTATGATTCCACTTCATTATTGGTACCTTATATAACTCTACTAAAAGGGGGTTAACATTTGACGCACTATTTCTAATGATGCAACCAAATCTTATTGCACCAAGGTTACCTTAAGAAGCACCATTGCTAATTTAAATTAACCAAAAAATATAAGGGAGTTGACCAACTAATAATATATCTATCAATGGGGAATTTACACTTGATAATGGATCCATGAGAAGGGGAGGGCTAGGGAAAGTTCTAATGTTTATGAATACACTCATCCCATGAAGAAAATTTTCTATTAGGAAAGGTTATTTTAAATACTATTTATAGTAAAACAAATTTTGAGATAACTCTTACCACTTTGTGAATTACCTCTTCAAAATATGTTAGCATTTTCCTAAAGAGGTCAATATTTTATTCAATCCATGTATGATAGATAAGAAACAAGGGAGTAGTGAGCCATATGTAGGAAGAATTAGAGTCAATGAAAAAAATTGGCCAAAAAAGAAAATGATGCAAAAGAGAATTTAGAAAGGGATCAATAATAATTTTTATGTTACTTGCATAAAAGAAGCATATTATATCACATTCATAAAAAGGTGGTTGGAAAGACATTACAATTGTAATGAAATAACTTGTAAATGGGAAGAATATAACAAGAATTATGTTATAGATACTTGATAATGCTTGAGAATAATAAGCCAATTTGAGTAGGAAAACCTCCAAAAGTCTTCAGTAATAACACAATTCATAATATGATGATCATAAACTAACCACTAGCTCCTATATATATTGTACTTATTCCTTTGATGCCACCTATATTGACTTAACTACCTATACAAAATTATATTAATAATCATATAACTTTTTTGAAACTTAAGGTAGACACAATAAAACTCTCATAGCCCTGTACAAACTATAATATTAAGGGGATAACATTCCTCCCCACTTTAGAGAAGTTTTTCCCTTGGTTAAAAACACAATAGTGACTCCCAAACTTGGTACATTAGCATTTTCAAGCTGGTTGAGGGAAAAATATTCATAATACCTTCTTTAGAATTTATTTGTTTCAAACTAAGGTACCTTTTGTTGATGGGATTTTTTGCATTTCTCAACATAGACAAAGCAGAAGTGCAATGTCTCTCTTGAAAGGTGAAAATCTGAAACTAAGTTTCAGGAAATCACCCCAAGGTCTCTCGATTGTTAGATCATGACTTGGAAAAAAAACTCAGTTAGTTGATGTGATTTGTTGGTAATCACAAAGGGAATTTATGATTCAGTAATATTGGAGAAATTTGTATATGCAAATGGAGTTTCATAAAGTTTGGAAGTAATGAATAGTTGATGCAAGTTCAAAATAGCAAGCTAAAACTCCTTGCTCATCAGATTTGGCTTTACAATGATTGTAGAACTTTTTCTTAACTTTGTATTTTAAAGAAAGGTCAAAAGGGAAAAAGGGTTAGAAGTTTCCTAGACCTGCAACTAATGATGAATAATAACAATGAAGGATGCTATAGTGGACAAACTTCCCAAAAGCAAGTTCCACTTAACAAGGGACAACCCACAGTCTCATGAAACTAGTGCAATCTTCAAGGGGTCTTTGTAGATTTTCGGGTTGATCATTCACCATTAAAGCATGAATAAAAATTGAACTTAAGTGCAGCAATATAAGTAATGCTTAGACTAACTTTAAACAACCATTTATGATCAATAAATAGAAAAAAATATGAGTAGGAAAGACATCAAACACCAAAACATACTTCACCATTAAAGCACAACATGAACCAATAACTGAAAGTAACTTGAAACTTGGAATAGAAAAGATAAAATCTACTACTTGGAGATAAAATCATGCATACATGAGATAAATACATAAGAAACCATCAAACCAATGCTTTTCTCATATATTTTTGCAACAACATGTCTTTACAACAACTCATCTCTCTCTTTGAAAATGAGAGGATACCCCTATTTATAGTTTTCAAAAATTAGAATGAATGGATAGGATTGATTTATAATGAGTGGCCAAGATTCATTCTAACTTAGGGTTTCACCTACCCCCAAATATATTACAATATAAAAATAGACTTTTATATTTTTCCCTAGTAGCAAAATGATAACTTTGAGCCAATACTCTGATGAAATCTACATCTAGAAAAACATTTGGGACAATTAACTTGGACAAATCTAATGTCCATGGATTTGACACTAGAATCTTGCACTCCCTTTTGTTATAAAAGTACCATAATAGTTCCCATTTGGAGATAGGGATAAGGACATCTCTACAACTGTGAGCAACATCTTTAAAAAAATTCTTAAATCCTTTATCAGTTGATTCAGGGAGTATATCCAAGATAAACATTGTAATGACCTCCTTTTAAACTTAGATTCTTCCTTTTTAGTTTTAGGTTCTTTATTCTTGGACAGAATGATGTTTAACTGTCTTACTTCTCCTATACTTCTAAAATTTAGAATTCCAAACAATCTTGTACACATAAAACTTATTTCACAATGAGTTTTATGCACTTACCCAGGTTACGATGGTTGCAGAGCTTAAGCTCCTCAAACTCCCAGCTCCCCACATGATATTTTTTACAAATGAGTACAAAGAGAATGTCAAATTCTTGGTTTAATGGCTTCTGAGCTCAGTCATGTGGACATTAATACCAACCTTACATCAAATATTTTGTAATCAACTCATAGCTTGAGTTTGAATATATACCATTGATTTTACAAGATTGGAGAGTTGATGTGATTTGCGCATTTAATACCACAATATCACCACCACTTTCTATAACAATCATGGGACAGAGGGGTACACAGATCTATACCACATGCTTCTTTGCATTTCATGGTAGGGCAGTGAGATCCTTACATCTATACCACAAACTTGACTTGTTTAACCTGTGGTACTATGGTTTACATTAACCGTCACACATGGCTTACCATCATACTACATGCTTCATCACATCCTTCCATGGTATAGTAGGTCATACCGCCCTACCACATCCCTTTATGATCTTCCTCACAGGATGGTGGGTTATTCCTCATTATATCACACCCCTCATTTTTCCTTCTCACAGTATGGAGATTTGTGATGTATTTAAATTATCTCATACTACCCAATCATGTCTTCATCATAATACTTCCACAGTATGGCAGTAAATATCTTCATGTTATTTATTACACACCACCAGCCTTCCAAGGGTTCAAATTACTGCTGAGGGATCGTGGTAAAGGACTGTTAAGGGATTTGGAATGTTTTTAGCTAGACATGTTCTTGCTTAAGTATATATAATGAATTTTTGGCTTTATATAGGTCTTTTAGTGTCAATCATACCTAATTTTTTTTTATAAATTTTGTTTATTGTGAGGAAGCTCAGCCAAAAATAAAAAGGAATATAAGGGTCAAGGCTCAAGTCATGGAGCTCAATGTTAGTTGTGATGATGGAATTAGGAAAAATTTTAAGGTTCTAACACACCTCATGATGAACTAGACTATGTTTTCTCTTCATGCTACTTGTGTTAAGTTTTTATGAGTTCTTTTCCTGTGAAGATATCCCTAAGGAAATTTTGTCTAATACCTATAATTGTAAACATCTTCTTGATTTTTTTACTACAAATTATTTTTAATCTATAAACTAAATTCTATTTTAAGTTTCCATTTGGAGTTAACATCAGATTGGAAATTCAACAGTTATCCACTTATGAACTTAATAAAGTTTTACTGATTCAAGTTGTTGATTTATACATTATTGTTTATCTGTACTTTAAGAAATGAAGTCAAGGACTATAAGGTACAAATTAGTCATGATAGCGATCATAATGTTGAAACTTCAGTGATAGATTATGATCACCTTCGTAGTGAAAAAGTGGCCAAGAATAATGAATATTTATTGCGTCTTGGTTTGACAAGTGGGCAAGTTGTAAATCCACTAAGTAGTATATTATTTTTTTAATAGTGTTTAATAAAATTTTATAGGGAAGAGGTTTATGTATATGTGACATAATGTGATTTTTTTTTGTTATATAGGAAACAAAAAAAGTGCAAAGAAAATGTGCAAAAAAAAGAAGGAAAGAAAAAATACAGTGCCACCATATTGTAGAAGCCAATACTTTTTTATTCAAAAATATAGTTTGTGAAAACAATAGTTGTGATTATGTATAGTCAGGTCTAGAACATGGTGATGTGCAGCCTAATATAGCACATGGTGATGTGTGGCCTGATATAGCACATGGTGATGTGCAAACTAATATAACACATGGTGATGTGCAACGTTGTGACGATCTCTTAGAACTAAGAATAAGAGAGATTATTGAAAAACATCATAGCAAATGAACAATAGGTCTGTAGATAATTTATTCAACATTAAAGGATATGTTTGAAGTGAAATATGTGAATACCGGTACTGAACTACCTACTTATGCCACACTTGATGTGGCCAAGAAGCATGAAGTTTTGGTTAATGAAAGTCATGAAGAGAGAGCGCTTGCATATGATGTGAATCAAAGTGCACTTGTTGCATCTAGAACTTTTGATAGAACTAGTGGATCATCCATAAATACTGGTAGTGGTAATTTAATAGATGTGGATGGTTTTGTCAAAAGAAAAATACTGAGACAAGATTTGTACAAATTTATAGAGAGGAATATAAAAGAAAGAAAATTAGAAGGAAATAAGTCATTCTTACTTGAGGTATCGAGAGATGGTGAGCCCATTGGGCCAAATGCTACAAAGTGGGTCACCGAGTTAGGTGTAAGATGTAGGGCCCATTTGGATATTTGCAAATCAATTTTTGTAGAGCAAGATCCATGAGCTGTGGAAAATGTTATACAAAAAATGGAAAATACTTTTGAGACTATTTGTGGACAAATCTATAGAAAGTATTACAAGAAAAAGATAAGAATTTTGATGAATAATTTTAGATATAGTTGTAGAAAAACAATCATGGAGGGAAAAGAGAGGTTAGAATCCACTCTATCTCCTAAACAGTGGGAGCCATTGAAATAAAATATGCATTCTGAAAAATATTTGGAAAAGAGTAAAAAAGGAAAGAGAGTAAGAGATAATTTGAGGGATCTATATACATTTTTTTTATTTTTTTTTAACGAGGGGAATTGGGTGCAGCATGGCCCCCCCTATAACCCCCCACCACCGGTAAACTTTTTACCATGACCGGCAATGCTGGCAGGACACACCAACTGGTACCACGGGAGCGCCAGAGAGTCAAACCCATGGTGGGTGGCTTGCGACTGGGAACACCTTAACCAACTAGGCTCGGACCGGCGCTCCATACATGAGGGATGTATATACATTTCACCAAGGTGGATTGCAGGAAAAAATGGACAAATTTGGAGTAATTGTATGGATTTATGTTCAATTTACATTGTGTTATTTATTTATGAGTTTTTATTGAACTGACTATATGTTGAAATTGACATTGTATTTTAGGTGGAAAATAGTAATAAAGAAGTAGGTGTAGAAGATATTGTCAATTATATTGCAACACTAGATCATAGTAAATCTAAGAGTAGGATGAAATGGAAATCTAGTTCACAATAGAGATTTCATAGCCATCTGTTAATACATGCCTAGTAGGATCCTCTTTATATCATTTCAACTCAAATGAAGGGTACCAACATGGAATGAGTTACATGTACAATCTTTGTCAGCAAGTTTTGCAGTTGGTTGACACTATTAACCATAAAGTTTCTACATGGAATGGGCATAAATCCATGGATTCAGATGAGATAAGAGGCTCTATTGATCTCATTTCTTCTTGTTTGGAATTTTTTTATACAAATGTCTCTTAATATGTAGATTATTGAAATCTAACCATAGGAGAATCCAACCTAGTTTCTTTATTGCTGGAGTGATCCAGAAAATGTTCTTTTGGGAAAATTTATAGCTTTCATTCTTTACATGACTATTGAATGATTTGTATATTTTTTTTGCATTATGGTTAAACAACATGCAAACCAATTTTATCAAAGCAGTAGGAAAATGAAAATTACTTCATGATGTCAACATATTTGTCAATATTGATAGTGATCATGATGTTCAACTAGACAAGAATGTGCAACACAATTGTCATAGTAATGCTAAAGTTGAGGTAATATAATAGTTGTTAGTTATCTGTCCCAATGGATTGTCATTATTCATGCTTAAAATATTCTTTTAGACAAAGAATTATAGCTTTTTCATTCTTTAAGTTGTAAGTTAATCTATCCCAATGTTTTGTCATTCTTCATGCTTAAAATGTTCTTTTGGAAAAAAATTATACTTTTTGCATTCTTTTCTTGACTTATATTAATTTTTACATGATGACTAAACCACATGTAGAGAAATTATATGAAAGAAGAATAGAATGAAAAATACCCTATTAATAGAGCTCTCTACAAAGCTGTACGACTTTGACATGTCAATGTTGATAGTGATTATGATGATGAACTTGATGAGCATGTGCATGATATTCATAGTAGTAGTCATGCTAAACTTGAGGTGAGTGTTATGAAACCACATGCCATTAAGTACTATTCAAATAGTACTCAAGTAAGTAATCGTTGTTTTATTATGTAAATAAGGGTAATCATTACCTATTCGATAGAAGCTAGTTAGAATAGTAGTGAAGTGTAATTAGCTACTATACATAGATTATGGAAAAACGTGAGAACATATAACTTACAAATGGAAGCTTAGAGATTTGTTGTAATAGAGTGCATACATAGATTTTGACAATGCATTAGTGCATTTTGTTTGATGATGTCATGGTCCTCAACTGGGGGACCTTCATTGCCAATCCATGTCTCTTTCTAGAGTACTCATACAGTCTAGCATTATTGTAGTGATGTTTCCCTCCATTTGTTTGTACCTCGCAATGGGTTAGTTTCTTTTTTTCAAAGTAAAAGTCACTTCTTTCTTATTCAACATATTCAAAATTAAAAGAACATAAAAAACTATTTTGTTCCAAGTCATAAGACATTACATACAGCTGTCAAAAACAATATAATGTGCGTTTTATGTAATGCCCCATTGTGCAAACCCCAAAGTACAACTAATAACATAGAATTTATTTAAAAATAAATAAAATTAACCTATAAGATATGTACATTAAGTTCAATGCATGACATTCAATTAAAGTGTATTCACTAGTCGCCTAAGTTATTTGGGGTACACAAGGAAGCATTATGTATCCTAATCCATAACAACATGATAAAGAATGAAATTCCAAATTACATTACAAATCTTGACCAAGCATATATTACTAATACCATACATCCAGCATAATTCTAACATTAAAGCATTCACATATGATAATCAATATAAAGAAGATTAACTCATTTTCCAATAATCATAACATATATTATAATCATGAAAGTACAAGAATCATATTTCCACAAATACAACATGATCATATGATAATCACAATCACTAATTATATAAGAACACAAAGGTACAATTATACATTACATCGATTGTTCACATGAGTTTACATCATAATTTCCCAACACATGAGGGAGTAGCACATCAATACATAAATATGACAAGTAAAGAATATACATATGATGATATAGAGAACTCTGTAATAGTCTGTATCTGGATAACATTGTACTACATGAACGTTGATAGGGAACCCAACGGGGTCTGTGGCACGTTCCTCTTGACCGCGTGGACCTAAAGGCCCAACACCCCATGCTAGGAGTAGACAAGGAAGACCCACAATCCAAGACAATCAAATGGATGAACACAAAACCCAACCACATAAAACAACCAAAACATAATAGCCAACAACATCAAACAACTACAACAAGATGACTACCTCTAGAGACATACAAAGACAAAGGCAAGGGGTACTATGGGAGAGTTTCCTCACAGGGCCATATTATGGGTTATCTTGGTTGCCTCTCTACCAATGCCAACCCCCATCTATGGTTATCCTGGCTGCCCCTCACTGGCCGCCAGCCCCATAGGGTGACACGTACGAGACCATTAACCTCTCATGGAGATGAGGTAACGACCTTGCCAACCACGACCTTCTTAGTCCACCCTTAGTCTATGAGAGCGCTAACAATGTGGATGAGGTATCTAACTTATCTTTTAATTATGTTAACCTACCCAACCCACTAGTGTGTTTTATTATGTTTTCACTTGTTTAACCAACTCATTCATGGGTTATCCAAGCTACCCCTTTGTGTGTTGGTCCCCATGACGAGCCACCCTCCTAGTTATCCCAAACAAATACACAATAAGAATGCGTGTACAAAATCATATGAAGCACAAAACCACAAAGGTCAGAATCATGTGTGAGGCATAACCTTCTTGCTGAAACCATAATCCAAGGAAAGAACCCATGCAACCAGGTACACCCATAAAAACATGATACAAAAATGATGAACAATCCACAAGGGAGTAGCCATAGAAATACTCAACACAATCATTCTATCTCACTACCTCTAGAAGCCTAAACTCAACCACCAAGTGAGCACAACACAATGAATGTGAGTTCTCGATGAACTCAACACATGAACAACCTTATAATCTCCCAAATAATGAAGTGAAATCAAGAGAATCACAACATTCCATAAGGAAAAAACACCGCATTCATCATAAGGAATTAATCACATGACTTGACTAAACATTAACAACTGTAATATAGGCAAAATCATTAAAATAATCCACAACTTAAGTTGCATCGCCAAAATATTTCAACCAACCAGAAAAATACAAGTCAATTCTAAACAATTCAACAAAACCACTATTCAAAAATTCATTGGAAGAACTTATTAATTAACCAATACTTTCAAGTGAATGCTTTAACAATAATTTTCTATTCTTCATTTTTTGTGGTAATTGTAATTCCATGATTAAACAATTTATTTCATTTCCTATTTTGTATATTGAAGACACTATAAACTAAGTCTATAATTTATCTAAATACACATTCAATTCAATACACAAATCTCTCACAATAACAATATTGAATTCAATTATACATATTTTAAACCAAATTTTGTTTAAAAAAAACCAGCTATGATACAAATAAGATATAATATTAATACCTTTTAAGTAAAAAAGAAACTTTGAAATCACATATTAAAAGTGTCTTAATAAGCATCTTAACACACACAAGTTTTCCCTAAGTCGGCAACCCAATATAACATATAAACAAGTATTTATATAAATAAATATATACATAGCTACACACACACACACATATATACTCATAAATATACCTATAATTTATATTGTTAATTACACATATAAATAGAATGCTCATCTGAATTTTTTCCCACATTGTTGGAAGGATAAAAAAACATATAAATTAAAAAAAAATACCACTAATTTGTATTTTTAATGTTTATTTCTGCCTAAAAGGAATAACAAATATATTTGAGTTTTACTAACTAGAGGATTTAAACACAACCCACATATTTATATACATATATATATATATATATTGAATATAAATTACCAATCCACAACACTCAACAAGTGTGCAACCAACATGGCATGAAGACTGAAATGAATAAATACAAAAGTTGTAGATTAAAGCAAAGAGATCCCAAGGGAAGAAAGCTAGGAATCTAGTGCATCAACAAGAACATACTCCAACAAAGAAGATAGACAAATAGGAGGGGCACTCAGATCAAAGCCTCCAACAATTTGCTAAGGAAACACACTTCATGCCTTTCAAAAATATTATAATCAAAGGGTCTAACGTGAAGCAAAGAATCCAAGGATGCACAAAAATAAAGGTCCAGAAGAAAATATTTTGAAGCTAATGCACCAATACCAGTCATCAAGAAGAGCTAGTGATGAGGAGGAAGCAATGCTTAAGGCTCACATACACATTAAAAGGCAGCTAGAGAGGGGGGTGTGGCCTCCACTAGGCTATGCACAACAACCACAGAGTAGAGAATTGACCAAGTTGGTAGCTAATGGAAGACACATACAGTTCAACCAATTAGCTCAGGAACAAACATCACCCATGATTATCACTCATAACCACCTGGGCAGTGACATCTATGAGGACTGGAGCATTAAGAGGTGAAATTTAACGATAAAGGGTTGCGGTCAATCAAAAAAAAAAAAAAATCTTACAAAAATAAGCCTAAAGTAGCTAAGTACCTAATCTCTAGTAGACCCAACTAAACTAGGGAACATGACTGGGTAGAGATAAATAAGAAAGCCATAAAAAGAATTGCATGAGGGGTCATTTGCTTGCTTTAACTAGACAATGAAAAGCTTAGAAAGCACATATACAACATGTAGAAATGGTGACTATTTTCCTTCTAATGGGTCGACCACTCCAAGGAAAATATAAGGCAACAGGATATTTAAATGAAAACATGAAATAAACTAAATTATGTCCTTAGAAAGGATCATCCCAACTAAAGAAATAAATTGACACAATTATAGACTCAAGTAAATGTTCTGTACCATGAGAGCAACAACCAAACAAAGTTCCAAATGACATAATACTCCCTACAAGTCGTGTAGGAGGTGGAAAAGAAAACACATTAGCTTAAAATACAAATAAAGAGGAACAATGACCAACCTAAAGTTCGTACTTGTTGAGGAAGATAAAGATCAAGAATTCCCTCTTCGCTATCTCTAGAACAGTATTGTTCTCCAATCAATGACCTCATGTCAATCGGGAGGCTACTTGTTTTATTAAAAACTTGACTCCTAGAACTACTACCTAGTCAACCTAGAAACCCCTCCCCAATTTCTCCCGGCTTCCCCAATTTCAATTTTTTTCACAAAAAAAATCTAAAATGCAAAGAAGAAAATTATTGTCCATAAAATTTTCTCTCCAATCCCCCAAAAATAAAATCCTTTTATGAGGCAAAAATCAAAGAATAAATCATAAAACTCACGGGTATGTGCAGGATCATCATGGGAAAAATAGGCCCTTAAGTGGCAAAAAATTCAAAAAAATCAGAGTTAGGCAACTTGACATAAAAATTTGAATAAGTTATCTATATTATTTCAAAAATATGTAAGAATAGAATTTGTAGCAAATTGAATGTAGTTTCTAAACTACTAGGTTTGTTTAAAAAAATAAAAATCTATTTGGTAAAATTTGAAATTTCAATGCAATGGTACTTAAATTTCAGGGAAAAAATAAGAAGTAGGTGTTTGTTTGACCACCCTAACCATAGTAAAATGATAATATTTTTTTATAATATTTTAGATATAAGTAGAGGACTCATACCCTGATGTGATGCATATTTTTTTGTAATTTTTTTCCAAGTAAATAATTAATTATGAATTTTTCATTACAAATTTTTAAAAATATAAAAAACTTGTATGTTTGACCACCTTAACTAGGTTAAAACTTCATGAAATTCATTTTTTCTTTTTTTTAATCCTATAGTATGAGAAGCATAGAATGTGACGCATGTTTTGGATTCTAAAAATGTGATACCGTTTGAAAGCTATAGATGTTTTTCAATCAACCTATCAATTAGGACTTCAGTCATAATTTGAATAGAAAATGAATTATAATGACTTATTAAATTCAAAGTAAAGCATAATTTATATTGGTGGAAAGTTGAGAATCTCCTTTAAAAACCCTTTTTGTTTCATCAATTTTGGGCAAAAAAATAGTTGTCAGCCACATACCCATCTTATTGCCACTTTTTGGCCCATCATGATCCTACACATACCCTCACCAAGACAACAAGTTGCCATTTATGTCACAGTTCAAGCTTACACGTGCCATTGCACGCTGAAAGCTTCCTTTTTTAATTCTCTTTTAATTACTTTGTTATGATTTAGCTTAATCTCCAATTTTTTTTCAATTTGAATTCCATCTAATAATTTATTTAAATAGCATTATCCAATATATAAAATTAAAAATAAACATTATTATTAAATAGAGTAGTAAATCATTAAGTTACATTTAAATATTCCTTATTAAATTAGAAGTACCATATTCATAAATTGTAAACACACAATAACTCATTACACACCAATAAAATATTTTTCATTAATAAGAGTACACATATTTATATTAACGAATCATTAAATTCACAAATTAATTAAAAAACTAAATAATTAACAACATTCATTTACTAATTTAATAATTTAATTTGAAACATTAACCAAATCAACATGCTACTAATGAACATCATTAACTTAACCAATTACTCGAACAACAATAAACTTAACACTCCAAGAACATTAAATAAATTATTAAAATAAACAACACCAAATGGAACTATACCATAATGGTGATGGGGTCATAGACGAATGAAACCATTAGAAACAATGATGGGATGATGGACTCAGACGGGGACCGCCTTGTCA
Source organism: Sequoia sempervirens (assembly GCA_007258455.2). Lineage (NCBI taxonomy): Eukaryota > Viridiplantae > Streptophyta > Pinopsida > Cupressales > Cupressaceae > Sequoia > Sequoia sempervirens. The sequence goes on along the minus strand of VDFB02086081.1, from coordinate 51,775,510 downwards.
ACTTGGTTCTCAACTTCATACCCATTGAGATTGTGGGACACACTCAGACCTAACAACGGAGGTGGAGTTGGTGACCAAAAACTGCATCCTACATTAGACCACATCAAATACATGTAAATCTCCAATTACAAACACATCATGAAAGGTAGTCACAACGTAGTAGGATGCTCACAAATGAGTGATGCTACCCCGTCCTTTCACCCAAAGTCAACCAAAAGACACATCATCATGCATATCTAGCAATAACATTAAGCTATGACCTCACAACATAGTTTCACATCAGAACAATAACATAACCAAGTAAAACAAACACCACATGTCATAATGTCACCAGTCATCGTAAAGCAGTATCATGAACATCCAAACAACTAATGTGCAAATCCACACAAGTCCAACTAGTGAAACAATCATTTTCCAAGTCTCAAATCCACAAGAAAGAGTATCAAAAAAGCAACAGCTACATGAGGGGTATTACACTTTATATCTCAATATAATATGTATTTTTTTTCCTTTTTGTAGACATTTATTGATAAACTCCAAGAAGGGGATAAATTTGAGGTGTTGGATCCATTTGATGGTGCTACTATGGGCATTGGGTGGATTCAATCACTATATATTGTACATGGAATCATATTTAAAGGAATGGGAGATGCAAATATAAGTATTTTATAGGTCACAAGTAACATACCCCTTGCTTATGAAGATAAAATAGATGGACTTATCCATCTAAAAGAGAAAGAAGGGACCTTCACAAATTGACCACTAAATTATTTGAAAGAAATGGCACAGTTGATGTATATCATGTCCTAGGTGTTAGATAGCTTGGCCCACTACTTTATGCAATAGTTTGAATGTGTTGTTCATCGATCTTAGTGTTTTTTGTCTATTTTGGAGCAATATAAGAAAAAAAAGGCATTATAACTCAGTTTTCTTAGTCATAGCACTGAAAAACACACTTTTCAAAGTAAAGACACATATTTTTGTCTTGTATCTAGGTGATCCCACAATACTGGTTTACAATTTTTGGCCAAACTAGACACTAAGCTAATTTTTTCTAACTAAATCTTCACTTTCGAGCAACTATAGTGGCTAAACCATGAGGAATTTCAAGATGATGCAAACTAGTGATTTGTGAAATTTTGTTTGTAGTTTCTAAATATATTTTTTTCAAAAATTTTGGAATCAAATTGCACTTCTTTCCCCATCTCCTTCGAAAACTAGTTTTTTTCATTAAACATTATTTTTAAGGAGTGACGCTCATTGTATAACACATAACTTTTTTTTCCATGAAGGATAAAATTCTAATTTTATCAAATTTAGATTTGTAACTATGATATCTAGTGCTTCCAAATGGTTTCATAGTTTTTTATTGAATATTTTTTCCTTTATCAAGTTTCAAAGTCAAACCAATTACAATTCAAAGACAGGCAAACTGTATAACACATAATTTTTTTTGTATGTATCAAACCTTCTTCAATTGGAATTCTTTAAATGGAACTTTCTAAGGATTAAATCATTATATTTTCTAAAAATATGTGATTTCAGCAAAAATTAGAATCTCTCAGGAATTGTAAACCAGCTTTGTGCGATCACCCATCTATTGTAAGAACACTTTTTCTAAAAAAAATATTAGTATTTTTCCTCCTTAATAGAAAATATCTGCTAGAAAAATCAAGGAGGTGGAACGTGTAACCAGAGAGTCAAACTCCAGTCTTGTATCTATTGTAAAAACACCCTTTCTAAAAAAAAATTCAGTATTTTGCATTGATTTGTCTAGTTTTTTCTATCTTGTATATGTTGTAAGAACACCTTTTCTCAAAAAAAAAAGTATTTTTCCTTCTTAATGATTTCTTAACTTATATATAATGAAGCATTGTTTATGTTAATTGTTGTAGAAATCTTTAAATTTTCTACATATTTCCTTATGCCGAATGGTTTCTTAGGAAATATTTTGTTCATCACTAATATTGTAAATTTTTGGTACAAAACTATGAAGAGTTGCCCGATATTAAATGTGTCATTTCCAACACCCTTCCACTTCACGTCCTACAACCAATGTCTCTAACATTACCAACATCGTCCCTACCATTACCACTTCCACTCAAGCTTTAGGGTCTACTCAAATCCAAGGTGGAATTCCATTCTCATCCTCGATGATACCAATATCCATTCCCACATACACTAGTACACAACCTACAACAACATTCCAACCTATAACAACATTCCAACTTACAACAAAATTTCAACCCACAACTACCATTCAACCAACCACAACAGTCATACCTACTAGCACTGTTTACACTTCCATAGGTATTCTTGTAGGAAATTCTTCAAACACAATAATACCTCAACAATCCACCTTTAATAACCTAAAATTTACTATCCCTCCGCATACATACACTACGCCACTTTATTCCCCTCAACCTTATAACAAGAATGACCCCCTCATTAGCTCACTTTTTCAAACCATGGCATCCCTTCGGCAACAAGTGGCAACATTACAATAGAACAATAATAGTTAGCATTTGCAATACATCAGGTCCACCCTATTTTCCCTTGACATGTATTAAGAGAAAAAATTACATAGGGTATAGAGGTCCCTCGCTTTCATAAATAAGGTGGGAAAGCGAATCCTATAAGAAATTTTTTTTCCTTCATAGCCTTGTGTAGTGATTTCATCTTTGAGGATAAATTGTTGGCTAAACTATTCCCTAGATCTTTGAAGGATATTGCTCTAGATTGGTTTTCATCTTTACCAAATAATTTAATTGGTTCATTCAATGACCTCATTGATTCCTTTTACAATGACTTCCATATTCACATGGGTCCTGAGATGACCCTTGCTAATTCAACGACATGTAAGCAAAAAGATGGTAAAAAAGTGATCGATTTCATAGGAAGATATCAAACACCTTATTCACAAGTAAACATCAAGATCCCTGATGTTGACCTTCAAAGAATGTTCATTGCCAATTTAAAAGATACACTACAAAGAAAACTTGAAATGTCAAGGTTTCTATCCTTCAAATAGTTAGGTACAACCCTTCATGACCATCAAAACTCGACTGGTGGTTGTGATGTGAAAAATACCCCTAGTCATTCTGAAAAGTCTAAATCCACAACTCAAAATAATTATCAACCATTCAAGAAACAAAATAAGGTATTTTTACAATTAAATCCTCCTCAAATAAGTCAACAAAACAATAATCAAGTGGTTGCTATAAAAATGACAAATACTTTCGGGGATATGGAGAGAGAATTCACTCCTTTACCTAATACCCTTCACAATATCTTGTTGTAGCTTACCGGAAAAAAAATGCTTACCTTACCTCCTATTAGAGAACATGATCCTACTATACCATTTCCTAAAAGCTTTCAAAAAAATACTTATTGGCATTACCATCAAAAAAATGGACATAGTATAGAATACTATAAGCGTTTTAAACATCTTGCCCAAAACATTATTGATTCTAATCATTCACTAATTGGAGGTGTGAATGATCAAGGTAATAAGTTTGCAGCTCCTAATTAAAATTTTAAAATATTTACAAATCCCATGCCTAAGCACAATATTTAATTTATCAAAGCTAGTGAAATGAACATTGATGTGATGAATGTTGACATGAATGTGAAAATATGAATACCATTGAAAAACATCCCATGAATGAAGTGATAGCATTTATCGAAGCTAGAACTCATAAGGGCTTGACTAGACAACTTGTTGGAATTGCTTTCTAACAAAATGACATACCTAAACGTGCACCTAATGGTCCTCTTTACATAGCTAGTTGAATCAATAATAAGCTCACTAATGGGATATTGATTGATCCCATCTATGGAGAGAATGTGATCATAGAATAATTCTTATATGTGCATGAGTTATATCAAGAAACATGTATGATAACCCAAAATCATGGATCAAGACATAGGATAGATTTGCTTGACCTATGATAGGATTGATAGATCTTCCTTTAAAGGTGGGACTGAAAAAATTAACAATCTCATTCTCCATCATCCCACAATCAGACCAATTTCGTGTGAAGCTAGGCTATCCATGGCTTCACTTAATGAATGTCGTCCCTTTGGTTGTGCAAAAATGTCTAAAGTTTCTATTTGGAAATGACATCTTCATTGTGCATCATAGTGGATTCCATCATACCTTGGCAAAAGGGAATTTTTCACTAGATTACTTTTGGACTGAGCCTATGGAACGTATCAAGCCTCATGAAGATTTCTTTTTCAAATCATATAAAAAATTCAAGGAAAAGAAAATAGTGGAACTATCCCTTTGAAACATGCCTCAACGTATGACCAAACCAACCATCCTTGATGAGACAATGATTGAACCAAAAGCACTTTCAACCATATAAGAACAATCTATAGAAAAAACTCTTAAAATTTCCCACAAGAGACCATGGGATACTACAAACAATCCCATTGTTCCTCCTCAAGTCAAAAAATTTTATGAAGTCAAAGAGAAAGAAATTGAGCGATCTCCTTTTGTTTCTTCTAGTCCTCCCAAGGAAGAGAAGAAACCTATGATATTCAAACCTGCTCTTACACAAAACCAAATTGATAATAAATTGAAAAAGAAATTGAAGTGCTAGAGAGTGTAGACATACACATCATGCCATTGCTCGTAGATTACAAAATCAAGAAAACAACAATAACATAGAAAATCATAATCCAAACCTACCTGAAGCAATGCATGATGAATCTCAACCCTCGCCACAACATAAACAAGAAAATTGCAAGGACATTGTTATTCGACCTCCTACTTTGATTAACTTAGATGATGACATTAACATTGTAAAAATTGATGAACAAGTGTATGATGAGTTGAATGCATTGTTTTCTTCTTCAATGAGCTTAAATGACAAATCTCCTAAAAATACTATATAACTTGGTGTACGTCCTAGTTCAACACTTGACATTGCCCCGTTGGGTATTTTCCCACCTTCTATTTATACTGACTGAGATTGGGAGGTGGACAACCTTCTTTAGGTTGACTTTCCTGTGCCTTACTAGTCTTTTGATTTTGATTTTGATTTTTATGTGATTGCATGTACGTAATGTGATCCCCTGTGATGTTTTTTTTTATGTTCCTCTCTCTTTTGTGCATTCTTCTATATGTACCTTCGTTCTTCTCTATGTCGTAATCATTTTTCATTCTTCTTGTGTTTTCCTTTTAGGGATGATGCAATGCGTCAAGACATTTATGTCTCTTCCATGTTGACTCAAAATATTTTTCTTTATCTTTTTCATTTTTCTTGTGTTTTCCTTTTGGGGACAACGCAAGGTGTCAAGAAATTTGTGTTTCTTCCATGTTGACCCAAAATTTTTTCCTTTGTTTGTTCTCACTTTCCTTATGTCATTCTTCTAGTTCTATGTGTATCTAGGGAATGATGACAGTTTCATACTCTAAGAAAAATTTGACCCCAAATTCATAGATCCCTTATGTATTTGTGGGGGCAACCCTTCCTTCCTATTTCATGATGTATCCTACTTTAGAAACATATGACTTGGCATAGGGTTTTCGAGGAAATCTCTCATGTCTTTAGATAGAAAAAATTGGCTAATTTAATGCAATTGCTCACAATGATGGTGTAGCAACTACTTTAAAATGGGGGAATACATCAATGAAATCTTTTGGAAAATTTCATGGCATGATTTTCCTTTTTTCTTGTGATGTGTCCTCTTCTTGCTGGTATCATTTGGTTTTATGTCATCCAAGAGTGTATGATCTACTTTCATGGCATGATGTGAAGGAGGCATCCCATGGGCGATGATCTAGCACTTTTGATTTGTCCTCTATTTGAGACATTAGGCATAATGCTCCCTAATAGGAAGACTATTACATGAATAAAGAAAAATCCCATTTAACAAAATGTTTACATGACAAAATAATTTGCATTGTGGTGCCTTATTAAAGTTATTAGGAGGATAAATTTGGTATGGGCAGTATGATGAGAAGTTGATACACTAGCAAGAATTGCTCATTATATGGTGGGAAGCTGACACACTGGCATGACTTTCTTACTAAACCACTTATTTGGGACAACTCACCTAGTGGACAAATTGAGGTTCCACTACCCCAGAGTGATCAACATTTGTTATGGACAAACAACCCCATTCTATACACAATGGAATGGTTGTGCTAGATTCTTTGTTTTGTCTATTTTTCTTGGCCTTTAATAGGGTATGATAATGTATCTTTTTCATTTTTGCATACTTAAGTGTATTTAATGTCTACTTTAGTGTGAGTTCGACATGGGGTTATACTCTCACTAAAGTGGGGGTAAAATGTAGTAATGGAAAAAGTAGCCTTTTCCTTTGTTTGATAATTGACATTTAAACTAAACTAATGATGTCCTAGAGTGGTGTTTTAATGTGTTGTACACATTCAAAGTATTATAGGACCTTTATTTCAATAAAACATGCCTTAATTGATCCTTTGCAAAGATGTACAAAACATTCATTCTTTTCTAGGATATATTTACTCAATTAAGCCTTATAGGCCCCTTTCTGAATAAATTGTACATAATTTGTACCTTTTTTAAGTGTTGTAAAGTGTTATAAGGAATTTTCTCTCTTATCTAGGTGGTCTTAATTAATTATGGTTAATTGGAGTAATTAACCCCCTTTAATTCAAATTTAGGGCTTAATTTTGACACCTAAAGATCTATCTCGACAATCATAATTTAAATAACAAAATATTTCATTAGGAAAAGTTTGGGCCTAGTAAGTTGATGTAGGACCCATTCTCCCTTGATGGTGAATGGGTCCTCCCTTAATAGGAGCCCCCTTTTTTGGTTGATATGGAATGAAATTTTAGCCCTCTTTCAATCCCCCAGGGTTAGGTCCTGGTAAACTGAGCCAAGACCCATTCACCCAAGGTGGTGAATGGGTCCTCCCTTAATGAGACCCCCCCTTTTTGAATTTTTTTCTTGATCAAATTTAATAATTTTTATTTCTAGATCTAGTGTCGTCCTTAGTTCTTTGAATTTTGGGGTTAATATCCTACTTTAGTATAAATAATGGGTTAATTCACATTGTTTCTCCTAACAAGAGCTAGCAATTCATTCTAATCATTCAAGCATTCAAGTGATCAAGAATTAGAGTATTTTTAGGGAATTTAAAGGAAGATTTCAAGAGTTTATTGTAGAAATTCAAGTTGACATCATCATGTCAAGGGTTTGATACATGCATTCATGTTGTTGAGCTAAAGAGTTTAAGGAAACTTGCAGTCATTTTATGATAATTTCCACATAACCCAAAAGAGATAACAATGCAAATAAGTGCTCAAAATCAACATGCAAGAGAATAGACAACATACCCATCAAAGATGACATAAGATATAACCTAGGAAAACCCTCAAGAGGGAAAAACCCAGCCTCCAAAAGCATCCATACTCCACCATATTAATCATCCATGAAGAAAATATAAGAGTTAAAATGAACACCTCTGAAGAATCAAGCCCTCCAATGAATTCTCATGTGTCCAATCATGAATCCATACATCCCATGCCATGCTTCACAAATGCACTCTCAAGAAGACTCAATTATGATAGCCAAACCACACAGCCAACATAAACCACTACACATGTGTTTGCTTATATAGACACAAGCTCACACTATAAAATACAAATAGTGGTAAGGTGAAACCATATACCACAAAGCCATGTGAATACAAAACCACTAACCCCTAATTTAATATTGGGTACTAAGACATCACATTGTTTAATATTTCCCCAATATTAATTTATTATCACATGTCTCCCACACAAATAATAACCTAGTGTGATTAACCACACCACCAGGGTGTATCACAACTAAATAATTATTTAATTACAATAATATAAAAAATAAATTTATGCAATGGTGTACAACACCATATCCCAACATTCTCCCGCTTGTTGTATACATTGCATAACGAATCAATGCATGAAATACATGATTATAGCCATCCATGAAACCACATGAATCTGTAACATGCTCTCATGCTCCATCAAGATACTTGCAATAAGAACAAAGTGACCACCATCTCAAGAAAGAACTCCTCTCATCCTCCAACATGTCACCTAGATGGAAGAAAATAAACATTGCAAGGTGAAGATGCACCAATCCATAAGCACAAGCATCAAATCCAAGTGATAAAAAGGCTCTAACCAAGCTATTGTCAACTGAAAAACCCACACAATAAAAAATAGCATCCAAAACACACACTAATACATCCAACCATACATAACTCCAAGGTATCAATACATCAGTAAATTCATGCCAAGAACATATGCAACCTATAAATTGCAATCACAATCTCCCTGTATAAAACTTGTCAATCAAGAACATACATATCCAGGAACTCCCACTACATAGGTAATGTCAAAGCATATATATTCTACCAATCAACACTATACATCAAGTTGTGATAAGTAAATAAAAGCATGAAGTTCCAGGGAATAAAATGAATGATCCACACATACAACCCGAGAAGCTACATAAACTCTCACAACATGTTGTCACCATCCTCCCCAGACCATGAGCATCTAAGGAAGAACCATGATGGGAGAAAGCTATAAACCATAACAAGTCCTCCTACAAACACCTCAAAAAGTGTATTGATGTGTCAAGTATGATCTCCTAAATAACCCCAAATGAAAAGCCTCAATAACATCCATAACACCTAGTCCCATAGATTAAGTACAACATATAAAGCAATGTAAAAATGCTAACATGGATGTAATCCTCTCTAATCAAGAAGATAAAACTCATAGGTAACCATACCCATAAATGGAAATCAGCCCATAATCCATCTCCTAAAAATCCTCATCAAAGAATGATATCGTAAACTCAAATGCACAAGAAGATAACCATGTCAGACATCCCTCAAAATGAATCCTCCAAAACTAACTATCCATAGCTCAAGATCCATATCTATGAAAGATAAAGCATATAAACTCATGCTAAACCATCCATAAATGAGTATTCATAATAAATCACCATTAATCAACTCAATCCCATGAGAAATGAAAGCACAAAACATAACACATCTAAAAGATATAATAGGAAAATACCTCTCAAATCATAACCTTTCGAGTACACCAAGAATGGGGAATGAGAATGCTCTTCTAGGATAACCAAGCCATCATGACTAACTCCAAGAACAATATCCTCTATGAAGCTATAATGAACTCATGTCCATATATAGGTGAGAGTCCCTCGGTCTTTCTATTGAAACCTCCAAAGAGTAACTGTCTCAAGAAAATTTCTCTAATTACAAGAGAAATCCAACCATCACCTAAGTCTCTAAGTATCCATGAGTACCTATAATTAATTAATCCATGCCAAACTCCAAATGCAACAAAGAACCAACATGAAGTAATCAAACAAATAATCAATTTACCCAATACAAAGAGAACCTCACACAATCATTATCAAAGATCCAATCATGAATCAGGAACATAAACATTACAACTTTATCTAACCATCTCCTCCTAGGAGATCACATGCACCATAGCATATATACATCCTGGTCTCAAAAGAACAAGTACCATACCAAACTCTAAAGTGGTATCAAGAGTAAACCATGACATAATAGAAAACACTCTAAACCAAGAAAACTTATCCCCAATCACATAAAGATAATCATACAATTGATGCATCAACATCACTTCCTACAACTCCCACTAAACTATCATACAAGCTACACATGGCATCATGAAAACCATCCTATCAATGAAGATCATCTAGGTTTTCACACACTCATCTACAATATCAGTAACATACAAGTGAAACCAAGATCTCCAAGCCAAGAAGAAACATACAACCCCCAACAAACCATCATAAACACATTTATAACCACCAAACCATCATTATCAAAAGCTCCCACTAAAAGTGTATAAACAATGAATGTAACAAGCTATCATGACATTGTGATAAAAATATCCTAATTAAGAACAACCAAGAATTCCCTCACACAATCAAAGAACTCAAATGCAACATAAGCTCCTCAATAAGGAAGCAAAGTAAATCATAATCCTCATACTAAGAAGTTACATCGCCACAACTTGAATCAGGATCCAATCCAACACCACCAACAATGCACCTGCATAAACCCTCATGACATATCAAAGTCTCTAAAGAAAAAGAAACATCCATGACACCATGATCACCACCAAATGTACCAACAACTCAACCCAACCGTGTCCACATATTTGCATATCATAGTCAACTACATAGGTCTCACATCATGACTATACCTGGTAATACCATCTCACCTCCTCAACATGACATCAAAACCAACAAACCAAGTGACTAAGCCAAGCCAAAAAAACTAAAAATGAATCATCACTAAATTATCTATGGGCATAGACAACCCATGTCCAAGTCATAGGCGCAACAAGTAAGTATAGACCGCCTACAATGCTACACAACTTGTAGATACAACAATGAAGCATACAAATCCAATCAAACTAATAACCATGTCAAGAAGAGAATAATGTGAGATGTACATATGAGCATACAATGAATCCAACATCAAATCTCTTAGATCGAACAATCCATAAGCTCATAGTATTACCATAGTCAAAGAAACCCATAAACAACTTAGGATAGAATATCAACAAATAAATCATGTCAAAACAACTCCAAACCTTATCCACTATGTAGTACACTGAACAAGATTTCTTTCAACTATTTGAAGTCCAAGTTCTGACTTCGTATGCACTTGCATTACCTCTCAAAGCTCAAAATAAACATCTGACTTCCAACAAAAAAAACATTGTCAAAAATGAAAAATATGGAACTATATCTAGCACCACAATGTAGAGCACTGAGTCAACTTTCCAATGAGTCCAGGAAGATAAAAAAAGGACCAGTGGGGTGAAATTTATTCCCCTTAGAAGAAAGTTTCCCAATTAGAGTATAAAAGGCAAAAAATTCCACCTTGGTGGTGGTGAAGCCACCCGAGCGATGCCACCCACATACTACCAAACCCAAAATAATTATAAATTTTGATTTAATTTTTATTTGCATTTGAAATACATTGATTGAATAAAATATTGAATAGCGGATTTAAAAATAATGGTGAAAATTTTTAAAATAATTTTTTTTATTTAAAAACTTAACACCCCACATGGGGGATGGCGGCGGGACCCACTTGCAGGACTTGCCCGTGGTACCTTCCAGCCAACAAGTACATCATACCTATCATTGGTAGGTTTGTTGATGCAAGCTTGTAGAGGGTACGGTATGGTTAGAACAACCCCCCCCACCCTCCCACATGCCCTTTTATATTTTATAATTTTTCTTTTAAAATTTTTTTTATCAGGAATTTTAAAATGATTTTTTTTTCACTTTTGCAAGGAAATATTTTTAAGTGGTGGGAGTTTTATTTTTTGAATTTTTAATTTTTTGAATATTAAATTGATGCTTGTACGACTACAAAAATGGGGATTTCACAAAAAAAAAGATTTTTTTTCAACTTCTCCAAAATAGATCGAGTTATATATCAAAATTCATCTCTCAGCAAATCTGAATCCAACCATGAGGTCCATTTTGTCTGAAGAGGTCATTTGTGAAATTTCACCCACAAAACCCCCATTTGAATGGACAACCAAAAAATCCTATTTTGCCCTAATTTTTCCACACCCCAAAATTGCAAACAACCCATCATAACATCAAACCCAAAACCCTTAGATCTGCAATAAACAACATCCAAAGCCCTCATATATTTCCATGTCTTTCATTCTCTCATGAATAGATTCAATCTTAATCAATATTTTCTCAACCTAGGGTTATAATAAAAAATATTCAACCACAAAAGCTTTTATACCATTTGTAAGGAAACTTGCAGCCATTGTATGATAATTTGCACATAAGTTCCCAAAAGAGATAACAATGTAAATAAGTACTTAGAATCCACATGCAAGAGAATAGACAATATACCCATCAAAGATGACACAAGATATACCTTGGGAAAACCCTCAAGAGGAAAAAACCCAAACTCCAAAAGCATCCATACTCCATCATATTAATCAACCATGAAGAAAATACAAGAGTTACAATAAACACCTTTGAAGCATCAAGCCCTCCAATGCATTCCCATGTGTCCAAGCATGAATCCACACATCCCATGCCATGCTTCACAAATGCACTCGCAAGAAGACTCAATAATGATAGCCAAACTACTCAACCAACTTAAAGCACTACACATGTGTTTTCTTTTATAGACACAATCTCACACAAAATACAACTAGTGGTAAGGTGAAACCATGTACCAAAAAACCATGTGAACACAGAACTACTAACCCCTTATTTAATATTGGGTACTAAGACATCACAATATTTAATATATTACCAATATTAAATTATTATCACATGTCTCTCTCACAAATAGTAATAATACAATGTGTTACACCTAAATTGTGTAATTACTATTTAGTATTACTATAAAGGGTAAAATGTGAATGTAATGTGAATTTAGTGGATGAATAAATTGTTTGTGCAATTTTTTATCATTTCTTTATTAATGAATTTCATCTCATTTAAATGTTAGATGAAGGAATGCATTTATAAGGTTTGATGAATATTGCATTAATATTCTAACTTTGGAGATGTATTATGTATATTGCACATGTTGTGAATAGCTAACTACCTTAGGCATATTTTGAGAATGTAAATGAAGGTAGATGTTCATTCCTTCAAGAGGAGGGGAAGTATCACTTAAGAGAAGGTCTTGGTCAGGTAACTAGTAACATAACCTAGCTAAGCTTACACACACAATAGAATAATTGAGATGGGTTATCATGTGGGAAGTAGGTAAGTCATCCTACATTTAATGCATCTACAATAGTAAGGGTCTTGATTACTACTGAATGCATACTTATTATTCCTCCCTTATCCTACTATGTCTGTTTGTGTGGTTGATTGTGTATTGGTATATATACATGTTGAACAATAAGAAAATCAGTGCTTTATAACCTAGGTCATAACACCTCTATTCACCTATTATCATTCAATAATGTCCTAGGAGTCCCAATTGGATTGCCTAACAACCTCACAAGGTGAGTTAATTCACAATGAGGAGGAACTAGGAGGGGGTTCTTTCGACTTCAAAGGGGTTCACCACCAAGCAAGTTCTTGGAAATGAAAATGTTGGAAAACAAACTATGATATAGAAATGAAATGCTAAATGACTCTGAGAGATAAACAAAATGCAATAGAAAGCTATAAAATTGGAGATGTGCACCTGGGAAGTTTGGAGATGTCGTGAGGATTTTGGAAATGTGAAGAGACTGCCAAAAAGTGCTATGGATGACTGAGATGCCTTGATGGTGTATTAGTCTCATTGTTATTTTTTTAGGAACATACAAAATCTTTGGATGTCGAAACTAGATCTGAAGGAACCTCTAAAAAATATGCTTGGTAGGACTAAGATTCTCAAGGTGATGTATTAGTCTTGTTTTGAATTTTGGAAAAACACTTAATGTGATCCTGAGCTCCCAAGTCTGCACTTGCTTCTCTGTTGATCTCAGTTTCTAAAACTTCTAGATTTAGCCTATAGGTGAGTTTCCATGAAGATGACAACTTTGTAATGTAACTTTGCAACTTCTTACAACTCTCCACTTTAAGGGATCTTCAAATCTTGAAGCTAGATCTGCAAACACAAACGTGCAAGAATGAAAATTTAACTTGTTGATTGTTAGTGAATGGAGGTTTTCCTTGGTCAAACCCCTTGTTGATAATTAAACCAAATGATGAAATAAATGAAATGAAGCATGAAACATGAAATATGTAAATGATATCACCTTGTATGATGTCTTGTGAATAAAATATACAATCTACCATGTAGTGGCCATGAAGAATGGAGATCTTGGATCCTTGGATATGATGTGAACCATGCTCGCAAATAGATCGTCAATGCTAAATCCACAATCTTGGCTCAACAACATGAACATGGATGCACTAAACCCTTGACATGATGCTTCAATCTTGATGATGGCTCCAAATGCTTGATGAATTGATCTTCAATGCATAAAATTTCCTTAGGAATGAATACTTGAATGCTTTTTATCCTATTATAAGAAAATGAGAGAGGGAACGTTGTATTTATATTTATTCATGCTTAATATCCTGAAATTACAGCACAACAAGCGAACACATGAAATCATTAATTAAAGGAGGAAAAATCTCGCCAAGATTTGAAATTGTATAAAAAAAAAAGCCAAGGAGGACTAAGAAACCCTAGGTGGAATCTTAGTCCCAAGGCTCAAATCTCAGGGCACAGACTCCAAAAAGGGACCTTTTTAGGTGGTTTCAATATTAGAGTCCTAAGACCCATGGAGAAAAATATGCCCTAGGTGGCATTTTAGTCCCAGTCCAAAAATTAGAGACACACAGACATAAACATTAAATGATCATTTATCTTTTGATTTTTTTTAGGATTTTCCATCAAAATATATAGTTTATTAGGCTTGTGAATGCAACATAGGACCAATTAAGCCATAAAGAAGCGTAACTAAAGCAAGGAAGGCCCAAACAAGTGTGAAAATTCAAGTGTATACATTTTACTACACTACATTTAGCCCCCCACTTTAGTGAGAGGATGAACTTGCTTTAAACTCACACTAAATTAGCCAACCACGTAATCAAGAGGGGTTCAAATGTACCCATATTAGTAATATAGGATGAAAATGATCAAGAGAGATGATCAAGCCCCCAAGGTTGAGATCCTATGACAAACTAACATAAGCACAAAGGAACACACATGAAAATGAGATATGAAGCCATAATCAGATCACAATCATACACCATCAAGGATAGAAAAAGTGAAAAAAAAGATAAAGGAAAAAGGAAAAATGTAACAGATCAAGCTTTGACTGGCCATCTAACGCAGCGGACCAGCTCTAGGCTATTTTTCCAAAAAGAGGTTTACAAGTGGACCGCATTGTCCACTATGCAAATAAAATACATGCTCACAAGGGCTAGTGGGAGATAGTTGTCCAATCGGTGAGCCCCAAGAGGTCCATGTCAAATTCATACCCCCATGACTATGATAAAGACAAAAGAAAAATGCACACTCACAAGGGCTAGTGAAGCTAGTTGTTCACTAGGTGAGCCCCAGGGGACCATATCAAATCCATACCTCCATGAATTTATTAAGGTAAAAAAATGCAATGTAACAAGAAAGAGAGAGGTTCAAAGGGATTTCGCTTAGTTCGTGCAAGGTCTAATCTTAGGGAGTTACATTGTGCTTAATTTTTCAAAGAGAGGACAACTCAAAGAAATATCACACTCTTGGAGGAAATCAAGCCCAATGACACCACCAAGAAAAGGATGGATCGCAAGAGGAAAGAAAATCACACAAGGAACATGAAAAAAAATGCAAATGAAATCATTCCAAAATAATTCCAATGTATACCTCCACCTTAAAGAAATTGCTAACACCATGCTATGAGAAACTAATCTAAATTAGCCAAACATGAAAAAGGAAAAGAGGGTTGCCCACAAAGTGAATAACTCAGTATGTCACACATGATCCAACTTAAGGAATGTCATCCACATACCAAGATTTCTTTTATATTTCCATGAAATGTGGGCAACTAACCAAAAGAGACAATGACAAGTGACAGACAATGACAAGGCTATCAAACCCCTTGGCCCTACTTAGTGTAGGACAATGGTGAGCTGAAATGAAAAGAGGAACTAGGTGTGTCAACCCAAGGGAGAGCACCAAAATCCTTAAGATGTTGAATTTTTCTACTCAAAGCTTTACATTCATTAGTAGAATGACCATGAACTCTATGATATGCACAAAATGAAGTTTTGTAATTAAATTTCTTTCATCTTCTTGGAGGGAGAGATATCAGACGATATTTGAGGAGTCTTGTCAAGATACTCTCTTGGTAAATAGTGGAGGATGTTGCATTGTTTTGTGAAAAAGATATCTTTGTTGGGAAATTTTGATCATCTCAGAGAAACCTTCAAGAATAGTAGTTCCTTCGGTAACTCTTAATTTCTCAAAAAAACATACAACTATGTCACAAAGTGGAATCAGACACAGTTGATTTCCCACATTAATCCTTCTGAGAGAAGCACATGTAAATTTAGTTTCAAGAACTTGCATAAATATATTCAACAAAAATAATAATTAAACATGAAAGATGGTATAGAAGATTATAACACAAATTTACGTGGGGAAAACCCTTTCGAGTAAAAAACCTCACACTCCAAAAGATATAAGCCATTGTATTATTCAACAACAAACAAAGTTACAATACAATCTTAGGCTCATATCCTTTTCATAGAGATTACATCTTGTTTCATTCTAGAGACAAGCTGGTAGCAACCCTATTCTATTTCCCTCTCTCCCTTTTTACATTTCCCTGATCAACCTCTCAATCCATTTCAACCTTCGTATTGTTACAATAATCTAGCACAATATGGGTATGTGCAGGATCATGATGGGCCATAAAGTGGCAATATAATGGGTATGTGGCTGAAGACTTTTTTTTACCCAAAATTGATGAAACAAAAAGGGTTTTTAAAGGAGATTCTCATATTTCCACAAATATAAATTATGCTTTACTTTGAATTTACTAAGTAATTATTATTCATTTTCTATTTGAATTATGACTAATGTCTTGATTGATAAGTTGATTGAAAAAAATCTATAGCTTTCCAACGGTATCATTTTTTTTTAATCCAAAACATGCATCACATTCTATGCTTCACATACTATAGGATTAAAAAAAGAAAAATTGAATTTCATGAAGTTTTGACCAAGTTAAGTTGGTCAGACATACGAGTTTTTATATTTTTCAAAAGTTGTAATAAAAGATTCATAATTAATTATTTACTTTCAAAAAAATTACAAAAAATATGCATCACATTAGGACATGATTCCTCTACTTATAATTAAAATCTTATAAAAAAAATTATCATTTTCTTATGGTTAGGGTGGTCAGACAGACACCTACTTCTTATTTTTTCCTTTAAATTTAAGTACCACTGCATTGAAATTTCAAATTTTCACCAAATAGATTTTTTTTTTTAAACAAACCTAGCAATTTAGAAACTACGTTCAATTTTCTACATATTTTATTCATATATATTTTTGAAATAATATAGATAACTTATTCAAATTTTTAAGTCAAGCCCTAACTTTGATTTTTCTAAATTTTTTGCCACTTAAGGGCCTATTTTTTCCATGATGATCCTGCATATACCCATATACAACACAAAATAAAAACAAAAAGATTGATCATGATATTCTATCAGGAGAGATTTTGGCAGCATAACCTTGCTTAGACCTTCCTCTCTCAGTCTAGAAAAACTGCAAATCCTCTTCGAACACACATATCAGGCATTACCAAAAGATCGACGATCCAACTCCCATATTGAACTGTTCCTTCACAAACTTCTCGATTGCTGTCATTTCAACTTTGAACCAAACTAAACGGTTCAACAAGGAAACTTCCAAACAAACTTGGACAATGAATAGTTTCCTTAGCGGACAAATGACACATCAACAGGCCAGCAAAAACATTGCTCGTTCAACCAAGTACACCTTCACTTCCATTAGCTTGAATTTGTCTATTGGTCATAGTCATGAAAGACACAACAATCTCCAAAGTCTCCTTGATGTCATCCATCATCCTGAGGTCTTGACAAAGCCCATCGACAAGAAAAAATCCATCAGAAAGAGTTCATAAAGTCATATCAAGCCTATAGGTCTCCCAGATGTCATTAAGCTCACATACCTTTCAAACCATCTAGTCAGCCTAAGTCACCCTGATGGTCAATAGGAGCAGCAACTGTCCTTATCAGCAAGACAACAATCATCAAAGAAGGTTTCACCAAAGTCCCAAGTCACACCAATGACCTCACGCTTAGCTATAGTTCGAAACACATCATCGGAAAGAGTCACACTAAAATGAAGCATGTTAGCCAAAGTTACACTGACATTCATCATGAGGAGATACATCGACAAGACCAACACTATCAGCAAGAGATCAGGAATTCACATCGATAGTTCAAGTCACACCGATCACTTCCATTGGCAATACATACCAAAGTTCACACCAATATTGGTTAGAATTCTATTGTTAGAAGGAATTAGGAAACTTGCAATGATAGTTCAGGTCACGCCAATAACCTTCATTGCCAGAATATACTAGAGGTCACAACGATAAAGGAATTTCACAAGGAGAACACAGATCGGGTTGAGTCACACTGATCTCATAGACAGAACTCAAGATCACTATATAGATTGGCTAGACATCTTAGAGGTCACACCAAAATCGCTCTCTCATGGGTTTAGGCCAGTGGGATTGAGGCACACAATTTGAACAATCTCACACTTGACGAAGATCTTACTGGCACCTCTAGAGAACTCAAGAAGTAAGATCATGCTGACACCACTAGTTCAAACCCTCCTCTATTCAAAACTCTATTCAATAGCACTCAGGACACCCAACCAACAAGTTTCCATACATAATAGTCTATAAGAAAATTTGCAGCAAAATCAAGTATCCAACTGTAACTAACTATCCAACATTTCAACCGATTACAACCTTCCATGAAACCACAAATATTTTGAACATGCTCTCATGCTCCGTCAAGACTTATGCAACAACATCTAAGATGTCCACCATTCAAGAAGCAATCCTTGTCATCCTCCAACATGTCACCTATGGAAGAAAGGTACAAGCCAAGGTGAATATGCACCAGTCCAATGAACATAAGTAAAGGATCTTAGTGATATCAACAACAAGAAATTGCCATCACTCTAGAGAACAAAATAAAAATATCATTTAGAACAACAATCAACTTGACTACTACTTTCCAATTGATAAACCCATGTGATTGAAAATAGCATCCACAACAAATGCTAGTTCATCCAATCATCCATAACTCAAAGGTATCCACATTAGTAAACTCATGCCAATAGTACAACCAACCCACCAACTGTAGATACAAGCTCCGTGTACAAACTAGTCAAGAAGAAAAAGCACAACCAGAAACTCCCACTGCATAGGTAATGACAAATCTAAAAGATTTAATGCATAACAAGTCTACCAATTACAACACATAGAAAATGTAACCATGTAGTACTAAGGAAATATCCACAATGATGTGCACAACCTATAGAACATCTTCCTACATAGACCTCTAACAACCAGTTGTGTCAAGTATGATCTCCTTCACATCCCAAAGAAAAACCATAACAACACCCAATTGTTCAAACACAAAGATTAGACATATCAAATGTAACATGTAGACAAACATGGTTGTAAGCTTCTCAAAGAAGAGCAAACTACTTCATTTCCCATATCAAGAAATCAACCCATAAAGCATTTCCTACCAGTTCTCATCAGTAAATGATATAACACAAAATCTCAAGTAGATAAACCATGTTTTACATCTTCCACTATTAATCCTCCATAACCATTTAAAGAGAAATCCAAGTTCCATATCATGAAAGAAAGCATAAAACACATCTAAATGATACAATGGGAAAAATACCTCTCAAATTATACTACACTGCCAAGCAGACCAAGAGTGGGAAAAGAAAATGCTCTTCCAAGATATACAAGCCACCATAACTCATCCAAGAGAAATCTCCTCATTCGTCTCTATTGAAGAAGCATTCAACCAAGGTGTAGGCTACTCGGACTTTCTACTGGAATCAACACCTTTCTCATCTCAAGAAAATTACAACCTCACCTTATTCTCCATGTATCCATGAGAACCTGCAAATGATCATCCCATGTTGAACTCCAAACTACATTAGTGCACTAACATTAAGTTCTCAGGCATATGACCAATGTACTCAAAACACAGAGAAACTCTAGACCACTTTCAAGCTCCAAACATCTTAAATAGGAACTTATCATGACACCATGATCTACACATCCCCCTTAGGAGATAGCATGCTTCAAGTGACTTAATGATGGTTGCAAGAGCAATGCCTCATGCCAAAACTCTAATCCACAAACAAGAGTATAACATGACATCAAGCAAACAAACTACAAACCAATATCACCTACCAAGCACCACCAACA
The DNA here is from genome assembly GCA_007258455.2 of Sequoia sempervirens. Classification (NCBI taxonomy): domain Eukaryota; kingdom Viridiplantae; phylum Streptophyta; class Pinopsida; order Cupressales; family Cupressaceae; genus Sequoia; species Sequoia sempervirens. Next base: position 51,755,445 of record VDFB02086081.1, on the reverse strand, counting down.
CCTCAGCCAAAGACTCCAAACATCCTCCATGGTTCCAAGATGTTGCACATCCTCAAATAGTGACCATGCAAATGCAAAAGAACCCTTTTACAACAACATGATCTAAGAGTCCCTCCTAGTAACATTGGCACCACTAAAGAAGATTATTCAGCACCAAGTGATGAACCCATGGTCACTACTAAAGCTCCCACTAAACCATGAAATCCAAGCTTTCCAAGCATCATGACCAACCATCTCCAAAACTAAACAAAATATCTTCCAGGCCCACAAACATATAACAATATTGCTAATTAAACCAAGATCTCAAAAGTAAGGAGATTTTCCATGCTACAGGACTCCATAATTGACTATCCAGGAATTCACTTAACATCCATCCTTTTACCTAAAAAACATCCACACCAATGCACAAGTGACTAGATACAAGTCCAACTTAGAATTCTACATAAATACTGAATCAAATCACATGGATATAGACAGTCCACTTCTAGATTGTCCCACTGCAAACATATGGGTAAAGACAACCCACAACTTTGCACAACTTAAACACCAAATCAAGTACAAATCCTATTTTCCAAACATGTCTAGACCAAGCACCATAGTCTAGGAATCCATCAAGCATTAGCATAGAAATGAAGAATGACTAATCACATACCAAAAATTTCTATGCAGAGAAAGAATCACACCTTCTCTCACCATGCACAAAGCATGCAAGTAGAGTTGCAATGATCTCATCCAGTAGCACCCCAAGGAAGCAGGGGTCTAGAAAATAGCTCTTCAATAGATCCACAAAACAACAAGTTTTCTTGACCATGTAAAACCTGCAAAACCATATAAAGGAAACAACAGTTCAGGAGCCCTAGGCCTATTTCAATCTAATTCCAAAACCACAAATATGCACATGCATCTAAGAAAGAGATAGGCTATTTTAGAAGGTTTCAAATCATTTAATGACTAACTCCATAGCCTTTATGTATTCAAGGTTAATAGTAAAAAATGCCTTCCAACACCAAGAAATGCCACCCAACATAAGCACTCTCTTCCATGGCTGAGAAACAACCCACACCTCTCCATATTACCAAGGAGCCTCTCACACAGACACCCAATATTAAATCTTTACTGCTACACAACCACGGAGTGAAGAAACCCACCTCATACATCAAGGTTATAGCACTGCCAACTAGGAGACACAGATCATAGCAATTCAACATGACCAACTCAATTATCTCCATCTTCACCATCCTTCAAGTTGTGTGTTGTCTCTAAATACCACAAGACTTCCACTAACCAAAGGATGAATACATTAGTTGATTCCTCCAGATTTCCTCAAGCCTAACAGACTAAGAAATTTTCACATGAGAAATACCCAAAACCAACAACCAAAAGAAGGCTTTGATACCACTTCTTGAGAAATTTTGATCATCTAGAAGAAATCTCCAAGAATAGTAGTGCCTTTGGTAACTTTTAATTTCAATTAAATTGCCTCAAAAACATGTACAACTATGTCACAAACCGAAATCAGACACAGTTGATTTCCCACATTAATCCTTTTGATAGAAGCACATGTAAATTCAATTTCAACAACTTGCATAAACATATTCAACAAACATAACCATTAAACATAAAAGATAGTACAAAATATTATAACACACAAATTTACGTGGGGAAAACCCTTTCGGGTAAAAAACCCCACACTCCAAAAGATCTGAGCCATTGTATCATTCATCAACAAAGTTACAATACAATCTCAGGCTCATAGCCTTTTCACAGAGATTACATCTTGCTTCATTCAAGAGACAAAACTGGCAGCAACACTGTTCTATTTCCCTCTCTCCCTTTTTACATTTCCCTGATCAACCTCTCTATCCATTTCAACCTTCGCACTATTACAATACTGTCACATAGTATACAGTGCAAATTAACAACAAAAAAATTGATGAATACATTCTATTAGGAGAGATTTCGGTAGCATAACCTTGCTTAGATCTTGCTCTCTCAGTCTCAAAAAACTGCAAATACTCTTCGAACACACATACTAGGTGTTACCAGAAGATCGACGATCCAACTCCCATACCAAATTGTTCCTTCATAGATTTCCAACCTGCTATCATTCCAACTTCCAACCAAAATAAATGGTTCATCAAGGAAACTATCGAAGAGACTTAGACAATGAACATTTTCCTCAGTGGACAAATGACACATTAGTAGGTCAGCAAAAACATCACTCGTTCAACCAAGTCCACCTTCACTTCCATCAACTTGACTTTTTCTATCGGTCACAATCATGAAGGACACACCAATATCCAAAATCTCCTTGATTTCGTCCATCATCCTGAGGTCTCGAACAAGCCCATCAGCAAGACAACATCCATCAACAAGAGTTCATAATGTCACATTGAACCCGCAGGTCTCCCTAATTTTATTAAGCTCACACACCTTTTGAACCATCTTGTCTACCTTAGTCACCTCGATTATCAACAAGAGCACCAACTATCCTTATCAGCAAGACAACCATCATCGAAGAAGGTTTCACTAAAGTCCCAAGTCACACCAATGACCTCACACTCAACTATAGTTTGGAACACCTCATTGGAAAGAGTCACACAAAAATCAAGCCCATCGGCAAAAGTCGTACAAAAATTCATCACGAGCAGATCCATTTTCAAGACCAACACTACCGACAAGAGATCAAGAAGTGACATCGACAGTTCAAGTCACACTAATCATTTCCATTGGCAAGACAAACCAAAGGTCACACTGATATCAGCCAGACTTCTATTGTCAGAAGGAGTTAGGAAACTTGCATCAATATTTTAGGTCATCCTAATAACCTTCATCACTAGAACATACCAAAGGTCCCACTAATAAAGGAACTTCACAAGGTGAACATAGATTGGACTAAGTCACACCGATCTCACAGACAGTTCAGGATCACTATGCAGTTCGGTCAAACATCTCAACAGTCACACTGAAATTGCTCTCATAGGTTTAGGACAGTGGGATTGAGGCACACAATTCCAACAATCTCTTGTTTAGCACAAAGTGTCATACCTACATAAGACTCTTTCTATTGTTAGATTTTGTTCTCTCCTTTACAGGAGGGTGTAAAATCTAACAAATTCGAATCATTAGTGTTTTGTGCATGATGACATTTGGATTAAGCAAATATTTCTTTGTTTGTTTCATTTTTCGAAAAGCTTAAAGACCACTAGTGTCTATCAGTTCATGATACACTACTATTAAAGTTGGCTTAGAAGGATGTTTTGTGATAGTGTTCATATTAAGTGAAGGCTTGTTTGTGTCTGTTAAGGGACAATAACCAAGACCATTATTATTTCCTTACATGTGAAGTTGTATAGGGACACAAATACCTTGCTCTCTAGCATCACATCCATTTCTACTATATCCAAGTTGTTTCATAAGATCATAACCATTTTCATAAAAAACATTCACCTCTTTTGAATTTGTTGGCTGTTGATAATCAATGTCATCAAAGTTTGTTGTATAATTTTCTTCTTTGTCTTTAGTGGTTGAGGTGGATGCTTTTGAAAGGTCTTTCAAGTTTTGTATTGACATTACTAATTTTTTTGGTTCACGTTTCTTTATTATGATTTTTTATTTCCCATCAAACTAGGGGTGAAATCCAACGAACCTCAATCATCATCTAATAGATTTGTGACTTGTTCAATGTGTTTTTCTTGTTTTATTGTTGCATGGGCTCCACTTGTATAGTTAGTGTCAATGTTTTCCAAGGATTCTCTTTACATTTTTGAATGTTCAAACAACTGTATGATTTAGGATCAGCCTTGATTGTATAAACTTTGTTGTTATAGACATATTTCATGATACGATGAAGGGTAGAGGGCACAACATGCATCTCATGAATCCATGTCCTGCCTAGAAAAGGATATTATATGAAAGATCATGAGGCATAACATGAATAGGGGTTTGTAAGGTAGCCTTTCCAACTATAAAAGGTAAACTTATCACTCCAAGTGATATTTTACCCAGATTGTCAAATCCCTTAATAGATAAAGGATCAAGTTGAATTTTTTATTTATCAACACCAAGTTTATCCAAAAGGCTTGCACTACACACATTTAAGGATGATCCATTTTCAACAAGGGTTCACTTTATCCCTATGGTATTGTATTGAGGTATGATCATGAAAGAATCACATTGTTTTTTCACTTCCAAAGTGGGGAGTTCAATTTGGTGGAAAACAATGTCAACATTTATTCCTTGAATCATGGTTTCTATGTCATTTGGTTGCACATTAGAAGGGATAGGAACTTGTTGTAAGGAATTTTCAAGCATAGTGTGATAGTTAGGTGAATTCTGAATCAAGTCCTAGATGGATATCTTTATGGGAGTATTCTTAATTTGTTCAACAAGTTCACACTCCTTTGTACTTTGTGAAGGAAAATGAGGGGCACTAGGAAAGATAGGATTAGGCAACGAGAGGGATGTTGAAGGCATTTTTTTTGGTTGTGGATTATTCCTAGTTTTGTATGTATGAGCAATGGTATTATAACTCAGTTGCTATGAAACATTGTTCTTAGGTGGTTCAATGATAGGGACGAGTTTTTTTTGAACTTGTGGTTTTTGAGAGGGTGGATAAATGATAAGTTTAGGCTCAAGAGAGTACTCCAAGGACTATCTAATGTGCATAACCTTAGAATTTTTATAGTTATATTCATGATCAAGTGCCACTTCAGCATCTTCATCTAAGGAATTACTATTGTCAATGTCTTCATTGTCTCAAGCACCATGATATCTTCCAAAGGGGGATAGTTTTTAGGAGAACCACAAAGTAAATGTTCATGACATTCAAAGGTTGGTTCTTCTTCAATGACTTCATCACATGCAATGAAGTTATCAATGGTTGAATTTTCTTTCTCAATAATGGTTTCCCTAGGAAAACGGGGAAAACTAAGATTCTCATGACTTTCATCGATCAAAGTATTTTCTTGTCAATGAGGAGAGATACTAGGATAAGGACAAGTATGATTTACATGATCATTTATTATTTTATTCCTTTGTTCCCTAATATATTCCAAAATAGGATAAGTAGGGGAAGGATCATAAAGAGGGTTGTTATAGACCTTAAAGATTTGATCATCTAATACCAATCTATTATCCTCATTATTTACAATGTCATTCTCTTCCACTAAATTATTCTTACAAGAAAAGGGGGAATGGAGATTAGGTAAATTAATGTTGAGAGATGTGTCTACGATCTCATTCTCTTGTGCTATAATATCTTCCCAAAGGGGATGAGGAGAAGGACAAGCAAGATCTTCATGATTCTCAATGATTGTATCTTCTTCCACCAAGATGCTTTCATCACTAAAAGGAGAGGTATCAGGAGGAACAATTATGATCATCATGATTATCTATGTTTTTATTCTCTTTTATCACATCATCCTCATAAATAGGGGAGATAGGAGGGGGGTAAGTTTCAGGAAAGCAATGAAATTTTCACTCTCTTATGCTAAGAGACTCTCATAACTAGGGAATGCATTGATTGAATGACTAACATTCTTATTGACTAACTTTTTCTTTGCAAGCTTGGAAAAGACCAAATCTAACATTTTTTAACAATAATATATACAATGCAATGTAAAGGACTAGAATGAAATGCAATTCTGAGATTGGAAACAAGGTAATTTGCTCATTATAGTATGCAATGATCTGAAATATGAAATGTTGTAAATGAAAATTTGGAATGGAGCAATGCATTAAATGAAGCACTTTAATCTAGATTTAATAAAATGCATGAAATAGAAAGTCAATCCACTAAAACGGATAACCAATGCTAGCAAACAGAAGCACATAAATGTTGACTCAGATCCTCAAAACTACAATCTAAAATTCCACAAGGACTAAGATGCTAGGGAGGGCATTTTAGTTCTCCTAATGAAATTTGAAGGTTTCAAAAGTTGAAACATATAGAAAATCACTCAGACAGGGCACTGCAACAGAAAGTCGGACATGGACTAAGATGTCGCCAAGGGTGTTTTAGTCCCAATAAGGGTTTTTTGTAGAAAATAAAACATTTTTGGGTTCATAATAGTATTCCTAGGTTTCCTACCCAAGGACTTGATGTTTGGAAACACAAAATTGTGAAAATAAAGGCTAGAAAAAAGTAACTAGTAACAAGCAATATGATGCAAAAGTGAATGCAATCTTTTCAAATTTGAATCCAATAACAATGTTTCTAAATGTAATTAGGATGATGAAAAATGCAATTTTTAGTTTTTGAATGAAATGAAATGATGCAAGAAATAAAAAATTCAACCTATATGCACTTTCACTAATGCAAATATGAGAAACCCTAAATGCAATTTTCACTAAATATGAAAAAACCTAGATGCAATTTCACTACTGTAAAATGCAATGCAAGAATGAATGCAACCTAGATCTAGAACATGAATGAAATCCAAATTAGAAAATGAATTTTCAAGAAGGTCAAGTTCACCAAAATGAACAATAGGAAAATGGGTGCTTTATAACCTAGGTCATAGAACATCACTATTCACCTATTATCATTCAATAATGTCTTAGGAGTCCAATTGGATTGACTAACAACCTCACAAGGTGAGTCAATTCATAGTGAGGAGGACCTAGTAGGGGGTTATTTCAACTTTAAAGGGTTCATCACCAAGCGAATGCTTGGAAAAGAAAATGTTGGAAAACACACTGTGATATGCAAATGAAATGCTAAATGACTTTGAGAGAAACAAAATGCAAGAGAAAACTATAAAATTGGAAATGTGTACCAGGGAAGTCTGGAGATGTCGTGAGGATTTTGGAAATGTGAAGAGACTTCCAAAAAGTGCTATGGAGGACTAAGATGTGTAGGATGGCGTATTAGTCCCACTGCTATTTTTTTGGGAAAATACAGTCTTTGGACATCGAAATCAGATATGAAGGAATCTCTAAAAAATATGCTTGGGAGGACTAAGATGCCCAAGGTGGCGTATTAGTCTTTATTTGAATTTTGAAAACTCTTAATGTGATCCCAATTTCCTAGTTTTGAACTTACTTCTCTTCCGATCTCAGGTTCTAAAACTTCCAAATTTAGCTTGTAGGTGAGTTTCTGTGAAGATGACAAATTTGTAATGTAACTTTGCAACATTTTACAAATCTTCACTTTAAAGGATCTTCAAATCTTCAACCTAGATCTGTAAACACAAACATGCAATAAGGGAAAAGCTTGTTGATTGTTAGTGAAAGGGGGTTTTCCTTGGTCAAATCCCTTGTTGGTAATTAAACTAAATGATGAAATGAAGCATGAAACATGAAATATGTACAAATGATATCACCTTGTATGATGTCTTCTGAGTTAAATTTGCAATCTACTATTTAGTGGCCATGAAGAATGTAGATCTTGGATCCTTGGATATGATGTGAACCATGGTAGCAAACACATCTTCAATGCTACATCCACAATTTTGGCTCAACAAAATGAATGGATGCACTAAACCCTTGACATGATGCTTGAATCTTGATGATAGCTCCAAATTCTTGATGAATTTCTCTTGAGTGCATAAACTTGCCTTAGGAATGAATAGTTGAATGCTTGTTGTCCTCTTATGAGAAAATGAAAGAGGGAACCTTGTATTTATACTTATTCATGCTTAATATCCTAAAATTACACCACAACAAGCTGACATATGAAATCATTACTTTAAGGAGGAAAAATCTTGCCAAGATTTAAAATTGAATCTTGAAAATAATCCGAGGACTAAGATTCCATAGGTGGCATCTTAGTCCTAAGGCTAGAATCTTAGGGCACAGACTCCAAAAAGGGATCCTTTCAAGTGGTTTCAAAATTAGGGTCCAAAGACCCATGGAGGACAAAGATGCCCTAGGTGGCATTTTAGTCTCAATCCACAAATCAGGGACACACAGACATAAACATTAAATGATCATTTATCTTTTGATGTTTGGGTATGTGCAAGATCATGATGGGCCAAAAAGTGGTGATATGATGGGTATTTGTAGGGTATGTGGTTGACAACTTCTTTTACCCAAAATTGATGAAACAAAAAGGGTTTTTAAAGGAGATTCTTAGCTTTCCACCAATATAAATTATGCTTTACTTTAAATTTAATAAATAATTATTATTCATTTTCTATTTGAATTATGACTAAAGTCCTAATTGATAGGCTGATTGAAAAACATCTATAGCTTTCAAACAGTATCACATTTTTTGAATCCAAAATATGCGTCACATTCTCTGCTTCACATACTATAGGATTAATAAAAAGAAAATTGAATTTCATGAAGTTTTGACCAAGTTGTAATAAAAAATTCTTAATTAATAATTTATTTGGAAAAAAATTGCAAAAAATATGCATTACATCTAGAAATGAGTCCTCTACTTATATCTAGAATATTGTAAAAAAATATTATCATTTTATTGTTGTTAGGGTGGTTAGACAGACACCTACTTCTTATTTTTTCCCTAAAATTTAAGTAATTATTGCATTGAAATTTCAAATTTTCAACAAATAGATTTTTTTCTTTTTAAAATAATTCTACTAGTTTAGAAACTACATTCAATTTGCTACAAATTCTATTCTTACATATTTTTGAAATAATATCGATAACTTATTCAAATTTTTACGTCAAGTTGCCTAACTCTTATTTTTTTGAATTTTTTGCCACTTATGGGCCTATTTTTTCCATGATGATCCTGCACATACCCGTTTGTCAAGATTTGGCATAAAAATATATAGTTTATTAGGCTTGTGGATGCAAAATAGGACCAACTAAGTCGTAAAGAAGCATAAATAAATCAAGGTGGGCCCAAACAAATGTGAAAATTCAAGGGTGTGCATTTTACTACACTACATATGCAAACATGCATATATATGCATATGTTGTTGTACGTGTATGATGGATGTAATGGGATGTCTATACGAGTATGAAAACATATGTATAGATATGCATATATGTATATAACATGAGTGATATGATACTATAGTCACCTAGGACATGATCATTCAGATATTAAATGAATCATTAGATTGTTTTGTTGATATATATATATATATATATATATATATATATATATCTATGTGTGTGTGTGTGTGTTTGTATATATATAAATACACACATAAGTGTAAATACTTAATAGAGGGTTGTGTATACATATATATACAAATATCTATAATATATATTATAGACACTGAAAAATGTCCTAGGCTTGCTAACACCATTTTTCCATTATCTTGGGTCATATTTCTGCTATTAATTAAATAATTCTTAATTTTTTAATTCTTTTCTCCATTAACCTTGATTAATTAAATAATTTATATTTATTTATTTATGACACTAATGTTCTCTTTCCTCTATAATTAAATAAACTTTATTTATTTAATTATTTCTACTCTTCTACTTTAATTAAATAATTATAGTAATTATGCAATTATTCACTTTTAGCTTTTCTATCACAAATTAATTAAATTTTATTTAATTAAATAACTCATCTTTTCTCTCACTTTTGAATTAAATTTCTATTTATTCAAAAAGTTAACTTGTTTTTTCCTCTTGCAATGAGATAATGTTTCTATTATTTCAAAATTCACTTTCCTCTTTGAATTAAATAATTTTGTTGAAAAATTAGTTAATTTCCTCTTTCTCCTTCACTTTTGATCTTATCTCATCTCATCTCGTCTAATTTTGGCTATTGATTGAATTAATATCTTATAACCGCCTATTTTACATCCATCTCTCTACAAATACCATTGTCATTTATCATTTTGACCATCTCAAAAAATTTAGAATTTGTATACTGTCGTGTTGTTGAGATAATTAGTTTCTTCGATATTTTGTCATTTACTGCAGGATTTCATTGTAGGTTACAAATCTAAGGGCATTTATCACTTCATTGCAAAATGTAGAAGAACAGTGAATGTGATTCAACCATGACATGAAGAATTGGGTAACTTCGTTATGTTATTTTGAGTTTTCATAATAGGATTGTGCTTCATTGTTGCTTAGGTCTTTTTGTGTTTGATTTTATTGATTAATGTTTTCTAATTTTTATTTTTCCTAAGCTATAGACGGTGAACCTGACATGAATCCCCAACTGACAGTTGTCTAAGTGCATAAACTGCATTTATTGAGTCTATTTTAGTTTAGATTCAAATTTTTTATTTTTTATTTTTTATTTTTGTTAATTTAGAATAACTTTAGAATTAATTTAGATTTGATTTAATTTAAATTTATATTTAATTTAGATTAATGTAATTTAATTTAGATTTTAATTCTTAATTTAGTTTAGATTTTAAATTTTAAATTTAGTTTAGATTTTAATTTCTAATCTAGTTTAGTTTTTACGTTTCCAATTTAGTTTAGATTTTAATTCTTAATTTAGTTTAGATTTTAATTTCTAATTTAGTTTAGACTTTAAATTCTAATTTGATTTAGGTTCTAATTTTTAATTCAATTCAGATTTTAATTTCTAATTTGATTTAGATTTAAGTTTCTTAATTTAGTTTAGATTTAATTTTAGATTTGGATTTTCTGGCTTACTTAAATTTATTCTTTTTTAAAATTTACTTTATATTTAAATTTAGTTTTAGATCTAAGTTTAGATTTTTTTCATTTTAGTTTAAATTTAGATTATTTCTAATCTAATTAGATCTAATTTAAAATTTAGATTTTCTTAGATCTTTCTATTTACTTAGATTTAGACTTAATTTTAGTTTAAAATAAAATATAGTTTAGATTTAGTTGTTTTTTTATTTAATTTAGATTTAAAATCTAGATTTTTCTAATTTATTTGGATTTAGATTTAATTTTTAATTTAATTTTAGATTTTAATTTTTCATTTAATTTTAGATTTAGAATTAATTTTAGATTTAGGGTACGGTCCCATGGAGGGGAGCTTCCTAAAAAATTTCAGCAGTGTTGCTAAGATTTTTTAGGAATATTTTAAAGATGGTGTTCCCATGAATTCAATTTTGCAATTCAGCTTAAAAATTTGAACTCCAAAAATCAAGGGACGAAGTGGAGTAATTTGATAAAAATTAATAAACAAATAAAAATTCTTTCATTTTTTAGTTTTTTTTAGGAATTTAAAATTCAAAGTGATAGACAAGTGGCAGAAAAAATTCCTAAAAAATTCCTAAGCTGTAGGGGCAATTTCTAGCCCCACCTCAATTTCACCCACTGAAATTTGCAGTCCTAAAAGGTAGGGGCTGCTATTTTTTAGGAGGAGATTCCAATTAATCCTGTAGCATAATTTTGTTTGCTCCATGAGACCGCTTGATCCATGAAAATAGAAGCCCAAGCCGCCCCATGGGACCATACAGTTAATTTTTAATCTTAGTTTAGATTCATAATTAATTTAGATTAAATTAATTTTTTCACTAATTTACTAGAGTAAATGTTAATTTTCCTTTTAGTTTACTTTTTAGTTTTGTGGCTAGCTTTGTTAACTTGGCTTTTTGTAGGCTCGTTTGTCCAAATTTCAGAAAAACAAAAAAAAACTTAAACTTTCGCTTTGTTGAAGACTTGAAAAGAAAAAAAACTACTAATGACATTTGATGTAGGACGTTCCTTGAATATTTAATATTTTAAAATCAACAACCTAAAAGTATAGCAAACATTTTGTTTGGTTCTTAAAAAGAACTTTGTTTTTTGTGTTTGGTGTGCTTGCACATTATGTGTTACTTGAACTAGTATGTATGTATATATCCTCTCCCCTTGTGCACTTGTATGATCTTAGGTGATGAGAAATACACATTGGTCTCTTTTTTTATTTTTAGTAGAGTCTTGCCTCAGGATTTCATCACCCTAGGTTTTGATCTCGAGCATGTTTTCTAGTGGGATATATCAAAGGGGGGAGAATGAAAGTTGTACCCCAAGGAGTGGCTAGCCTCATTTGAAGCAAAGCCAAGAGACCCTCAGTCCATTGAGACTTGTTGGTGATGAGAGTGGGAGTGGGTCTCCTAGCTCTCAAGCTATTACATATAAGGTATTTGTTCATGGTAATCCCCTACTAGACCCCTCTTGTTTTTAGAAGCCAAAATCCTTCTATTTGCTGGTGTAGGAGATCAGACCTTTGAAGCTATCCCACATTCCCACAGTTCAAAGTTGAGATAGAAAATTCTTAGAGATTTTCGGTTCTTTGGGAATTTGAGGTTTGGTGCATCTGAGAAGGGAGTCCCATGGAGGGGAGCTAGTGCCACCAAAATTCACCAAAATTCTAAGTTATCCACTCTAATTACGTGTGGTTGGATTAATCCAAGTGGTAATCCAACAAATATTATCTTAGCTAGGCTAGGAATGTACTTGAATGTGGGTATGTGCAAGATCATGGTGCACCAAAAAGTGGCAATATTATGAGGGTATGTGGCCGATGACTTTTTTTTCACCTAAAACTAATGAAACGAAAAGGGTTTTTAGAGGAGATTCTCAGCTTTCCAAAAATATAAATTATGATTTAATTTGAATTTAATAAATAATTATTATTCATTTTCTATTAGAATTACGACTAAAGTCTTGATTGATAGGCTGATTGAAAAACATCTATAACTTTCAAACGGTATCATATTCTTTGAATCCAAAACATGCGTCACATTCTATGCTTCACATACTATAGGATTAAAAAAAGAAAAATTAAATTTCATGAATTTTTGACCAAGTTAAGGTGGTTAGACAGATGAGTTTTATATTTTCTAAAAGTTGTAATAAAAATTCATAATTAATTATTTATTTGGAAAAAATTACAAAAAAATATGCATCACATCGACATGGGTCCTCTACTTATGTATAAAATATTACAAAAAATATTATCATTTTATTATGGTTAGGGTGGTCAGAGACACCTACTTCTTATTTTTTCCTGAAATTTAAGTACTTGCATTGAAATTTCAAATTTTCACCAAATAGATTTTATTTATTTTTAAATAAACCTAGTATTTTAGAAACTAAATTCAATTTTCTACAAATTATATTCTTACATATTTTTGAAATAATATAGATAACTTATTCAAATATTTATGTCAAGTTGCCTAACACTGATTTTTTTGAATTTTTTGCCACTTAAGCGCCTGTTTTTTGCACGATGATCCTGCACATACCCATGTGCTTTATCTCAATTGCAACAATGAAGCAAAAACAAAATCAAGGAATTATGTTTTATGTGTGTGTCTTTTGAACAAACAAGCAAACAAATATTACACCTTAAAATTGCAACACTTCAAAACTTCAAACCAAACAACATTTTTGAATAAAACAGTCAAAACCAGGTCAGACTCTTTCTAAAATTATATTCAAACCTTTGAGATCCATTTTTTGACCAACATCTTGCTTTGAATCTTGTTTAAAACTAAAAACTTGCTCAACTCACCTTGCATATCATCATTTCATTATTAGGTCACCATTTTAGGTACCATAGCATCCTCATTACTTGCATATCCCACCTTTGAAGCTATCCCACATTCCCACAGTTCAAAGTTGAGATAGAAAATTCTTAGAGATTTTTGGTTCTTTGGGAATTTGAGGTTTGGTGCATCTGAGAAGGGAGTCCCATGGAGGGGAGCTAGTGCCACCAAAATTCACCAAAATTCTAAGTTATCCACTCTAATTACGTGTGGTTGGATTAATCCAAGTGGTAATCCAACAAATATTATCTTAGCTAGGCTAGGAATGTACTTGAATGTGCTTTATCTCAATTGCAACAATGAAGCAAAAACAAAATCAAGGAATTGTGTTTTATGTGTATGTCTTTTGAACAAACAAGCAAACAAATATTACACCTTAAAATTGTAACACTTCAAAACTTCAAACCAAACAACATTTTTGAATAAAACAGTCAAAACCAGGTCAAACTCTTTCCAAAATTATATTCAAACCTTTGAGATCCATTTTTTGACCAACTTCTTGCTTTGAATCTTGTTTAAAACTAAAAACTTTCTCAACTCACCTTGCATATCATCATTTCATTATTAGGTCACCATTTTAGGTACCATAGCATCCTCATTACTTGCATATCCCAACATCACATTAGGCTACCTTTTTTTTCAGACTTTTAGGCTTGACAACTTATGGATTTTAGAATAGAAGAACTCTCTATACCTTGGTACGAATCATTGCTCCAACAAAATATTTTCATTTGACCAAGTCACTTTTTAACTTCATCCTTTGTCATTTTGGTGATAATTTCCTACTCACAAGTCTAGTTGGGAAACTCACTTATCACTATTTTCACTTGTCCTAGAAAAAGGACTTTTGACAATCCTAGTTGAAACATTAGTTTACCCTTGGTTAGTTAGTGATCTTGTTATTACATCTTTCAAAAGTGTTTTAAGTTCTCAAGTTCACTATAGGTATCCATCACTTAGTAGCCATTTTTATGTCTACTACCACAACATTTTAGACCTAAAAAATCATTATCATACACATTAGAATTTATAGCATACAACATTATCATTATCACTTTTAGTCTTGTTGCATACATTAGACATCTTCCATCCTTAAGATACCACCAAAAAAAAAATCCAAAAAAAATATCACTTAGGTTGCATACCTTAGGCATAGGTGAATACCTTCCATTACATTGGCATCTCTTAGGCTTCATACCATCCACCACCATGTCTTCCCTTCACCTTGGTATGATTTCTAGTCAATTTGAATACCAATTAATCCACAATGGTCATGCCTAATAAGCCATAAAATTCAAGAGACAATGGATTAATTCTATATCCCAATCACCTACAACCCATAGTCAACTACCCATATGTCCCTCTTACAAACAACCCATGAACTCTAGTCCTCCATCCATCTACCCTCACTATCAAGAGTCCCTTAGTACATTACTTTCCATTAATCCACAACAATCTATTAATCACCCTTATCCTAACCTTGACAAGGGAAACCAAATTTCCACCAATACCTTCCAAGCCTCCACATCCTATTCTAGTCCATCATTCACTTCTCCATTCCATGTATCCACATCCTCTTGCATTCCTTCATCCATTAATCCATTCCTATTCACTCCATCCCAAGCTACATTTAGTCATGAAAATCATATCCTTTTCCAAAGTCACATTACATTGCCTGAACTTGAGGATACATATCAAAAAGATGGTCAAAGGCATGAAATTGTAACTTCACCTTCATGTCAAGATCAAAGTAGTCCATCCCATGACCTCATCCTTAAGTCCATCCAAGAAGTCCTAGATAATCATGTCATCCAAAACACACCTATTTTTTTACCAAGATGCTATCTTTGCACAAGACATCCAAAATGATTTGCTTATCGACCTTTATGCCATTCATGATCAAACATTTGAGGTTGATCCTACCCAAACTCTTAACACTGTCATTTCCCAAAATGAGACAATTGTCTCCTTTGGACACATAGATGATCTTCCTCCAGAACAAGAGTCTTCTACTCTAGACATATTTGTAAACGATCAAGCTATAGTTGAATTCACTGGACTCTATGATAATGACCATAAGGAAGGTTTCTACATCAGCTTGGAAGCACTAATATGTTTTGAAGAACTGTCAAAATTGAATGTTTCACAAAATCAGACCAAATATATCAATCAAATAAATATCCAACATGTCAATGAAGATACAACATCTTATTAACTAGGATCATCTACCTTTGTCAGAGCAAGCTTTCTTGCAAATGTAAAAATTTTGAGTAGTGGTTTCCAACTAAATAATGATGCGTTAACATCTTGCTTTCAAAATGATAAACACCCCATCACAAATAGAATCTATCAGAGCATACAATATCAAGGAAAAGGACTACGCATACATGAGCAAGGAATTCTATAACCAATACAGTTTCATGAAAATCCTAGACATCAGTGTCTTGGCTATTCTTCAATCAGTAAATCAAATGATGTTAGTAACACCTCCTTGATATTGGTGACAACTTTATCTTATACAAACATCAAAATGGGGGCCATGAGTAGTCCTTGTCTTAAGGTTGTTGCTAATATTCTTTCCATCAACACCAAAAACTGTCATTCTTAGTATCTTAAACTTTTCATTTGGAACCAACAAAAAGAAAATTATTACAAATCCAAAGTTGATAATCAAATTCAAAAGGCCATTGACTCAAACAAAAATCCAAGTGTACAAATGAAGTTAAAATGGATCCAAAAGAAAAATGGATCAAGCAAAGTAAATATTCCAAATCCAAAAGTCAACAAAAATGTGGAGTCAGAAGAAAAGAGGTCTTCCACAAATAATAAATGTCCACCCCCTTCAAAATGGTTATCAACCAAGGCACATAAAATTTTACGTTTGAAACATTATCCCAATCGAAATTCCAAACTTCGGCATCCAGCATCCCAATTTTGGAAAATAAAAAGTGATACATCCAAATGTCCAAATAATCCTTCCATGTCTACCATCATCCATCATAATCCTATCTCTCGCCTAAAGTCCAAAAATCCCATGTCACAAATCCATCACATCTTGGTAGAAACTCTTTATCATAAGGACTCTCATGGAACTCTATCACAATATGCATATTTTGATACAAGGCCAAGTCTAGTATCAACAAGGATCAAAATGGCATCAATCAGTTGTATGCAAGTTTTATGATCCTAATAAGATGACTACTTCATAAAGGTCATTATTGGCATATCATAGCCCCAACCTCTACATCAGGACCATCAATGGATTTAGAACATTCAGTGATCAACTAAAATATCAAGGCTATCCAAAATATCAAAAATACCAAAAAAAAATTGAAAAATAAAAAAAATTGTCACGTTGATGAAAACCTAGCAAACAAGCATCTTGGTGACACCAAAAAAATCAAAAAGTCAAGAAAAATAGTAAAGAGAAAAATTTTGTTCAATAGTGAAAACAATTTTTATGGAGCTTTTGATAAGTACTATGATGAGAACTCAGAAAACATGTTTCATATGCAAAAAAAGTTATCTATGTGGAAAATTCCACTTGGGGGAAAGCTGTCTCATTTTCCATACCCTTTGCAGGACATTTCTTATGATATTTCCATCTATCCATCCAAGCCCTATCATTCTCATCCATTTTCCCACCTACTTTGATCTTGATAAGGATAGGGGTATAAACATAAATCATCCTTTGGGAAAACTCTTGACATGTTTATCCTTTGGTCATACACTATCCATACAATATCATGTCATTTCCTTCATAGCATTTTCCAAACCTATACTTTAGAGAAAATAAATTATTCCTATATGACATAGTCCTTGGAGATCATATGATAATTCTTCCAACCAATAATTCTCATGTCTCCCATCCTTTCCCAAAATCAATCCATTATATCCTTACTTACCTATTATTGAACTTGGTTTTCCCTTGTCATTGGTTTAAGGATTCCATCATCCCATTCAATCCTAAAAATAAATCATTCCAAATACAACAATCCTAATCCATACAATCTTTCTATGCATCTTAGCACATCATCCAAGACATTTTTTGGCTTTGTTTCTAGCCTTGCTACAAATATTGATCCTTTAGTCATATTATTGTCATCCTCACATTTTTTTCAGATGTGTCCTTCCCATGTCAACAACATCATCATCAACATCACTTGTCAGTTGGTTTTCAGCTTGACTAGGAGCAAGATCCTAGTTTTCCTTGGATTCTTGTGCATGCTTGCGTGATTTCTTGTAGGCATCATTCACATGCATTTTTCACGACCCTCATAAAACATCAAAAAGACAAAAAAGTAAAAAAAAATTGAAGGACAAAAAAATTATAAAATGACAAAATCCAAAAACAAATCATAAAACTTCAAAATACAAAAAAAATCAAAACATGTCAAAACACAAAAAAAAATCAGATAACTTTCAAAAAATCCCAAAAATAGAGTCAATATCAGTCATGTCAGTCTTTTTCATTGTTAAACTATGTTTCCTCTATGAATGGACATAGGCAAGGCCATCGGTTGATGTGCCCCTGAGGCATTAGGTTAGTCCTTTAGGTGTTGTCGAATAAAATAATGATTCGGTCATTTGTCATTGAAACAAAGTCAAGGGTCATGTAGAACTATGAGGTCCCTGTGCATTGTTGCCTAGGCAAGGTTATTTTTCGATGAGCCCTCGAGGCCCCCTAAGTTAGTCTTTTAGGGTTCATCGAGTCAATCAAATAAATCAAACACTATCAAGTAAGATGTGACATCATCATCTAAACTTCAAACACAAATCTTGAATCAACAAGACAAGTAAGCCAACAAGTCTTCAAGTCAAATAAGTCATTATTCATATCAATCAAACTAGTCAAATCAATCAAAACCAATGGTCTTATATAGGATGTGTCCTTCATAAAACTAGACCTTGTCACTATCACACTTTGTTGTTGACCTTATATAGGTAGTTACATGATCAAAACTAGACTTGAAATCTTATATGACATGTTTCCTCTCCTGAATCTAGGCCTTGTCAAAACATTCCACCTATCACTCACTTCATCCCTTAACACACTAGCAAATACTTATTGGAAAACAATCTGAGTGGCTATTGACCTTGTTGATCTAGTTTTTCTTATCTTTTGGATTTACTCTGGTCATGTTGCTAGCCACCTCGAGGATGTCCCGTGAGGGATTTAGAGGAGAAATGATGTCTCATGACTCATCTTTTATTTGATTTTTTTTTGTGGTTTGTCTTGACAAAAGGACTAAGGCAACATGACCCTTAGTATGAGTCAGGACATTCCTTGTTTATGATTGTCTATTTTACAAATGGATGACCTTGCACACCTTGTTCTATGTCATACCATGGTGTTTTTTGTCTATTTGTCACATTTTATCACCCAATGATGATTAAATGCACAAGCCTTGCATAGCAAAATATATATCTGCAACTTATTTCAACTAGCACTATCTCAACATCCAGGTCTTCTTTGCTAACATCTATCTTTTCCATACTAATATTTCTTTTATCTTGCATCTTCATCATCCTTAACTATTTTTATTTGTCCTCTTATCCTCCATCCTCTATTCTTCCCATCCATTTTGAGAGCACACTCACATTCTTTGAACCTACTAGTCCTCTTGAGGGGGCATACCACTACCTCATCATCATTCTTCCTTACATTGGGGAATGCCTTTTTCTTTGAGACAATGTGATAAACTACATTGTATCAAAGAGGAGAAAATGTAGACACAGAAAAATGTCCTAAGCTTGCTTACACCATTTTTCATTGTCTAGGGTCATATTTATGCTATTAATTAAACAATTCTTAATTATTTAATTAATTCATTTCTCCATTAATCTTGATTAATTAAATAGATTATATTTATTTAATTATGATACTAATGTCCTCTTTCCTCTATAACTAAATAAAATTTATTTATTTAATTATTTCCACTCTTCTACTATAATTAAATAATTATATTAATTATGTAATTATTCACTGTTATCTTTTTTGTCACAAATTAATTAAATTTTATTTAATTAAATAACTCATCTTTTCTCTCACTGTATGAATTAAATTTCTATTTAATCAAAAAGTTAACTTGCTTTTTTCCTCTTGCAATGAGATAATGTTTCCATTATTTCAAAATTCACTTTCCTTTTCGAACTAATTGATTTTGTCAAAAAATTTGGAAATTTCCTCTTTCTCCTTCACTTTCAATCTTATCTCATCTCGTCTTGTCTAATTTTGGCCATTGATCGAATTAATATCTTGTAATCTTGACTGTCTATTTTCCATTCATCCCTCTATAAATACGATCTTCATTTATCATTTTGATCATCTCAAAAAATCTAGAATTTGCACACTGTTGTGTTGTTGAGATAATTAGTTTCTTTGATATTTTGTTGTCATTTACTATAGGCTCTCATTGTAGGTAAAAAATCTGAGGGAATATATTACTTCATAGAAAAATGGAGAAGAACAATGAAGGTGATTCAACCACAACATGAAGACTTGGGTAACTTCATCATGTTATTTTGAGTTTTCATAATAAGATTGTGCTTCATTGTTGCTTAGGGAGTTTTAGGTTTGATTTTATTGATTAATGTTTTCTAACTTTGAATTTTCCCAAGCTACATATACTATTACTATGTGTTTGTTATCTTCTTGTATTTTTTTTTATATTGAATGAACGATTTAACTATCATGTTGTCATAGAATATGTATATGTTTGTGCACATAAATATATATGTGCATATCCATACATAAGCATTAACGCTTATTCAAGAAGTATATATATGTATACATGCATATTGTTCGTGATAACTTGAATGTATACATTCTAGATATCAAATGATACATATACATATATCTATGTGTTCGGATAAATATATATTTATATATATATATAATATAGTATATATTAAATTGGGATTGATTTATACATATGTTATTCATGGAATAGAAGGAAGATCCATACGAATATATTCTCTTATTGATCAAGTTATAATAGTATACACTATGAACAATAAGTGATATATGAGCTGGTAAATTCATATATTGAGAAGCATATAAACATATAAAAGAATCTATACTTGTGTGTATATATATATGTGTGTATATGTACGTATATGAGAATATTTGTTTACCAACAAATTAATTGATGGAAAGTGATATTATGGTTATGTGCACTCACATATCGAATGATGCTTGAAAAGTATGTTATATATATGTTTGTAAACACATATTTTATATGTACATATAATGTAATATGTGTATATATATTATATATATACATAGTACGTATATAATGTATGAGTGTTGTTCTATGCATATATATTCAAATAACACATGTTAGTTATTTTTAAGAACCAAACTAATCTCTAGAATACCTATGGACTTTTCCATTTCCAATGATCAATACTTCGAAAGGGATTGGCCAATGAATGAATAGAAGTTGCAAGACTTCTATTCCTACTATTTAGGCTTTGTGAAACCCAAGAGGGTGATCCCATAAGGTATATCAAGAGTTCACACAATTATAACTAAATGCACTATCAATAACAAATACTTATCATAAAACTACTCAACATAATGCATCAAATAAGTTGGAAACTCATTAATCAATGCCCTATATATTGAGCATGAGAAGGTGGAACTCCAACATAATACAACTACAATGGTATTTCTTGGTTCCCAAATCAATACATGCAATGAGTCCTAGAGAGTAGCCACTCTCTCATATTCAGACCCAATGGGTTGATATGGCCAATGAACAGGAGAGTGAATAAAATACCCCTTTCTCCCCTACACTTTAGGCCCTGTTAAACCTGGGAGGGTGATCCCAATAGTGTGCTTCCAGATACTTTTGTGCCAAAGTATCAAACACATAGTGAGAAAATGAATCTCCTTATATGCTTAACATACAGAATACCCTAAAGGTATGGTTGACCTTCATTGCAATGTACACATTAAACATGAGAGATGTGATTCTTTGAATTCCACACACACCCACAACAAGATTGATAAGTAAACTTGATATAGAAGATAATTAGTTGTTGCATTAACAAACAAATGTAACATGAATAACACACTTAGATTAGTTCCTCATCCTTGGAACAAAGTCAACTCAAACACATACATAATATGATAACAATTTTCACACTTGACAATATATGAAGCTCTAAAATGTTACATTACAACATTTTAGCATTGTATCTTGACCTTTACTTCTTATTAGAATCCTAGCACTCAATTCAATACAAATTTATAGCCATATTCAAGCACCTACATTAATTCTTTGAATTAATAAACAAGAATAGTGCCACACATCGATCTAAAATTAATAATACAACCTTGATTGTATTATTCACAATCTATAAAACCAATACACAAAAGAGTAAAATAGTATCAAACTTAAAATATTTACCATTATTTTGCCAGTATTGTAATCAAACTTACATAAATATTGACAAAATCAGACCCTAAAACTTGACTCTAAAATGCTTTGTATTCTCGTCAAAATGTTCTCTATGATTAATTACAAAAATAAAATAGCTCCTTTAAAATGGAGCAAAAACAACACTTAAGGAGAAAGAAAACTTAAGTGGAGATCTCCCAATGACATTTGGCACATTTAGGTCCATAGATTAGTAACTGCCTTTTCCTCCTAAAGAAGTTCCAATTTTCTCTTTGATTCACGCATCTTGCCCTTGCCCTGCAATTGAAAATTTTCCCTTATCAGAAAAACTCATCATTCTCTCCATTTAGTCTTTTACCCACGTTGAAAATGCCTTTACTTGTAAAAGACTTCACCATGCTCTTTTTTTTTCTTGCTCCTCACTCCACTGCCCTGCAATAGAAAAATATTCTCCATGATGACTATTTTCAACTTGTCTTCACTTGAAAATCCCGTGCACAAAATTACCTATATGTAAATACTCACTTATTGGCTCTATTTTCACATAGAAGTGAAAAGTATTAAATTCTGAGCCAAAAACCATTTACCTATTTGTTAAAAATGCCTTTGAAAGTTACATTTTAACCTTCACTATAGCTAAAAATTTTACCCATATGCTGAATTTAAGTTTTGGGTCATGGAAAAATAGTTTTTAGGCATTTGTTACCTTACTGCCAGCCATAAAATGTATAAAGTTTTCCCAAATTGTTTCCTAGGTAATAGAAATAGTTCAGGTAACTTTCTGGAGCATAAAAGAGCACTTTGTAGCCTGTACATATGTTGAAAAACTAGCTGGAAGCCAAAAAACGTGATTATCTTTTCTGGTTGAATTTCAGTTTTGCATCTTCGCTTTTGCACATCTCACGCCACTATTTTGATGGAAAGATTCAAAAACAATATTTAACAATAGTTTCCTATTAAAAAAAAATTGCAACATTAAATTTGCCTCTTCCATTGCTTTTCATGAACAACTCCCAGAGACCATCGCACATCGCTCATCCCATGATAAAATGGAGAAAGTTATTGGCAATGGGCGCTCATCACCAATATGATGAGGAAGATGAATCCTCAATCTATGATGGGCGATGGAGAGGAACCACCATCGCTCATCGTGAATGCAAAGAGGAGAAGGATAATGAGAACAACGACAGGCAACGCAATTTTGCTGTGAAGTTATGCTGCCATGACTTCAGCCAATAGAAAGCAAGAATTAAACTTGTTTTTCAAACATTTAAATGTGCACTTTAAATTTCACTTAGTATACTTCATTTCTCATCATTTAAATCCTTTATTAAATATTTCCATAGTTCACGAGCCCACTATTGTCGTGCACAAACTTTGAACTTTTCCTAAGACCATCGCACATCTTTGATGTGAGAAGAGAAGATAAAATGAAATGAGTGATGGGCGATGAAACATCACTCCATCACTAATACATTTTGGAAACGGTAACACAAATCAGCGATGTGTGATGGACACATCAACCATCACTCATCACTAATTCTTTTCTTCACTCTCGACTACGTGATGCCTAGTGGAGAACTTTGAAAATTTATTAAAACTTATATTTTGCTTCAACTCCTTAATTTAATCCACCCAAATGAAGACTCATCTTTGGAAAACATTGCGTCTCTTATTTTCTTCTTCATTTTCACTTCAAATTGGTGATGGGCGATGAAATTGTGGTGCAACTGTGAAAGTCGTGAAAGCCACCTTTGGACCAATCAGAAGCAAGAATTAAACTTGCTTCTCCTCTAGAAAATTTGAAATGTATTTTATAATTGCCCTAAATGCATTTTTCATATTTACATAATTTTTAAAATATTCAAAAATATTTTAAACATAAGTACTTGTGACTTTAGAAAAAATGCAAATTTCAATTACTCCTACAGTCCGAATAGAGAAATTTCATTATGCACAAATGGTGACCCTTGGAGTGGAGATTTTTTGTGTACGATCATAATAAATTATTTAGAGAAAACCCATTTCCTCAAATTTTTTCTGGCCCTTAAAATTCAGGTACCTCCTTTCTAAATTGACCCTTAGGACGTGTTCACAGCACCAAAAATGCATTAAAAGAACACATCATATGACCTTATTTTTGATGAAATTGGAATTACAAAGGTTTTTTCTATGTTGCAGTCAAAAAATGACTAGTTAACCCACCAGAGCTCATCCAAGAGGTTTGAAACTAATAATGCATGTTACCATTTGAACTAAAAAAATAGTGCAACAAATGGCATGGAAAAATTCTTCCTGAGATGCAAAATATTAAATACCAAAGTGGTTCACTCAAGCTTTTCTGCAATTTCACCTGTCAGAATTCAACTCGAGCACACCAAGTCATCTCTTTGAAAACTTATAAAATCTTCTCTTGGGGAACTGCCACTGGACACACTACATGTCATTTGGGTACATTGAATATGTGTTCAATAGGGCTTCCCTTCAATCCACAGTCGTCAAAAGATATTAAGGGTTAATGTTGACCACTTTGAAAAGTTTTGAAAAATGTAAGTGTGAAAACAGAGCAAACTTTATTTTCTTTTGGCCTTGTAAAAATAGCAAATAAATCATGAGGCTTTGTAATCCAACCAAGGAGTGCATTAATGTGGGGAGAATGGAGAGCAACAATCCATTTGACATGACAATCATTCAGTTGCAAAATATAAGCTCAAATAGGAGGCCAGTTTGCAGGATTGACAATATGCAAACAATAAAAAGTTTCAGAACCCTCCAGCTTCACTTTTCAAAACATTGTCAAAACTCATTATGGGAATATGAAAAATGACATGAATGTTCACATATGTCAAGTAAATGGGTCCACCAAGGGGCTTTCCAATACAATCAACTGGCTTTGAATTGTGACCCTCCAAAGTAGGTCACTCAAGCAGATTTTGCAAGTGCACTTTTGAGTGTGCAAAGGAAAATTTCACAACATGGGCAATTCAAATTTGTAAAATTTGAAGGTTCCATCAGTATCCATTTGAGATTTTGTAATTTAAAAGTGATTAGCTAATGAATCAACACATAAAATGAACCATGAGTATTTTGCATGAACGAATGTCTTTATCCCAAGCACATAGTCAATATCAACCTATGTGACCTGATAACAACTCAAACAATATCACCTATAGTCTTAAGAAACCCTAAATTACAACATTCCTCTATGACATCCATGATTATTACTACTTAAAACCATCCTAGCACCCAATTCTTACAAGTTATTAATCTCAACCAAGCACTTACATCAACTCATTGAATCAATAAGCAAGCATGAAATTAAATAACCATTGAAAGGAAATAGAGACAAATGAAAGAAATCCTGGATTACTTTCATTCATAAATCATAGAACGCATACAAGGAGACACAATAGTCATGAAATTGGTATTACTCTATATTGTAGTTTTTACATTGTTATCAAAATTACATACATAACACTGAACTCCAAAAGAAACTTAAGACAAAAACTCAAAAACATGCTTAGTATTATCTTGAAAAATTTCACAATATTGACTCAATTTTTTAACTAACTCCTACTTTCGGCCCTAAATTCTTTCTTATACATATGAAAGAGAACAACAAGCCTCAGGCCAAGAAGCACACACATCAAAATTTCATTGGACCACTACAACAATATTCATTTTTTCAGTTACACTCGAGTCTTCAGGTGGTGGAAATAAACATGAGGAAAAATTGACCTCAACTTATTGTAGAAAATAGGTCCCACCTCAAAAGGCATCATTTGTTTGTTACAACAGCTTCAAAATATTCCCCACGCTCTCAAAAAAGCCCATTGTGGGAGAACTAGACAACAAAAATTACGAAGCAAGACAAGGAAAGCAGATAAAAACTCAAAATTCTTTTATCCATATCAGCATCACGTGCTACCCATTTCAAATTGATGAGGGAACAATATTTTGCAATGTTTTACCAAAATCCTAATCTGTATTATATTCATGCTATACATTGTTCTTCTCCTATCCATATTTCTCTTGTTCATTATCAATCCCTATATAGACTCATTCTATGTATTTATCCAACCAAGTGTTATACTCTTCTTCAGTGGGCCATTTGACATTCAATAAGCTTTCCACTTTAGTATTGTACTAAGAGTATCTAGCATCAATTAAGACCCTAACCTCTTTAACAAAGATGTCCATCTTTGTTTCAATCTCCACCATTGTATCAATATTTGAATTTAGTAGGATGTAGTCGATGAGATTCAATGCCATCATAGCCATTGCAAGCATCCCTCCCAAATCTTTCTTCCAAGTGTCAAATGGATGCAACTCACCTTTTGGACTCAATATATGAGGCATATCGCATTCCTCCATCTCTTTAAATATTTTCAACTTACTTTGGAGTTGTACACCTAACTTTCCATGGAAATTGGTTTTCTCATTAACTAATTCAATGATCTGCAAGACCTCAAGAATATTAGTAGGTGCCTTAGGATCCTCCTTCATTCTGAGCATTATTTCTCTTAAGGAACTCACCCTAGTAATCTAATTATTCCACTCATTCTTGAAAGCCTCTTGCACCTGCAGATACTTTGTATTTTCCTCATGAATATTCTTGTAAGCAACCCGAACATCATCATCCTTGTTGACCAACTTGGTCACCCTATGCTTCAATGCATCCTCAAAAATTTCATTTGCCACCTTAACAGTTTCAATCTTGGCCTTCTTGACATTTCCTTTCTCAGTAGTCAACTGATTATTCAAATCTTTAATCCTTAAGGACAAGGTCTCCCTATCTTGTGCAAAAAAAATTGAGGAAGAAGAGGATGGCAGGGTTATTTTCCTTTTCGACTAAGTAGCCTAAATAGTGGCCCTCATCTTATTTATTTCATCTATGGCCTTATTGTACTCCTTCACTAAACAATCATACTTTTTCTGAGAAATATGTGTAGTATCCACACTAAGCATTGTAGCATGGGTAGTTAATTCAGTTACTTGGATAGGAGTTATATTTGTAGCTCTTTTGACCACTAAGGAGCCAATAACCTCCTCAATAGGCCTAGCAACATCATGTTTACCAGTATTAGGTGCCATGGACCAAATTACAAGAGTATGCAACTTTGGACTATATCTAGATCCAAACACTTTATCCTCAAACCGCTCCTTAGATATTGAAGCCTGAGGGTCTCTTTTTACTGCATCATATGCTATAGCAGTAGTGATAGTGCATCCTAGTAATAACATGATTCCACTATATGTGACAATTTTCCTTGCCTCAGTGGGAGTAATAGCTACAATTTCAGCCCTGATATTTTCCTCTACTTTCTTAACTTCTTCCCGATGAGAAGGTTCAACATTAGCTTGGGCTAGCTCAAGTCTCCTTTATCTCTTTAATCCACTATTGAATCATAAATTCCTAAAATTCTTTCGATTACATAAATTTATCATCAGCAAGGAATTCATCATATTCCCTAATCTTGGGATCATCATCACTTTCTTTATCATATTGCCATTTGACAATTCTGTCAGGTGGATCATCTGAACTATGAGTTTCCTCAATATGAGGAGGAGGGAATTTCTGCTCAACCTCCTCATTCCATGGCACATGTTCTACCATTTGTTCCTCCCTAGCTTCTTGAACATCTGCAAGATACTCTGGGATATCTATAGCTTCTTCTTGTTGTTCTAGGAGAACCTATGCTTTATCAGTAACCTCCTTCACCTTTACCTTAAAATCACCACTCTGATAATCCCTTAGGATAGTGAAAGCTCTCTCAAGAGGATTTGCAATTACATTATATGGACTCATATAAAAGGCATTCCTCTTTATGATACTTTCTTCAATGTGCATTATAACTATCCATTCCTTCTTTCTAGTCATGGTAACCTCATCACTTGTCAAATTTCTTAACACATCATCTCTGTATAAGAACTCATGGTGTATCACTTTTAAGTTTTTTTCTCTTCTTCTTCCTCCTACAAATCCCTCTAGATAAAAATTCCTAATCTCATTAATAGGCATCTAAGGTTATTCACCATGATCCCAAACGTTTCATACCCCTCATGGGTAGTAACCTTGAAATAGGAAAAAGTGCATTGGGGATGCACCATAGTTCCCTTTCTAGGCTTCCTGAACATCTCATAATCCATAACATCAATCTGCAACATGAGTCCCATAAAGGCCAATCTGTCTGAGACATACAGGGGTAAACATTGTGGGGCCACTTTCGCTCCATAGGCTCTGATCAAAGTATATTCTGAATGAAGAAACCAATCTTCCCAATTATGTGTTACTCTAGATCTTGGTGTATCTTTTAAGCACATGATATTTCTGATTTTAGGAGAAATCTTGTTAATAGGTGCTACACCTAATGCTTCTAAGATAATATATCTTATAAAATTAGCAAACAAGACATAATTTGAATTGTAATAGTTCTGATCCCAAATGTATGTCCACATTTGTACTGGTAAAATATTATTTTCATTGTCTCTAAGTCTTAAATCCAACTAAAGTCATAATTACCCTCATATAGGAGAATATGCATTAGCAGAGAATAATGAGGGAAATGTAAAGGGAGAACTTCCTTTTTCAAATTGTGGACATCCTCATGCATGTGATCAACAACATAGTTGGCATAATCAAAACTAGTGTTCTGATTATGACCCTATATATATGCCACCATTTCCAATAAATCAAGGGCTATCCTTACCTCAAAATCTCAAGCCAACACTTGATTCAATCAATAATAAGTTTTCTTGAAATATTCCACAAACTCTTGACACTCAAAAGGCTCAGCATCCTTGGTGGTGAATTTCTCCTTGCTCTTTCTATTCTGAACAAGTAGTCTCTCTATATGCAATTTTTTTTTCTCATAGTCAACATATAGCTCAACATGCCTAAACTTTATAGTATAATTGGTATTTAACAAAAATACTTCCACCATCTTGTCCTTTGTCACTTCTAAGATCAAATCACCATTTTCACTCCTGATTGTTCTATCAATGGGATTATAGTGCATGGCCAATTCCATCATCAAGTCCATCTCTACAAACACATTTGGGACTATGAACTTTCCAAGGTTCAACCCCCATAAATAACATGCAAGCTTACTATAATATGTCCTATTAAAAGCATACCAAAACAATTTCCACCCAGTATGTAGCTGGGGCTCTTCACCAATTTCAATAGCACTATCAATCAACCTAGTGGTCATAGTAACTTGGTCTATAGGACTTTTTCCAATTCGTGACCCTCCTTCCTTTATGTCTCTGAAGTCAACTTGCATAAACCTTTTTCTTTCTTTGTTTGCAGTTATGGACCTAGTAGATGTTGTAGGAGTACTTGGAGAAGGCTTCGATACTTCAAGATGTTTCAACTTACCCTCAGTGTAAACATCCTGAGTTTTAACTTGTTTAACCCTCTTTTGTTTAGGTTTCCTCTCTGGCTTAATACTAGATTCACTAGGGTTTAGATCACTCATGTTTGCAACACAAGATAAAAAGGGTTTATAATTTCTTACAGTCGAAAAGAAACCCTTCACAAGTATGGGAACACATGCACCACTTATCAAACAAAAAATCTCCCCAAACTTTACCCAAAACTTATCACCAAATTTAAGCTATCAGTAATGGAAAAACAAACAATCCTTTGAATTTCCTATCAGCTTTCTAAAGTATTTCACCTCAATACTTCAGCTAGAATGAGATATATAGTTGGCTTACCTAGGTGAATGTTATGCCTCACTTGTTACTTGTAGTTTTTGGAGATTCCCACAAAATTTCCCCAGCTTTTGGTATCCTTTCTACTTGCAATCAAATCCAAGTGCATGACCAACCAGGTATCTACTTTGTTTTACAGGTAAGAGACAAGCATGCCACCATTAATGCTTGATAGTAAGTTTGTGTGAGCAAATTGACATTTATCCATTCATGTTTAAACCATGATCATTGATCAGTGTATTTTAAAAATAGATCAATGGTTATCAATTGGCCTCACTACTTTCTTTCTTTCTTTATACGATGTCCTTAGGATTCTACCATGTTGCATCTTCATGAAATGAAATCTTAGCCCTTGGATCTATGGCTAGTCTTTGATCATGTTCATATTTTGATTGCACATTGCTAATTGAAACTTTGCACCTTAATCCTATTAGTGACGAGATATATAGTGAAGCAATCAGAATAGGACATGTACACCTACATGAAAATCAATAGTACAAAAGACATCACATATAAGATTTATTTAGATTAGCAAACAAAACTTTAAATAAAGAACTACATCACTTGTCACTAATTTGGAACTTAAGCTTTGGAATGGAGCCACGATGAGTAATAAAAAACATCAGGTCATCGCTCATCGCTAATTATTCTCATACAGTTTTTGAGTAATTAGTGACGAGAGATCTTCATAATGACATTATGTATCACGTAATGCTAATATGGAGCTTAGCATTGAAAATTTATCATTTCATGACCATCTGTGATGAGTGATGAAAATAAGAACATAAGGTCGTAGGACATCGCTTATCGCTATTACAATACTCAAGGCTCAAAAGCCATTAGTGATAGGTGATCCTCCAACGATACAAGGAACATTGCTCATCGCTAATTGATATCAAGAGCTCCAAGATCTATTTGTGATGAGTGATAACAAAGAAATACCACTCATCTCTTGTCACCAATTTGGGACATACACTTCTAAAGTAATTAGCAATGAGTGATAAAGAAAGATGGTCATTAGGACTAGTGAAAATGTTTAATCACGTGATCATTAATTGTTCCATTGAAGGGGATCCTCTAGGATGATATGATAGAAAGGGCTCAAAGACTCCTAAGTCACAAAATGAAAAGGATGTAAAGGCCAAAAAGGTTCTTTACTTAAACTTATAAAAATTAAGACAATCAAACCTAGGCATGAGGGACCGGTTATCCAACAACAGTGACTAACATAAGATGTTTTAAAGTGACTGGAAATGGGCAATAGGAAGTCAACAGTGAAATGGAACCCCTCAACAATGAAGAGAAAATAAACTCCCAACCCCACAGGTATCAGTCAAAATGTAACAAGGCTTTGAGATAGAACATCAGAATTTTGTAGCTTCCATCAGTGCATAATATTCTTTCAATGAATGAAACATGTATATGTGATGAACACCTTATACATTATAATTTAGAACTTTAACTAATTATTGAAGGCCACCTTAAGTGGGGTTTAACATGCTACATGGTAAGAAGTCTAGTCATTTTGCATGATAGAAGAGTGTAAGCAGTGAATGAAGGATTGGGGTCAACTAAATTTTAAATGGTATTTTCTTTGAGATCGACTATCTCACATAATGATAACCAGCCAATTATAATGCTATAAATGTATGACTTAGAATTCAATTTATCTTCTTATCATGGTGATCGAACATTGAGATAGTAATGACTATTTTTCTTGAGCCACTTTTAATGCTCTTGTTGTCAACACTAAAGAGAGTTTGAATCTACAAACTATACAAACCATTAAGTTGATAGACAGAAGGAATTCGACACCTTTATGTATCATCAAATTGGTCAAGAACATCACCACAATTTGTTGTAACAAATCAAGCAGTTGTTAAATACACTAAAAAATCGATGACTTTGTCCAATCAATTAAGTATATGAGTCAATACTTAGCATAGACTAAGTTGATGCTATTATGGGTTGCATGATTTTGTTATTGACTATTTCTCTTGAGAGTAAAATCATGACACCTTTGTATTTTGTTTATCATAGAAGTCTACTTGTTGTTGACAGTCAAATTCTATCACATGGAGAGTTGATTTATTCTCCAATTGATGTCGATAAGTGGGTCGATCTTTTGGAAGCCAAGCAAAGTCTTTACTTATTTATTTTCCACCTTTCAAAGTTGTGTTAGTGGTGTTTCTATGCATGCTTTCTCATGTCAATATCATTCCTAAACTGTATGAACTCTAGTTATTTTCTTGTTGTATAAATAGCAGCAAGAGTTCATTTTTTTGGGGATGCATCATTATTCTCTTCTATATGTTATTTCTTGTGCAAAAAATTCTGCATTTTAGTGTGCTTTTATATCTCCAATATTATGTCATAACAATAAGGGATAGCCTTGAGTTTTAAGTTAATTTTATTATCTTTTGAGGACAAGCATTTTCCACCTAAAGAGTTAAGAGTTATGAGACTTTGTTGGAGATAGTTGTTGTTCTAAAGTGTTGTGACTGCAGCTAGTCAAATTGGGAGGCTATAGCACAAGCATGAGGATATTCTAATTTTAATTAAACTATTTTTGAATGTGTTATATCTTGATTGATTAAAATAGTCTTGTTGATACTTGCATGTAGAGAAAATCAATGTTTACTTTGAAAGAAAAGTAGAAACTATTTACTTTTCTTTTGTATTGTTTGTAATTACTCCATGATAGGAGAAACTATTTGTCTTGGGTAATATTATTATTATACTAGACAAGAGTAGATATGGGTAAAAGAGTATGTTAATCATAGGGTATTATTATTATACTAGATATGATCAAACATGGACAAGCTTAGGGAAAATCTATAACTAGATAATTAATTATTCTAGATGGCTAGTAGGTTACTCCTAGGAATGTTGTCCAATGAAGGGAGGGAACTTGTACTTTTCTTATTGGGTTGTGTTACCATAGGTTGTGTTCAAGAGATAGGTTATTCTAGGGAGTAGCTTGCCCATGGAGATGGATTCCTTAGGCATAGATATAAGGGCCTTACTTCAAAATGAGCTTGCTATAGTGTAAGTGAATGGTATACCTTCACTCAAAGTACTGAGTGACAACACTTTGGCCAAAGTAGTGGGAATGTTTGAAGACTCCACTATTAGTTCACTATGTCCATTTAAATACATGAAGGCTACTTAACATAGGTTATAAATCCTAGCCAAGTAGGACACAACACTAAGCTCAAAGTGGTATGTCAAACAGGGTTACCCAACCAATACCTTCATCAAAGGGTAGGGCCATCTATCATTGATAGATGTGTACGAAACCACATATGAGTTATGGTTGGCAAAAAAAGAACTTGAGTGATGCTTCTCCTCCTCAACAAGCAACAAAAGACCAAGGTTTTGAAAGGTGGAATCCTAGACCATGTATATCTTATGCTCCAAAGCTTGGTGGAGCTATGTTTGTAATAGTGTACATTCTTGGAATATTGTAATTTGTGAAATTATCATATATTAGAATGGAATATCTATTGAATATTGTATGACATCTTAGTTCAATATGATATCTATGTTTTGGGAAGATTTTTAAAATAACTTTGGATTGCAATGACAAATTGGAATTGTGTTATTTCAATTAAGAATGTAATTTACATTATTAGAAGAATTTTTTTTATTGCTATGTCATGGCATCATGATTTATTCACTTGAGGTGAAAACATTGGAAATTTTACTATGAAGTACACTGAGGTTATTACATGTGGTATCAGAGCAGGTAGGTTCAACACTAGAACCTATGAGCTAATTACATAAGTAGTACGTAAACCTTATTAGAAGATAATGGGTAAAATGTTCTTATGTCGAGATGGAAAGAGATAACAACATGGAGAAATGAAAAGGAAGATGAAACTCCTAGAAACCTTTCTGAGTTTGGGACTAGTTAAGACTTGTGCCTAGAGTTAGGAACTCCTAAACCAACAACTTATTATTATATCCACTTGAATTGCATAAGATCATGCAATTGGGTTATGTAGGAAGGTTAGGAAGAATAAACCAATATATACCTTAATCCTACAAAATAGATATATAAAACTCTGAGGGATAAAGAATATTGAGAGAATCTCCCTTATTTATAGAAACCTATATCTTCAAAGAGTCTATAATTCTTGGATTTAGGAATAATACTACAAATCCATGAGTATGCATTATTGGCATAGTATGCATCAAAGTATAAAGTTAATGAAGGAGGTATCCATGAAGTTGGAGCTCTTGAAATAAATTTAATTCTTGTACAAGGATAGGATCTTGTAAGAAAAGAGATAGTACCTTAGTAATAAGGGAAAATACTAGAATGGTCAGAGAAGAAGTAAACAATAAAGTGGACATGTTTCCACCAACCAAAATTGATGAAGAATAATTTTTAGTTTTTATTAAGATGAGGAGAATGGAACCAAACAACCTTTGTATCTCTAAGGGTTATGAGATAATAAGTTACCAAAAGTGGGAACAAAAACACTTAAAAAGGTGATTGCGAGAAAGAATCTTGAAAACGTAAATCACATTGATCTGAAAAAGGTTTGGAAAGTACATAGATAGGTTGGTGTATAAGTAGAACTCACCTACATGTCAACAAAAACCAACATATGCCTAGAGGTTCCAACAAGAAATGTGTACACTGTGGTATTATGTAACAAATAAATAGAAGTTGTAAGGAAACAATTCTCTAAAATGAAAGGTACATCAACAAAATAATTTTTGTGAGTATGGATTCCCCCCACTAAAAAACAATATTGGAAAGAGAATTGGAATATCAGAGTACCTCTTAGCTTGTAAAGTTGTTGATTATTCTTTAGATCTCCTATTGGATGAATCTATTAGATAGAAATCCACAAGGAATCTAACTTTGGGAAAAAGTATATTCTAGATATGCCAACAAGGTAAGAAAAAGGAAATAGAAAGCCAACAATAAGGATTGTTAAATCATTTCATGAAAGAAAATATTTGCTAGGAGTTCAACTTTGAGTCAAATGAATATCATGGAAACACTAAGGGGGGAAGAAAGAGAATGAATTGACTCGGATTAAATACCCCACCCAATGAAAAGTGTGGATACATTTTTGATTTGGTAGAACTTTTGACTTCTTAGTAAGTCATGATGAAAATTAAGTCATGTATTTCATGACCACAAGGATAAGGTATTGGAATTTTTTGGAGAAAAATAGTGGTAAGGTCAAGATTTGTGACCTATTATCACACCATACCTTGCATATATATTAATTGTTAAATCGATTGTTGTTATCATAGATGCCTTAAGGAAAGGATAGGCATATAACTTGGTTATGAAAAGAAAGATCATTGTCTATGGGATAGACAAGGGAAGATCTAGATAACTTATGATTTGTTAGTAAGTGTCTTACTATTCCTATTTCTTTATGAGGAATAGTTATTTCTGATCTATTCTTAGATAGCTAGACTATGTGTATAGTGTGAGATATTTCAATGTCGTGAAGCGGCTTGGAACTATTATCTATTTATGATAGAAAACCTTGGGGAAGATAAGGTTTAGCTATTAAACCATAGAAAAGGTATGTAATATACAAATGTGATTTTGTGTGAACCACATCAAAATATATTTACTAGAATGATTAATTAAACATACATTATACTCAAATGAAACCCTAGGTTTGAAATAACCTTTGGGATGATAAGTTCATTTGAATAAAGAGAGAAAATTTAGGTTAAGTTTACCTATTGGGATGGAATATGTACTGGACTACTCATTGACACCTATAGGTTGGGAATAACTTATTTGGTTGAGTTGTACATTTGGTCTTGATTGGAACATATAAGGTTAGAGAACCTATATAATCAAACTAGCCACTGGTTGATGACTTAATCTAAAGATTAGGGTATATTGTGGTTAAGAATCACCTATGTGATTAAATATAAATCACTTGAGTTAAATGAGAAATTTTTTTGCATAGGTATGCAATCAAAGTTGATATCTACTAGGAACCAACATGATTGAATGAGGATTAATACTCGAAATTAGTACCAATTTTTATCGAGAAAATTAGATTGATTTGAAAGATGAATTACATCTTTAAAAATAATCCAAGAGCAAAAGAAATAAATAATATGGATTTCCTAAAATAAATGGGATTTATCTCTATAAAAATCTTAACCATTATCAGTTGGGAGTTAAATGTTGAATGAGTCCACAAAATAGGTTTTCACTTAGTCAAAGAATAGACGATTATGGGATGAAAAAGAGCCTATGTACCCAAAATTTTGGAAAATTAAGGGATGGAATGAGAAATTTGATGTTAGAGGTAGGACATTGGGGTTTCATAGTTATTTTTCAGGTGAGGAACCACTAAAAACTAGAAAATATGGAGTAAGAGGCTGCATGAAATGTGGCAAGTTAATGTGCAGTGTGCCAAAAAAAGAAGACAAGATGTCGTCGATGGAAAGATATGTGTACTCTCTTGAGAGTCTAGAGGAGTAATGGTAGAATGCAAGATTATTTTAACATATCTATGTCGGTAGAACTGACATAATGTTGAGGTGGACAAACTCACCAAGGTAACCAACATTGGTTGGAAACTTGACTTATGGGATTTTGGTCCTAAATAATATATTATGTAAGGTAGTTGCTTTGAATTCTTGAGAAGGTTGTCTTAGTTTTGAACAATAAAATATTGATATAGTTGTGTGAAGCATGAACATACTACAAACATTCAAGTGAATGAATGCACAATATATTATTGTAGTCAATTAGGAAAAAGAGAAAACAAAATCTTGAGGGATTTGTTGAGTACTTATAAACTTCTAACATTGAGGTTTGATCTATTATACAAAAAGGAAGGTTGAAAACTCTTAAGTTGAAATAGGATAAGGAATAGTGTTAACCTTATAATTGATAGATTGTTAAAAGGAGTAATAGATTGAAGAGGTCAATGAAACTTTGTCGATATAAATCTTAAGTGTGAAGAAGTATTGGAATTGAAAGATTTCCAAGAGCAAAGTCATGCTCAAAATGGATAAGTGATCAAGGCCATTACTTTTGGTTAAATTAAATAGGTGTGTAAGTGAAGAATGGTCTCATCTTCTAAGTTTTCCAATGTGTAAATACCAAAGGGAAGGATGGGACCCATAGTGTAGTGTGCGATGAACCGTTATTCATTTCTATTTGGATTAAACTAAGGATAAATTCATGATCCAATGAGAATGTTCCTTCTAGTCACTATAGTAAAGGTGTCATGTGTCATTCAGATATTATTTTACATGGGATGTACATATGAAAAATTATGAATACAACTCATAAGATCTTGAGAGAGCAGGTATGTGTAAGACATACAAGTTTTCCCTATGTGATAGCAAGGTAATTCAATGCAAAGTCCAAGGGGGACAAGGTTGCAAGGAGTGATGCTACATAGGATGTATGTTTATAAATCTTACGTATTTTGAGAATGCTAACTAAAAAATTATTTGACTTTATCTATATCTTAAAGTGTTATAGATCATCGAGGATGATGATTGACAAAGGGGGAAGTATGTTACACCCCAATTGTGTAATTACTATTTACTATTACTATATAGGGTAAAATGTGAATGTAATGTGAACTTAGTGGATGAATAAATTGTGTGCACATTTTATTATAACTTCTTTATGAATGAATGTCATCTCATTTAAATGTTATATAAATGAATGCATTTATGTGGTTGGATGAATATTGCATTAATATTCTGGTTGGATGAATATTGCATTACTATTCTAACTTTGGAGATGTATTATGTATATTACTCATTTTTCTAACAACTGACTACCTTGGGAATATTTTGGGAATGTGGATGTAGGTACATGTTCATTCCTCTAGGCAGAGGGGAAGTATCACTTAGGAGAAGGTCTTGGTCGAGTAACTAGTAACATAACCTATTTGAGCTTACACACACCACAGTAGGATAATTGAGTCGGGTTATCATGTCCTAAGTTTAATGTATCTACAATAGTAAGGGTCTTGATTACTACTAAATACATGCTTGGATGATGTTTATCTATTTGAGCTTGTGAGTCCTTCCTTATCCTATTGTGCTTGTTTGTGTGGTTGATTTTTTATTGGTATATATGTGAACATGCATATATATGCATATGTCGATATACGCGTATGATGGATGTAATGGGGTGTCCATATGAGTACGATGACATATGTATAGATATGCATATATGTTTATAATGAGTGATATGATACATAGTCACCTAGGACATGATCATTCAGATACTAAATGGATCATTAGATTTTCATGTTGATATATATATATATATATTATTTGTATATATATAAATACACATGTAATCACAAATTCTTAATAGAGGGGTGTGTATACACATATATACAAATAGATAATATATATTATTACTATGTGTTTGCTATCTTGTTGTATTCTTTTGTATATCCAATGAGTCATTTAACTATCATGTTGTCATAGAATATATATGTTTGTACACATAAATATATATGTGCATATACATACATAAGCATTAATGCTTATTCGAGAAGTGCATATATATATATATATATATATATATATATATATATATATATATATATATATATATATATACATGCATATCATATGTATTCTAGATATCAAATGATATATGTACATATATCTATCTATCTATCTAGATATATATATATATATATATAATATATAGTATTATATTAAATTGCGATTGATTTATACATATTCTATTCATGGAATAGAAGGAAGATCCATATGAACATATGCTCTTATTGATCAAATTAGAATAGTATACACTATGAATGATAAGGAATATATGAGTTGGTAAATTCATATATTGAGAAGAACATAAAAATATAAAAGAATATACACTTGTGTATGTAAGTGTATATGTACGTATATGAGTATATGTGTTTACCAAAAAATTACTTGATAGAAACAAATATTATGGATATGTGCACTCACATATCGAATGATGCTTTGAAACTTATATATATATATATACATATATATATATACATATAAAAAAGTATGTATAGGATCATGACGGGAAAAAAAGTGGCAATATGATGGGTATGTGTAGGGACATGTAGCTGACGACTTTTTTTTTACCCAAAAATTGATGAAACAAAAAGAATTTTTAAAGGATATTCTCAGCTTTCCAACAATATAAATTATGTTTTACTTTGAATTTAATAAATACTTATTATTATTCATTTTCTATTTGAATTACGACTAAAGTCCTGATTGATAGGTTGATTGAAAAACATTTATAGATTTCAAATGGTATCACATTTTTTGAATCTAAAACATGTGTCACATTCTATGCTTCATACTATAAGATTAAAAAAAATTTCATGAAGTTTTGACCAAGTTAAGGTGGTCAAACATACAATTTTTTATATTTTTTAAAAGTTGTAATAAAAAATTCATAATTAATTATTTATTTGGAAAAAATTACAAAAAGAATATGCATCACATCAAGACATGATTCCTCTACTTATATCTAAAATATTTTTAAAATATATTATCATTTTATTGTGGTTAGGGTGGTCAGACAGACACCTACTTATTTTTTCCTTGAAGTTTAAGTACTACTGCACTGAAATTTCAAAATTTTGGCAAATAGATTTTTTTTTTAAATAAACCTAGTAGTTTAGAAACTACATTAAATTTTTGAATATTCTATTCTTACATATTTTTGAAATAATATAGATAACCTATTCAAAAAAAATCGTCAAGTTGCCTAACTCTGATTTTTCTAATTTTTTTGCCAATTAAGGGCCTTTTTTTTGTATGATAATCTTACACATACCCAAACATATATGTTATATACATATAATGTAATATGCACACACACACACACACACAAACACACACACACACACACACACACACACACACACACACACACACACACACACACACACACACACACACACACACACACACACACACACACATATTATACATAGTATGCATATAATGTATGAGTGTTGTTCTTTGTATTTATATATTTGAATAGTGCATAATATAATTTCAGTGTATGAAACATGTATATGTGATGAGTGCCTTATACATTGTAATGTAGCACTTTAACTACTCAGTGACTACTGCCTTAAGTGGAGTTTAACATTTTCCATGGTAAGAAGTTTAGTTGTCATGCATGATAGAAGAGTGTAAGCAATGAATGAAGGATTGGGGTCGACTACATTTTAAATGGTATTTGCTTTGAGATTGACTATCTCAAGCATTGATAATTAGCCAATTATAATGCTATAAATGTATGACTTAGAAGTCGATTTATCTTATTATCATGGTGATTGAACATTGAGATATTAATGACTATTCTTCTTGAGCCACTTTTAATGCTCTTGTTGTTAGCACTAAAGAAAGTTTGAATCTGCAAACTCTACAAGCCATTAAGTCGATAGAGAGAAGGAAGTTGAAAAATTTATGCATCATGGACTTGATTAACACCATCACCATGCTTCTATTATTGATTGTTTCTCTTGAGAGTAAAATCATGCCACCTTTATATTTTATTTATCATAGAAGTCTGCTTATTGTTGACAGTAAAATTCTATCACATGGAGAGTTGATTTATTCTCTAGTTGCTATCAATAAGTGGGTTGATCTATTAGAATTCAAGTTGACTATTTACTTACTTATTCACCACCTTTCAAAGTTGTGTTAGTGGTGTTACTACCCATGCTTGATGTCGTCAATATCATGCCTAAACTATAGGTAGTGTAGTTACTTGCTTGTTGTATAAATAGTAGGAAGATTTCATTTGTTTGGGGACACATCATTATTCTTTTCTATACATTATTTCTTGTGCAAAAGACTCTACATTTTAGTGTTATTTTCTATCTGCAAAATTATGTCATAACAGTAAGGGAGAGCCTTGAGTTTTAAGTGAGTTTTATTATCTTTTGAGGAAAAGGATTTGACAACTAGAGAGTTAAGAGTTGTGACATTTTTTTGGAGATAGTTGTTATTCTTAAGGTGTTGTGACTATAGCCAGTTGAATTCGGAAGCTATAGCATAGGCATGAGGATATTCTACTTTTGATTATTCTATTTTTGAATGTTTTATGTCTTGATTGATTAAAATAGTCTTGTTGATACTTACATGTAGAGAAATACAATGTTTACTTTGAAATAAAAGTAGAAACTATTTACTTTTTTTGTGCCTTGTTTGTAAGTACTCCATGATAGGAGAGACTATTCGTGATGAGGGAGCAAACTCGAGACACAAAAAATGATGAACACAACCAAAGAAGTTTTATTATTATTTAGAATGGAACTTCTTTCATGTAGAGAATCCTAAATCCTTAAGCTTTGCGATACATGCAAGCTACAAAAGTTCAGAAATTATAGAAGTTACCCCTTTTTGTGGCATGCGAACTCTTTTTCCCAAAAAGCTATCCAAAAATTAGAAACTAGCCCATAAATAGCCCCTTCTCAGTTTAGAGCCAAAAACAAAATTTGAGATAAGAGTTTTGACGGTTTGGTGCCAAAAATTATAATTTGAAATTCAAGCATTGAGTCCTAATTCTAAAATTGACAATTTTCCAAAAATTGGCCAACTTTCAGAAGCCATAACTTTTGATCCGGGACTCCATTTTTTGAACCGTTTGCACCGTCTAAAAGGTCTCAAGGGTGAAGAACACGCTAAGAACCCTCTTTTCCTGTTTCAATGATTTATGGGCTCGTACAGGATTGTTTAGTGCCTCAAACTAGACTCTGAATATTTTTTAGGGCAAAAAGAAGAAACTGGAACTTGAATAACTTTCAAACCGTGAATGATCTTGACCTAATTATTTTGCTAAAGTGCTTATTTTTCTATCATGAACCTTCCCATAATTTTTTTTATTCCAACGCCTTCAAATTCACACCTGCTAAAAATATCAGTTGAGCAGAAAAAGTAGAAAAGCAGTTCTAAAAGTTGGGAACTCTTATTCGACGAAAAGGGTATCCAAAAGTGTGAAAAATTTTACAAAAAGAAAACAAAAGGAACATAAATGGAAAGAATATTTTTGGGTGATGCAAGATTTCCCTCACACCATTGGATGCTCCTGCATCAATTTGTCTTGGGTAATATTATTATTATACTATAAAAGAGTAGATACGAGTAAAAGAGTATGTTTATCATAGGTATGTTTTTATACCAGATATGATAAAACATAGACAACCTTAGGGAACACTCATAGCTAGATAATTAATTATGCTAGATGGCTAGTAGGCTACTCTTAGGAATGTTGTCCAGTGAAGGGAGGGAACTTGTACTTTTCTTATTGAGTTGTGTTACCTTAGGTTGTGTTCAAGAAATAGGTTATCTTGGGATGTAGCTTTCCCATGCAGAGGAATTGTCTAGGTATAGATATAATAGCCTTAAGTCAAAATGAACTTGATTTAGTGTAAGTGAATGGCAGACCTTCACTCAAAGTACTGAGTGAGAACACTTTGGCCAAAGTAGTGGGAATGTCTGAAGACTCCACTGTAGATAGTGTGATGCTAAGACTACACTGTTAGTTCACCATGTCCATTTAAATGCATGAGGGATGCCTAGTGTAGGTTATACAATACTAGTCATGTAGGAAACAACACTAAGATAATAGTGGTATGTTGTCCAAGGTTACCCAACCAATACCTTCATCGAAGTGTAGGGCCATCTATCATTGATAGATGTGTGGGGAACCACATATGATTCTATAGCTTATGGAAAAAGTGCTTGAGTGATCCTTCTCCTACTCAGCGGGCAATAGAAGACCAAGGTTTTCAAAGGTGGTGTGTCACCAAAAAATCTATACTCAGAGATTTTTATGCTCACTTGAGTCTCTCTCATGGATTTTTTCTTGATATTGCCTAGATTTAATGTTGTAATGTGGTCAACACATTCACATTACGTCTTGGACCCTTGTGAATCACTAACAATTCTAAGATGTCTTGTAAAAGTGTTGTGAAGTGTTGTAACCCACTTTAACACTTTTCTAGGACCCTTTCATTATAATTCACTTAAATAACCCCTTTACATCATTTACCAAGTCTTATTTAAAAGTGTTGTAAAGATTTGTAACAAATTCTCATGATTTTCTAGGCTTCTCATCACTAATTTCACCCTTTCTTATGTTTAAATGACCCCTTAATGCACTTTTTGGCCCTACTTAAGTGTATTTTTGAGAATATTCCCATTAAAAAATATTAAATACACTTTAATTCCCAAAACCCAATAAAATTTCCCTGGTGGGACCAAGTCGCCACGTGAGGCGAGTTAGTCCCACAAGGCACCAAAATCAAAATTATTTTAATTTCCTAGAGGGATTTTATTCTCTTAACCTTAAGGTAAGCCTGCGATGTGTTATTTTTGGGAAAATTTGTAAAATCAAGTATAAATAAAGGGTTTTTCTCTCATTTTTACCCTGATTCATTTTCAAGCAACCCATTCATCTAATTATTCATTCTCAAGCATTCTCGACAATTTCAAGAATCCATTAGAGCATCTACTTGCATATCTTTAGATTTCTACATCAAGGGTTTGGTGAGTTGTAGCATTGCATGTTTTTCATTCATCATTCTCGCGTTATTCCATTTCATTTTCTAGGGTTTGATTACCAAATTGGGTTTTGGCCAAGGAAAACACCTATTCTCTAACCTTTAACCCTTTCTCCCCTCTTTTCATGTGTGTTTTGTAGGTATATTGTATGAAAATTTGTCAAAGAGGAAAGTGTTAAAAAGTGGTAAAAAATCCATCAAAGTCATTCAAGTCAACAAAGCCCTAATTGAATCTTGGAGACATTATTTAACCTGTTTTATGTAGTTTCAGAATCAGACACCTATTAGGAAGGGAAGTATAGACCAAAAGCTACAAATTTTTTCCCTAAATTTCCAAAGATTCATAGGTGGAATAAGTCACCATCTGTGGAGAATTAGTCAAACTTCTAGGCCTGAAAAGTGATTTTTGCATTTCTAAACACCCATTTGGAAAAAACTCATTCAGGAAAAAATCTCCCTGAAACGGGACTAAGTCACCCAGCTTGGAATAAGTGTCTCAGTGGGCTTCAACATCAAAATTTGGAGGATTCTAGAGCCTCTCTACATCACATTTTAGTCTCTAGGTGTACCTCTCCAATCTTGTTCATTTTTGTTATTGTTCGTTTGCATTCTTAGGTCATTTTGCATACATCATTATGTTTTCAAACAACTTGCATATCTTAGGTTTTACATTAATATTCATTATATTTTATCCTTTATTTGCATTTAATACATTCCATTTAGACATATTTCAATCATACTAGCATTAGTCTTTAGTGAACCTCCAAGTTTTTGTGGGATATCTTTCTCCTTTTAGGTGAAAAACCCTAGAAGTGTAAGAGAGAAGCCCGTACAAAAATTTGTATTTCATTTTGGTGAACCTAACTTTTGAAAATTTTACTTTTGATTTTAAGTGCATCCTAGAATAAATTTCATCAACATTGCATTAGGTTTTGCATTATTTAATTTGTATCCTAGGGTTTTAAATTTGCATTAGTCAAAAGCTCATATAGCTTGCATTTTTACATTACATTTCATTAAAAATTCCAAAAATTCTACATTTTCATATTGTATCTACATCTGAGAACCTAAAAATCATAAATTTATTTTAAAATTTTGAAAAATCTCAAAAAAATCACTACTGGGACTAATTCGCCACACTGGGTGACTTAGTCCTCCTGCACATTCTACGCAGTAATTTCTAGCATTTTCAAAGCATTTTCTACATTTTTGTTTTCTGATAGTGCATTATGTTACAATTTCCAGATTTGTTGTTTTATTTGATTTCTTGCACTTAGTTTTCTTTCATACATTTGCATCATGGCTATGTGATTTAATAAGTTTTCGATGTCTTTAAAATCTTTAGTTGACATGTCAAACTGTTCCTTTGGAATTGATCCTAATGATCACGAGCTTCATCATGCTCCTTCAACTCCTCATGAATGTTCTCCTCGTGATGTTGACATCATTGGAGAAGATGATGATAGCATGAATAATTTCCTAAAACAACCTCAAAGCTAATGCATCATTTTATCCATCCATGAAACAACAAGACCTTCCTACAATCTCACCTCCTAATATGTTTGGTTACTTACATCCTGAAAAAAATTAAGGACCTAAGTTCCCTCCATCAAGTGGACCTAGTTCTTGTACACACGCAACTCATCAACCATTATATGATAATAAAGTCACTAGTACTCCAATCAACCTCAAAGAAAATTATGGCAAAGGTTTTACCATATTGAGCAAACAAGGATGTGACACCACAACTGAACATGACATTCATCAACTTTTAGAAAAAAATCCAAAAGATGATA
This sequence comes from Sequoia sempervirens, assembly GCA_007258455.2. Classification (NCBI taxonomy): domain Eukaryota; kingdom Viridiplantae; phylum Streptophyta; class Pinopsida; order Cupressales; family Cupressaceae; genus Sequoia; species Sequoia sempervirens. The sequence continues at coordinate 51,710,563 of VDFB02086081.1, read as the reverse complement.
GCACAATGTTAGGATATCAAGATCCTTATCATGACAACAAGCCAACTATAGAATATTGGAGACTTCATGATGATGGCATGGCAATATTTGATTCCCCTCCCGATCTGAATGTCCTCCATCCTCAAGAACAACCCATACATGATAACAATGACAAGGATGATAGGATCATTTTGGGTCCTCCTCCTCCTTCAATTCAAGAAAAGGGTGAATCTAGAAAATGCAAGAGACCTTAGAAGTTACAAAAACTCAAATTTCCTTTCTGTCCACCACCTGAATGTGAAAGGAAATTGCAAATTATTTTAAACAAAGGACTCATACTATTACCACCTATAAATAGGTTGGTGATCTATCCTAAATATGCTAACATTCCACATTGTCCATATCATCACGTTCTTGGACATAGAGTTATGAGTGTCACCAATTGAAAGAAATACTAAGAAAGTATAATTTTAATGGCAATAATTTCTATCTAATAAATCCATAAACCACTACCAAACCCCTTCTCATGTAATAGTTGTAGAACATTCTCTTCTCACAATTACATGACCTTTTCCATCACTTATCTCATCTCATTCTTTTCTTGCACTCAGTGGGGGCAAGAAGTTGCTAGCCTTTTGGGGACAATGCAAAGTGTTGAGGCATCCTATGTCTCTTCAATGTTGACCCAAATGGATCTTTCTTTTTCTTTGTTTTCACTCTCTTTGTGTCGTTCTTCTAGATCTATGTATTTCGCGAATGATGATAGTTTAGAAGCTCTTTACAAAACATTGCAGCAAAGAACATACTGACCCCAAATCCATAGATCTTGTTGATGGTCAAAGTAGCACAACAATGTTAAACAAAATATTTCTACTCTATTTCTCATGAAAAAGATAAATGATCTAAAACTACCTATCTTCCAAGGTCTCTGTAGTTGGTTTTCAATTGTGTTGGTGTGATTCAGTGGCAAATGCAACTATAATATTCAAGGGGCCTTTTGGTAGAAAGGATACAAACTGTAAGAGCTAAATATATTAGCTCAATGCCCAAGACCACTTGAAAAAACAATGAAAACCTTCTACAAGAGAGTATGCAAGAAAGAGCTTGTTTGATATTAAGACCTATCAAATGATGAGGTATGAAGTATGATACAAATGAGTACAATCACCTTCCTTATATAGGCAAGGTTCAAATGTAGTAACTTGGAATATGATGTTGACAAATGTCATAATCCTATGACATGAGAAAACTAACAAATTAATCACCTAGGAAATGATGCATTAGCTAGATAAGATAAGTTCTAGAAAAGACAACTAAGAATTCTAGAAAGAATCTTATGTCCTAAGTAAACTTATCTAAGTGTAATTAATTATTTAATTACACCAACACCCCCCATAAGTGGAACTTAGGGAGAATATTATTATGCAAATGATGAAAATATGCAATGATGGGTCCTAGCTATGAGGCCATGTTAGGCACCCATGTACAAATGAAAAAGAGATCCCTCACAACCGGAAAAAAGGAGAAAACCCAGTGGGACAAAACTCCTCTCCAAAAGAAAGAAAAGAAAGAAAGAAACAAATTATGTGAGGAAGGATGGAGGATGCCATGTTACCCCCCAAGTACACCATCCATCACATATATTACAAAATCCCCCCCATAAGAGGGAAAGAGAGGGACTATTTAGCCCCCCCATAATGTGTGATCACCTACAAAAATGGTAAGTGCCTAAAGAAAAAACATGATCCAATGTCGACAAACAACTTGTCATGCTTTCAGAAGAAACAAATCCATTTAAAAGTGCAGGAATGCTTCCCATTCTAGATAGGAATTGAAGGAAGGAAGCATGAATAGATATGATGATGTCTCTGAAAACTGCTCATGTGTCTCCTTTGCCACTGAAGATGAAGATGCCACTATCAAATTAGGTACATGCTCAATCAATGTAGAAGCTGACAAATCAGGACTATGTGGAAACTGATCTTGAAAAAAATCCAAAGACCAGGATGGTTTGACAACAGTTGTGCAATGGATATCATCAAACATAAGAGATATCCCCTCAAGTGCGTCCTCCAAATATGAAATGTGAGACTCCACAAAACAAGGATGCAATTTTGATAAATAGGAATCCCAGTTAGGAAGAGAATGAGATAATGAGTATAATGAATCACTGGACATAGTCAATGACCCATCACCATGAAAATGTTCTTGTTGAATAGGAATGATAGGAGCCTCAATCAATGACTCTACACAAGGAATCACTGAAGGTGAAGGTACATCAACTATCTTCGATGGAGAAGGAGCATCTAAAAAACTATTTTCAACCTCTTTAGAATGTTCAAAGCACCCCAAACAATCAAACTCTTACATAGTATCACCATCATAGGGTATCCTATCTGAAGAATGAAGGGGTACAAGACATTCTAAAATTGAATCATCTGGGAATGGATATATCTCCAAAATTTTGGTCCAAAGAGTATGAGGACAATAATGATGATCAATACCTTTCAAAATTTCATCATCAACATGCATTGCGATGACCCCTAAAACATTATATCTGTTGCAAATCCAAGAAAATTTTTGAATACCTTGACCTGGATGGGGAACAATACCATACAAATGTGGTAACAATTCAAGAGATTGGAGATGATCTATGATTCCATCTCTCCATTGTTTATAGTTTCCCTTTTGCAACATAATCAGAGAAGGATAATATGCAAACCTCATAATGAAGTATGAATGATCTCCACAATTACAAAGACATTAACCTTCAATATGAATTAGAAACTCTGAAATATGATAATACAACTGAAAATAAACTCCCCCCAACAAACAAAACTTCTCCAAGAATCAGAATGTCCAAGTTATGAAGCAGAAAGAAAATATGCAGAAATCTAAATATCTCACACTTGGGGTTGAAACTAAAAAAGTAAATGAACCAAATCAAAGAGCTCTTCAATACCTTCCAAATGCAACTTGAATCACCAAAATCAGAGAAACTAGTTGAAAGTTATGAGGTTAGAGGTCCAAAGGGGTGATATGAATTTAGTTGTGAAAAAATTGTACCTGTAGCAAAATCTGTCAAAAAGACCTACACCACTACAAAGTACTTGGAGAAAGCTTTCCGTCGATATCTTGTTTGCATAATTTGGAGATTGTGATGAAAAGTTATGCAAAAAAAGGCCGATATGAGGCACTTTGGGGGAAAATTAGGGCACAGACAGACTAATTAGGTACAAAAATTACACACCCAAGGGCCTAAATTTGGTCACCCACATGACCTATCACTGTCCAATGCAAAGAATCACTGACCAAAAAGAATGAATGTAGGCTAATGAAAGGACGTCAATGCTATGATTGAAATTTCGATAGTCCCCTTGTATGAGTGGCCATTCAAATCTCAATAACCGACCAATGAAGAATGAGAGGCATGATGCAATGACTATGTACCAGCAACCACTCACACAAAGGCCAATGGAAATCTTCAATGCAACCGAACAGGCACCATGAACAGCCAAGAGACAAGGGCCATGACCTTGGTGAAAATTCAAGGCTCCTACAAATTACTCTGGATGGCGGTCACCAAATACATGCCGATGGAAAATTTAGTGCTGAGAATAGTATGCCAATGAAGGAGAGACATGCTAGATGGAAGCCAACAAGGGAAATGAATGAGTGGGTGGTCAGGCCATTCAATCCCTATGAATCACCTGTTCAAATAGAGCTCATCAAAGTCACTTGGTTTGGTTGGCGGGAGTATTGAATGGCCAATGGCGGTGAATACTCGGAGAGCTAGCACAAAGAAAAATCCCCAATCGAGGGTAGCTAATTAACTAGACAATGAGCACAAAGACCCGTTGAATGAAGTGTATAGCCGACAGGAGTACCATCGGTCATTTAAGCATCAACCGTTATTCTATTTTCTTTGGCCGGTCAAAGGTAGATGGAAAGGACCCTATATAAGCGGAGGAGATGGGGCCAACAAGGCCCTATACAAGTCTGCAACAATTAATTGTCCCCAGAAAAATAAATGCCATCCAATAGAATTTATAATGCCCAAAATTAAAGATAAAGCCCAAATAAAAATATTTTATAACACCAATTTTTTTTTAAAAGGCCGATATAATAAAAATGTAGAAGATAATTTTTTAAATTATTTTTTCTGCAAAATGAATAAATCATACCCTATACTCGAGGGCTATATGGCCACCCCCAGTAAAATATTTTTTCCTCACAAACAGCTAAAGGAAAAATAGGGAAAATTATATATCAATTTTCATCTCTCAGCCCCCCTGAAGATGATGGTGAGGCTGGATCTGGGTTGAAAATGTACCAGAAGCTTTGCAACTCTTATATTTTGCAAATCTTCAAACCTCCACAACTTTGGCTAGAATGTTAGATTTAGGCAAAACAAAAGTCAATTCTAACTTTTTCAGCTACCCTGAACTCAAATCTGAGCTTAGATTTCCTCCAACATGAGCCAAAAGTGACGTTCCATGAAATCACACCTATGGAGAGACAACCTCAAATCAATATCTCTCACTAGCAATAGCTCCACCCTCAAATCTAAGAATGGTTTCATAAGATGTGACTCTGATACCATGTAAGAGCTAAAGATATTAGCTCAGTACACAATACCACTTGCAAAAACAATGAAAACCTTCTACAAGATATTATGCAAGAAAGAGCTTGATTGATATTAAGAACTATCAAATGATGAGGTATGAAGTATGATACAAATGAGTACAATCACCTTCTTTATATAGGAAAGGTTCAAATGTAGTAAGGAATATGATGTTGAAAAATTTCATAATCTTATGACATGATACAACTAACAAACTAATCACCTAGGAAATGATACATTAGCTAGATAAGATAAGCTCTAGAAAAGCCAACTAAGACTTCTAGAAAGAATCTTATGTCCTAAGTAAACTTATGTAAGTGTAATTAATTATTTAATTACACCAACACAAACTACATCATACAAATTAATCTAAGTTTTGAGGGGTAAATAAATAGAAAAAATATAGAACAGGGCTTTAGAAACACAAAATATGAATATAAATCTCTTTACATCCAAACATGTATTTTAACAATGAGTGTTTCCTCAACTAACCAAAACTACAAAAATGATGCAATCCATAGCATGAACTATACTATTGCATACATTTATGTGCAAAATTCAATAACCATAACCATTCCTCAAAGCTTCATTTCAAAATCAAAACGCATCACCAACTCATTGCTAAAATTAATAGATCAATAGATATAAATAAATTCCATTCACAGATAACTCAATGAAATAGTCTCAGATATGGATTCTTCTATTTATTCGCAACAAATAAGAAACAATTATGAACAAAATTCACTTGCATATGAATGACTATCATTCATTAACATCATCATTAAGAATAAAACCTAAAAGTAACATCTATTTGTATTAGAAACTGTAAAAGTATCCAAGTGTTTCTACATAAAATTTATAAAAAGATTTTCTGAAACTGTAACAAAATATCTAACTTTCTCCTTAGGCTATTAAACTTGCTTCAATTAGTCAACCTTTACAAAATGGAGAGCCCTATTACATATAGACAAACTTTGCATCAATTCCTCTCAATCAAAAATTGAGTTCCATCAATTAAGGAACAACTGGAACTACATGAAGTGACTGCGTTGGTTGATCCTTAGTTGAATGATTCATGCTTTATTACCAAAACTTGATGCACCAAGAGGGAAGGTAGAACTGTTGGGGATCTCTAGTTGAAGTGAGGTCAAGATCGTACAAAATAGGAGATAAGAGAGGGAGTTGTCCAACCGACCATGTCATTAGGTGTCCATCAGGAACTAAACATTCCACTGCCACCTCATTCTTGCGTATTTTTCTCAAGAACATACTCATCATAGTTGGTGAAAACTTGTTGGAGTATGTCTGTGTCAGGCCCATCTACCCATTCATCTTCAAATTTGATTCTTTTCAATTATGCAAAAGAAAACTCTTGCATATCTTTCAATTTAACTAACTCCCTCCTAGCAGCCTTCACTTCATCCTTGATATCCATGAGTCTATCAAGCAACAAGTCATCATCATCCTCCTCTTTTTGCATCACCACCTCAAACCTATTATTCCACTTTTCCTTTAATTTTTCAAGACAAAGACCTTCCTTCATAGGTATATCTAGATTAATGAAAATAGCAATCACTGCTTTCAATTCGTCAATCTACTGATTCAGATCTTTACTAGCTTGTTGAACTTCATTTCTATGTTCATAAATGAATGTGGATTTGAACTTGATAATGATGATTGTCTTTTTAATGAAGTCCACATTATCCTCATCAAGGATGGACTGTTCCAAGAGATTTTTCCTTGGCAACCTATTGATGTCTTTAACCTTCTTTGTATTCTCTCTATACTCATCCTCTTGTTTCCCCAAGACTTCTGCATGTGAATTCATGTCTTCAACCAATTCCAATGCACCCTCATGTTCCCTATAAATTTCAACAAGCATCTCATCCACCTCCTTCTTCAACTAATCTAACCATCTATCATGCATTCCAACCTTACTCCTCATTTTCACAATATCATCGGCCTTCATCTTACTCAAATAAATTCGTGTTTCCAGAGCAATAGATTGAGAAGAAATATGGGTAGATACATCCTTTAGGAACCTATGCAATTGGTTTAATTGAGCGTTAAGCTCATCTTTTATTTTTTTTTCCTTTATCATCCTAGATTTGGTGGAGGAGGCCATTATTTCAATAAGGTTCATCTGTTGATTTCTTGTTTGTTTCCCCAAATTAATTGTACCCAGCTGATAATTAGTCAATTGCATATCTTGCCTATTCTTGTCCATCATTGGAATGACACATTTATCTATTATTTCACTTGCATCTATTAGCTTCCTAGAATGAAGGACCCTAGCCTTTTTCTTGAGAGTCTCTTTCTCGATTTCTTTCATCATGTCTTCCAAATTCAAGGGCTAAGGTTGCATTATTTGTTTCCTTTCTAGGTTGAATTTCAACCATGTTGGAGTAGCAGGAGGAGTTATCACTTGTGTGGAATAAGTAGTAGCGGTAGAGAAAAAAGGTTGAAAAATGTTGGTCTTAGGTTTTGAATCAACCTCTTGTGCTTGTTGTTGCTCCTTTTCTACAGCTACTTTTGTAAGCCTTTCAGTTTCAGCCTTCTCCATTTCTTCCTATAATCTCCTCTGCTCTAATAGGTCCTCTTTTTCTTTCAACATATCATCCCTCTGTTTTGCTAATTGTTTGACCTTATCCCATGCTTTCTTAGACTCTTGCTTATGTTTAGCAAGTGCTTATGCCTCCAACTTCTTAAGCAAGAGTTCCTCCCCATCTTTCTTTCTTCAAGCTTCCTCAATAGCCTTGAACTTGGCCTCAAGGGCCTCTCTCTCTCTTCTTTGTTGATCTTTTTCTTCTTCTAGCTCATGGATTTTTTGTAACATATCTAACTTATCTCTTTCTTCTTTAATCTTCAATTCTTGTTCTTTTTGTTGATGCAACAGATCTTTCTTTTCCTTTAATTTCCTTTCTATCTCTTCTTCTTTAGCTTTAGCTTCAAATTCGTGTTATTTATCCAACACATCAACTTGTGCCTTGGAATTAATTTATTTTTGTTTGGCAAGTTCCTTAGCTTGTACCTTAGCATCTGCTTCTCTCTTTGCATGTTCAAAAAACTTTCATTGATCCTCCTCAGTCAAAACATACTCTTCCTCAACAATTCCAACATTCTCTACAAACATAGCTTTGAAAGGCTCATCATCTAACTGCATAGCCTCTAAATTAGAATTGATATCACAGATCTCAACCTCATGTTCTTTCTCTTTTAAAGATTTATCCTCCTTATGAAGGATTCCAGTGGGAATTTCCTCAATAGGTTTCTCTGTAAGGGGAGGTTTAGTTGAGGTTTTACCTCCAACAATTGTTGAAGCTCCAGGTTGAGTTGAAATCTCTTTTCCAACAATTGAGGTCCCAGGGTGAGATGAGGTTGTTTCTGCAGCAATTGTATTTCCTTTATCTTGTGATTTAGGGATATCTTGAGTGGGTACTGCTGGATGAGGCTCCTCCCTAGAGTTACACAGGAGAAACTCCAATGGCTCCTTAGGAGTTACCCTTCTCTTTGTTCTTCTATACCCTTGGGTACCTACAACTTTCCTCTTCTTAGAAGTTTGAGCCTTTGGCTCCTTGATCCTCATTACCACCCACTAGATACTTCAATCCATCATTGTCCTTGCAATTTGCTTAATATCAATGGACTCTTCCTCATCCTAGTTTACTAGATCCAAGTCCTAGGTAACTATGTTTTCAGCCTCATACTGTTGATCCAAGGTTACACCATCATCTGATAACTATTAGGAATAGCTTCCTTCACCCCATACTCAATCATTAATGGGATGGGAAACCTTTCATAGTTTCTCCTTCTTACATCATATTCATCTTGTACATCAATCTAAAAATATTCTAACAAATTGAAATGCTTCTCAAAGATAGTAGGGAGAAAAAATTCATCTTATTCTTGGGATCAAAATGCTTCCAAGAGGTATTTAAACCCAATTTCAAATAAATCAATTCATCGCAGCTTGCCTTAGAAACCACATTATGTGTGCAACTATACTCTCCTAACTTCATGGAAAATTTATGGCAACTAGTCTTATGCTTTCCAATAAATTTAAGATTGACTCCTATGGCCTGATAGATGAATTCCATAAGGAAAATTTTGTACAATGAATGCCATGGCTTCCTTGCTTAATCTATACCATGCAACACCTATCAACCGGTTAATGATAACATACAAGAATGCATCAGTAACCCTTCTATAGTGCAACCTAATGTTTGCAAAGTTAGTTGATCATCATGATCCCACAATTTCTTTTGTACAAGAGCTTCTCCCAATACTCCAACTACATTCAAACCAGGGAAAATGCCCCTACTTGTAGTTGCATAGGCTACATAAGAAGTCATGAAGAAACTCTTTGTTTTCCCCACTCTAAGCATCTAATTATGTAGGATCTCTAATGAAATCGTTGGCCAATCAAATTTTTTCTTTCCATCCAAAATGGTTTGAATGAATGGGAAAATCCATTCTGTGAAGTGTGAAGAATCTCTCTTTTTGAACATTCTAGAAAGCATTATGATTATGTCACCAATATCCTTACTGAAATTTTCTCTCTTGGGTTGATCAAGAAGCCTAGTCAGGGATTTCTTTTCCACCCTCATCCATTTCTTATTCATGTGGGTTTGGTTATCTTCCTTGTGGTTTCTATATAATTGTAATACCTCTGCTTCATTGAGTTATTTGGGGTTTTGTGGTGTAGGTGCATCAAACATGAACCTTATCATATATGGAGTGAGATCAATGATGATATTCCCTTGTAGGTGCACACATTACCTTATTCTCAGGTTGTAAGCTCTTGCTACAGTAAGTATGAGCTCTAGACATTGAACTAATAGAGAAGAGAGGGAAACATGTGCCAATCTGGATTGAACAATTCTTTATATTCTCCTTTTCACATCCTCTGTGAAAGTTTCTTCAACCAAATCTTCATAGTTGAATGGCCCTAATTTTGTATCAATGATATCAACCCAGTCAGAATCCACCTTGTTGGTCATAAGAGTGGGACTCTTATGCTTGTATCTCAAGGTGTAAGGGAGTTTATCCACCTTTATCTTCTTAGGCTTTGATGGTTTTGAACTTTATGCAATCTGACTCCCTCTTTGAGAAGCTTCTTTAGATGCCCCTGACATTTTCACTCCTACAAAATAGGGCTATAAAAACTTGGAAACCATTACATCGATATTATCTTTCATATCATATTTTTTTCATCCAAGGAAACTCAACATACTAAGTCAAATTTTGCACTTATTGGAAGCAGAGATGAAAGAGAATCAGGAACATAAAACTTTTTAACATAGGCGGGATTGGGATCAAAACCAGGACGAGACTAGAACCAGGATCAGGATGGAAACTAAACCTAGAACCAGTTGATGGTTCCAAGTTCATTTCCCACTCTAGTTCCACTTCTGCCAAATGAATAATGGAGTAGACCAGAATCAACATTCATCAAAAGCAGGATTCTTATGCAAACACTTATGGGACGAGTTCATTCTAGGATCGGCTTATGCCAATTTCTTATTCAAATAAAGCACATTTAAACACATAGCCACACCGACTTTAGACTTAGGTCATATGAAACAATAAGGAAAATTTAAATATGGGTTTAACCTCACCCCTAGTAGGGAAAAACCAAATTTGAACTTTTAGGGCATGATATTGTAAAGGTCAATGCACAAACCCTAGTTTGTGCAACTCATCAATTCAAGAAATTAAGGCATCAAGAAACTAACATGAAAAGAATTGAATCGACATGGGAATAGGATGAAAGGGGTTGTTAAACATATTCAAACACTTTTAAAGCATAGAAGACCCCTAAAAAAAAATCCTAGTTAAAACTACGAAATGATAGAATAGACACACCACCAAAACGAGGAAATTGATAGTAGAATTACAACACGAATAGGAAAAGCAGAAAAAAAACAAAACAAAAAATGAGAGGAAAACAAAACAAAAATAGAAACAAATGAAACACATAAATATTTGTGAGAGAAATTCTCATGAATGCATGAAGAACACAACAAACGAATGGGAAAAGCACAAATAGAACAAGAAAACCACCTACCTCAAAACACCACCAAAAAAGGTTGAAACTACAACAAGAATCTGCTCACCAATGTGCGCCCACAATCAAAGCTTGTTGCTCTCAAAGTTACTTAGGCTCCAGCTCATAAAAAATGTTTTAGATAATGATTATGAGCTAAAATAACCTTGATTGAAGTTCAAAATCCAGTTCATGTGTGTGAGGAGGTTGTAATTAATGTAGTAAATGTGGTTGGTCAGGCACAAAATCAGAATGAGAACAAGTACATCACCAATGTACAAATCGAAGGTAGGGAGGACGTAGAAGGAGAGTCGGAACAAAACAAGAAAATTTACCTAAGTCTCTTATCTAATTCCAAAACTAGTTTTGGTCCAGCGGCAAGGAAAAGAAAACAAAGGGAATGGGGGTGGAATTGGAACCAAAACCAAACCTGGAAACTTTATAAAGTGCCAATTTTAGTTCCAATTTTGGTTCCACTCCCAACAAAGGAACAAACACCAACACAAGGACAGAGACACGAGAAATGAAAGGAAGTGGGACCAGAACAAAAACTGGACCTAGAAAAGACACCAAACAAGGACAAAACATAAATTAGACAAGTACGAGCGGGACCAGAACCAAAACCAATCTGAAATTTTCCAAAGTTCCAAGTTTGGTTCCATTTATGGTTCCACTTCCGCTAGGGAGAAAACAAAACACAAGAAAATAAAATACAAATCAAGGGACAAACAAACCCAAGAGTGCAAGGAAAACCAAAAAGACAAAGAAAACCAAAAAGGCAAGGGAGGGGTTGAGACTGAAACTGAATCTAAACTTGGAACCTTCACAAAGTTCTGAGTCTAGTTTCCATTTCGGCTTTGCTTCTTCCAGAAAAAAGGAACAAGGACTTAGGAGGGAAAAGAAAAACTCCTAAGGCCTTAACAAGGACAAAAAACACAAGGGAGGCCCATTTTGACCAAAACAAAATGGGTTGGTTATGCAAGGAATAACAAATGGTGACTTGGCTAGGAAAATGGTTAACCCATTTTCAAGACACTGAAGAATTCAGTCACCTAGAACCTCTGGTTTATAAACATTCTAGCTCAAGTAGGATCAAATATATCAAACAAGGTTGAGCTGGAATCTCAGACATAAATCAACATGAACTAGTTTGAATCTAAATTTGTTTATGTATGGTGCATCTTTCTCCATAAAAACTTTATTTACCCTTGAACAACTATACCTAGGATTCAAGCTAGATAAGTTGAGTCCTTTAACTGTCATGCAATGATATCCTGGGCATTGCTTGACTACTAGCCAGGTGTCCATAGCCCTAAAAAAGATACCTATAGTTCTCTCAAAGCATTTCTCTACTGCCAATTAGGCGTCCATAGCCCTAATAAAGATACTTGAATTACCCATTTAATATTGAGTTTTCCTTCTTTCAATGGTTCTCTTTTCTCTTCCCTTTTATTTATAGGCTTCACTTGTAGGAATTCTTTATTAACTTTTCTCAATACTCATATATAATTAATTTGAAATGTGGGTTGAGAACTATAGTGGACCTCATGAGAGTGTTGGGAATCAGATTTTTCATTTGAATCTAAAATATAGCCACCCTGAGACAAATAGGAATATTATATTGACAAAAATTTTGTTATCTATTTTATGATAGATTTCAATCATGGTTCATGAGACTGTTTACAATATACCTTATTCTTAATAATTTTTCAAACCATTGTTTAAAAAAATCATAAGATAGGAGTTTAGAATGAAAATTTTCAACAAACATACCTAAAAATACCTAAACCAATTTCTCTCCTAGTACCTGTAGTATACTTTGAATAACAACCCCTTAATTCCAAAATGGAGGAAAATGAAGGTCCCCAGAAACCAAGACAAAACAAAATATAACAACAAAAAGAAAACAAAGGGAAAACAAACAAACAAACAACACACCAAAACAAAAGGACAAATAATTACATATATACAACCAACAAAAAATCAGACCTTCACGAGACAAAATAATGATTGAGAAACTGACCATTAATAGGTAATGAAATGGGTTATTCTGTTAAATTGCTCAAATGAAATGCATTCTCACCAAAGATCTCAGCTATCTGATATAGACCCAACTAAAGTTGGTCAAACTTTTGGTCGTCCCCTTTCTTTTCCCTAGCCTTATCCCATAATAGTACAAGGTCTAACATTCTAAAGGCTTTAATTTTTTCTCTTTTGTCAAACTAACATTTGACAATAGCTTGATGTTTAGAGAACTGTTGTAAAGTAGCATCTATTTGTTCTTCCATATTTATTAAATTGGTCAGCCTAACTTCTATCTTATCATCTTTTGAATAGAATTATTGCATGAACCTTAGGACAGGTATCTACAGATGTATAGAAAAGACCGGATCTTCACCATAGACCAACTTGAATGGTGAATTCCCTATGGCGGCTTTAATGCGATTTCTATCTCCCATAAGGAAAATCTCAGTTGGGTATGCCAATCCCTAGGGTTGCTTTCTAACAACTTCTTAATCACTTCCATCAAATTTTTGTTAGTAGACTCAGCTACTCCATTCCCCTATGGGTAGTAATTAGAAGAATATTTTAATACTATCTTATGCTCATAGGCCCATTGAATGAAAAATACAAAAGAAAAAGTAGGGCCATTGTCACATACTAGGGAAAATGGTACTCCAAACCTAGTAATGATGAATTCATTGAGAAATTTGATGACCACATCAGTGGTGTTGTTTTTATAGGGTGTAGCATCAGTCTAGCATGTGCAATAATTTGTCACTTTCAAAATAATTTTATGCCCTACTAAAGAATTTGGATTAATGACTCCTACGAAATATAATGCCCTATACATTGATTGTAGGGGCATCATTGGATTGTGTTCCCTAGATGTAGAAGTCTGACATGTATGACATGTCCTCACGTTTTGGTGTGCATCTCAGAATAGATGAGGCCAATAGTAGCCTAATCTCAGGATTTGATGCGCCATGGAATCAGTCGATCCATGTCCAGTACCATATTTTCCATGGAACTCTATAATGGCATGTTTTGCTTGCTACTGATCAAGGCAGCGTAGATAGACACCCTAAAAATTTCTTCTATACAGAGCTCCTCCTTTAAGCATGTAATGTGAACTCTTTAGCCTTAGTTATCTCCTTTGAGTGGCATTCATTCCATCTAGGAATTTGTTATCCAACAATAGAAAAATCAAATCTGAGTACCAAGGATCACCTGTAAATTAATGTATAGTGTATTGTTGACAGGTGATCTTAGTATCAACATCCACCATCACTTTGGATAAACCTTTTCCTCGGACTCGCTTCATTAGATGAATCTTAAGATCATATCCTACAAAATGGCCATCCATTTTCCTTGCCTCCCGCTAGTTTTCTCTACATGAGGAGGGACTTCATAGTATGATCAAGAACTATGGCACTAACCTAAATACTAAGGATATAGTGTGTGAACTTTTTGACTGCTCGTACAAGTGTGGAGGCTTTTCTTTTCAAGAGGTGGATATTTGAATTTTGCATTCTTAAATGGGGAACTCATAAAATTTAATAGGCCTTTCATCTCCCTCACCTTTTTGATGTGTCAAAGCAACAACATACGAATGATCAAATGCAAAAGAGTAGATATAAAATGGATTTAAGTAGTCAGGGCTAGCCATAATCGGTGCCTCTGAAATTGACTGTTTAATCTGCAAAAAAGAATATTTAGCTTCATTACTCCATTCTATCTTTGCATCCTTTTTCATCATTTCATTTAGAGGTTTGATGATCTCCATAAACCTAGTTATAAATTTCCTTAAAAATTTGATCTTTCCAAAGAAAGATTTCATTTCCTTCTTGCTTTGTGGCATTGTTAGCTTTAGGATGGACTCAAATCTATCAGGATCCATGGATATCCCCATTTTTGATATTATGTGACCCAAGATTTTCCCTTCAGAATATCTAAACACACAGTTTTTGGGGTTGAGAGACACACCATAACTTATACATCTTTTAAGAACTTTATCTAAATCCACAACATAGTCTTCTCTATTCTTAGAAAACACAGTTAAGTCATCCATATAAATAATGATACCTTTACCTATTAATTCTTTGAATACCACATCCATTGCACATTGAAAGGTTGCACCAACATTAATAAGACCAAACAACATCCTCCGATAAGCAAATGTCCCCCACTTGGTAGTAAAGGAAGTTTTCATTCTATCTTCATAACTAACAAAAACTTGATTACATCATCAATAGCCATCAAAAAATGACATCATCTTGGATCCATTAATAGTTTGCAGCACTTCATCAAGAGAAGGAAGTGGGTAATTATCCTTCTCTAAGGCCTTATTGAGATTTCTAAAATCAACACAAAATCTAATGTCACCACTTTTCTTGTGAACAAGAACCAAGTTGGAAACCCAAGTGGAATTTTGTACTAGAAAGATTATCCTTGTACATAGTAGCTTTTGTACTTCCTTGAAAATTAAGGGTTCGATTAAGGCATTGATTGGAAACTACTTTTGGTGAAAGGGCTTTCATTCTGGCTTCAAGGGTATGGTATCTGTGATCAATAAATTATCAAAGGTCTTCAAATCCTTGTATCCCCAAGAAATAGCTGCAATTTCTTCTTTCAACACCTTAATAATTTTGTCTCTGATTTCCTCGGGGTAGGTTTTGCCTGTATACACATTCTTTTCTAGACCTAAATCATCAAACTTGATAGATTCATACTTCCCTCGATCACTTTTTGTTGGCACCCTTTCACGAGCCCAAGGGTCAAATTTAAAGATCCTTTCCAAGGCTACCATCCCCTTAGGAATGTTGTTTCTTTTTAAATTGAGTATCCCTTTTGTATCACAATTCTCAGGATCCCAATATTTGTGGTCTATTTTTTATTCATCAATAATTTACCGTTCAAAGGAGTTTGAGCTTACCAAGAAGGAAGTATATGTTGGTCATCATCAAAGACCTAAATTTTTTGGAAATTATCTAAGATGGATGGGATCGAGACTAACTCCACCAATAATCTCTTCAACTTGGAGTCATGCATAGGTTCCAAGATGCTAGCAGTAACAATAAGGGCATCTACAGTCTAATTTTCCTCTCTGGGGATCAACTTGATGCCAAAAGCATCAAAATATTCTGTTAAGTTCCAAACTTGGTTCCTATATGCAGCCAATCTCTTATTGTGGCATGTGTATTGACTATAGATCTTCTTGAAAATAACCTCAGAATCTCCCATAACCATGAGAGTTGGAACCTTCTAATGAGAAAACATAAATCCTCTAGCCGACGCTTGGTATTCTACCACATTGTTCATGCAACCAAACTACAACCTGTAAGAAGCAAAATATGTTTTCCCTTTCGTGTTGGTTAGTTCAACTCTAACTCCACTCCCTAATTTATATTTAGAGCCATCAAAGTTGAGACTCCATAGTTGATTCGAAGTTGCGACTTCTTTCTTTCTGGGGACTACAGGTGATTGCTTGCTAGAAGGGGGTGGTGGCTCGTACTATTTTTTTCTATCTAGATTTAAATGTTAGTGTGAACAATGTTTATTCAAAGATTCACCTAGATTCAAAACCTATTAAGAAACTACTTCCTGAACTTCTTCTTGGATCACTTCACAATTTGGTATGTTTTTCAGCAATTCCTTAAGCATTGGCAGGTCATCTAGGGTAGGTGTGACAGACAAAGACTAAGATTTCTCAATCTTTCTTTGGAGATTAGAAAATAGAACCTGAGTTTGCTTATGTTGGAAAAGATCTTACTCTTGAGTGAAACTGGTTCTTGTTAGGATGGTGGCATCCTTGGCTTCAAATGGAAATTGATTGGTGGGTGTTTCACGGTGGTTTTCATAGGTTTCCTTAGACTGACAGACATGGTTCAAAATGTCAACACAAGGTTGACATGTCAACTCATAATGAATTTGTTAATGAATTATGCACTAGTTAGGGAGTAGTAAGCTCCATATACCAATTTCTTCTCCTAAAACCAGCCTATCTTGTTGCAATTTTCTAAATAGAACTTGTTGGTTGATAGTGGTCATGGGATCACTATTCTCTAAAGGTTGTAGGTTATCAAGATTGATCATTGAAAAGGTCATGACTTCCTTCCTCTTGTATACTCCTATCTCAGTTTCAAAGTAAGCTACCTCATTAGGGTAGTCATAATCTGTAATAATGTGTTTGAGATGCGGCTCACTTTCAATCCTTATCTATGTTGCTAACCCTTTCCATGTTAGCCACATATGTGAAAATTCCAAAGATAGATATCCTCCAATGCTTTTCATTAGGTCTTAGCTTAGAAGCATGACATATGTTTCAGGGATATCAGTAACCTAAATATTGATATAATTTTTGATTCGTGGGTCAGATCCATCCTGCACATGAATATTTTTTAGTTCTCCTACCACATTGACCTCATTTTTATCTAACTAAATCACCTTCTTGTTAGTTTGAATCAGATTCTAACCTAAAATTCTACAAATGGATAATGGAATGATTTTACCTAATGCTCTAGAATCCAAGAGGCAGTTGTGCAAATTATTTCTGAATATTCTCAAGCTTAGAAGGAATGTTGGGGTTCCTGTCTTACCTTTATACAAGGATGCATTCATTTCATTGGTTGGAGTTACCTTATTCTTTCCTTTTGATCAATTTTCTTCTTCCAAATCTCTCAACACAATGTCCAATTGGGTAGGGTACCACTTCAATATGTCAAATAATGACAATGAAGTATTTTTCCTTTGCATCTTTGCAATAAAATCAAACTCCATGTCATTTTTCATCTGATATTTAGGAACAAAAGATGACTTACCTTTATTTTTAGATTTAGGTGACCCTTTTGGTAGTGGCAAGTTGTTTTCCACATTCTGATTAGGTGGAACCATGGTGTTTGGAGGGGTAGATGTGGTGAATGGGCCTTTATTTTGATTCCTCAAGAAATGACCTCCTTTGGATTGGAAGGCCTAAGCATCATATACATCTTCTACTTGCTCATTTTCTTCTTGGTTGGGGAATGTAAGTTCCTCATCCAAGATTTCATAAGCCATCACAATATCGGTGGATCCACCAAACTTGTTGGGAGTACCTTACAAAGGAGCATCAGCCTGTGCATTTTTTACCATCTTCTCCATTTCTAGGAAGTTAACCTTAGAATGTGTTGTAGTGTTATGCATCCTACACCAATTTATCATAAAATTGAGATCTGCAACATTTGTAGTGTGTGGTTTGTCATCACCAACCTAATAATTATGGGAAACTCCCCCATTTTTTGGCCCAATATTCCATTGTCTGTTGTTCTTGGATCTCTGGTTGTATCCCCTATTTTGATTCTAGTAATTTTGATTAGGGGAATTCTAGTTTTGGAAGTTCCTCTGGTTATGATTGGTGTTCTGATTAGAATTTTGATTGGAGTAACCACCCTAATTGGAATACCCTCCCTAATTTTGGTAATTCTAATTTTGGTTCTCAGGGGGATTGAATTTGAGTTGTGTCATTTCATTAGTGAATTGAGACGATTCTTTCTTAAGGGTCTCCAACCCTATTGTCAAGTGAGCAGTATGCTCACTTTCTGTAGTGGTTGTAGTTGACTTATGTGTCATGGGGATAGATCCTCCTCCTTGATTATGAGATTTTTGAACTTTTTGCGAGGGTTTGGGAGTTGGGCCACTAAAGAATAATTGCTAAGATGGGGATTGTAACTCAGATAAGGGTTCATATGAAGAATGAAACATCCCTGAGATTGTATTAAATAGCGGGGTAGGATTAGGTACTTGGGAGTACCCTAGAGGAGGGAAAACTCCTCCTAGACCTCCTGATTGTGAAAAAAATTGTTGTTGCATTTTAATATCAAGGTGGTAAACTTTGGAAAGAGAATTACTGGCATCTGCATTATATGTTCTTTGCAAAAATAGGCCAATCAAGTGATTTATGGCCTTCAAGTAATGTTGGATAAAAAAAAATTCAGCCACTAGATATGGATCTTGCAACCTCTTATACATCCTCTAAAATCTAGTATTAAATAGGGGTAACAGATCATGTGGCTCTTTCTTAATAGTAGAAGATTGGTGATATAATATTGGAGGATCTACATAGACCCTAAATTGGTTAATGAATGCATCCTCTAAGTTTTTCCAACTCAGGATGGATCTAGTAGGCAGATTCAGATACTAGTTATAAGCCATGTGTCCTAATGAATAAGGAAACAACCTACATGCAACATCATGGTGGGAAATCTGAGTGTGGGTACAGGCATCTTTGAATGCCTATATGTGTTCTTCAACACTTCTTTATTCACCATGAGCATACCTGGGGTAGAATTTCTCTTAGTTCTTTGGAATTTCATGTATGCGACCAGGAATGACTCCAAGTGGCAAAGGATTGTTGGAAAAGAAAGCCATAGGTAGTGGTGGTGGTGGATTTGGTTGTACCACCTATGATACTGGTGGAAACTCAAGTGGAGTAAGTTGTAGTGATAATGGTGGGATCAAAACTCTAAGGGATTTGGGTCTAACAGGTGTTTGAAGTTCAACTAATGTTTTTGAATTTTTAGTAGATCTGAGAACTCTTTCAAACCTTTCTGGTGAGAATGAAACAATAAAATCCAATTTGTTCCTTCAGGCCCTCCTTCTAGCACCATATTGTTGATGGTCAAAGTAGCAAAACAACATTAAACAAAATATTTCTCCTCTATTTCTCCATAAAAGGATAACTAATCTAAAATCACCTATCTTCCAAGGTCTCTATAGTTGGTTCTCAATTGTGCTTGTGTGATTCAATGGCCAATGTAACTATAATATTCAAGGGGCCTACTGGTAAAAAGGATACAAACTACATCATACAAATTAATCTATGTTTTTGGGGGTAAATAAATAGAAAAAGATAGAATAGCACTTTAGAACAATAAAATATGAATATAAATCTCTTTAGATCCAGACATGTATCTTAACAATGAGTGTTTCCTTAACTAACCAAAACTACAAAAATGATCCAATCCATAGCATGACCTATACTATTACATACATAAATAGTGCAAAATTCAATAACCATAAACATTCATCAAAGCTTCATTTCAAAATCAAAACACATCACCAACTCATTGCTAAAATTAATAGATGAATAGATATAAATAAATTCCTTTCACAGGTAACTCAATGAAATAGTCTTAGATCTGGATTCTTCTATTTATTCACATCAAATAAGAAAAATTTATGCATAGCATTCACTAGCATATGAATGACTACAATTCCTTAACATCATCACTAACACTGAAACTTGAAAGTAACATCTAGCTGTATTAAAAACTCTAAAAGTATCTAAGTGTTTCTGCATAAAAGTTGTAAAAAGAGTTTCTAAAACTGTAAAAAAATATCTATCTCCTTAGCCTAATAATCTTGCTTCAATTAGCTAACCTTTAAAAAATGGGGAGCCCTATTACATATAGACAAACTTTGAATCAATTCCTCTCAATCAAAAATTAAGATCCATCAATTAAGGAACAACTGGAACTGCATGAAGTGACTGGACTAGCTAATCTTTAGTTCAATGATTCATGACTTTGTTACGAAAGCTTGACACATGAAGAGGGAAGGTAGAACTACTAGGGGTCTCTAGTTGAATTGAGTTCAAGATCCTACAAAATAGTAGAGAAGAGAGGGAGCTATCTAGCCAACCATGTCACTAGGTGTCCATCAGGAAATGAACATTCCACTGCCATCTCATTCCTGCATATTTTTCTCAAGAAGGTACCCATTATATCTGGTGAGAACTTGTTGGAGTATGTCTACATTAGGCCCATCTACCCATTCATCTTCAAATTTTATTCTTTTCAATTTCGTAGAGGCAAAATCTTGCATATCTTTCAATTTAATTAACTCCCTCCTAGCAGCCTTCACTTCATCCTTGATATCCATGAGTCTATCAAGCAACAAGTCATCATCATCCTCCTCTTTCTACATCACTTCCTAAAACCTATTATTCCACTTTTCCTTTCATTTTTCAAGAGGAAGACCTTCCTTCATAGGGATATCTAGATTAACCAAAATGGTAATCACTACTTCCAATTCACCAATCTACTCATTCAAATATTTAATAGCTTGTTGAACTTCATTTCTATGTTCATAAATGAATGTGGATTTATACCTGATAATGTTGATTGTATTTTTAATGAAGTCCACATTATCCTCATCGAGGATAGAATGTTCCAAGAGAGTTTTCATTGGAAACTTTTTGATTTCTTTTAGCTTCTTTGTATGCTCTCTATACTCATCCCCTTGTTTCCCCAAGACTTCAGCATGTGAGTTCATGTCTTCAACCAATTTCAATGCACCCTCATGTTCCCTATAACTATCAGCAAGTAGCTCATCAACCTCCTTGTTCAATTGAACTATCGATCTATCAAGCATTCCAACCTTACTCATTTGCACAAGATCATCAACCTCCTTCTTATTCAACAAAACTTGTGTTTCTGGAGCAACAGATTGAGAAGAAACAGGGGTAGATACATCCTTCAAGAACCTATGCAATTGGTCTAATTGATCCTTAAGCTCATGTTTTATTTGTTTGTCCTTTATCATCCTGGATTTGGTGGAGGAGGCCACTATGTCAATAAGGTTCATCTGATGGTTTCTTGTTGGTTTCCGCAAATTAACTATACCCAATTGATAATTAGTCAATTACATATCTTCCCTATCCTTGTCCATCATTAGAATGGAACATTTAGCTATGATTTTACCTGCATCTATTAGCTTTGTGGAATGAAGGACACTCGCATTTTACTTGGGCCTCTCTTTCTCTATTTTTTTCATCATGTCTTCCCAATTCAAGGGCTGAGGTTGGACTATTTGTTTCCTTTCAATGTTGAGTTTCAACCATGTTTGATTAGCATGAGGTGTTATCACTTGTGTGGAAGAAGAAATAGCATTGATATAGAAAAGAGGCTGCATAATGGTGGTCTTAGGTTCATATTCAACCTCTTGTGCTTGTTGTTGCTCCTTTTCTCCAGCTTCTTTTGCAAGCCTTTTGGTTTTAGCCTTCTCCATCTCTTCCTCTAATCTCATGTGTTCTAATAGGTCCTCTCTTTCTTTAACCATATCATTCCTTTGTTTTTCTAATTTTTTGACCTTATCCCATGCTTTCTTAGACTCTTTCTCATGTTTAACAGGTGTTCCTCCAACTTCTTAAGCAAGAGTTCCTCCTCATCCTTCTTTCTTTAGGCTTACTCAATAGCCTTGAACTTGGCCTCAAGGGCTTCTTCCAACTCATTGATTTTCTGCAACATAGCTAACTTATCTCTTTCTTCTTTAATCTTCAATTCTTTTTCTTTTTGTTGCTACAACAAATCTTCCTTTTCCTTTTGTTTCCTTGCTAGCTCTTCTTCTTTACCTTTAGCTTCAAATTCTTTTTGTTTATCCAATGCATCAGCGTTTTCCTTGGCATCAATTTCTTCAAACAACTTCCATTGATCCTCCTCATTCAAAATACACTATTCCTCAACAATTCCAATTTTTCCTGCAAACACAGCTTTGGGAGGCTCATCATTTGATTGTGTAGCCTCTGAATCATAATTGATATCATGGATCTCAACCTCATGCTCTTTCCCTTTTAAAGATCCATCCTCCTTGTGTAGGCTTCCAATGGGAATTTCCTCAAAAAAAATCTCTGTAAGGGTAGGTTGAGCTGAGGTTTTACCTCCAGCAATTGTTGAAGCACCAAGTTGAGATGAAATCTCTTCTCCAACAATTGAGGTCTTGGGATGAGATGAGGTTTATTTTTCAACAATTGTATTTCCTTCATCTTGTGATTTAGGGATATCCTGAGTTGGTATTGTTAGATGAGGCTCCTCCCCAGAGTTAGAAGGGAGAAACTCCAATGGCTAGGATTTTCCATTCTCTTCATTCTTTTGTACCCTTGGGTACCTGCAGCTTTCCTCTTCTTATAAGTTTGAGCCTCTGGCTCCTTGACCCTCATTACCACCCACTGGATACTTCAAACCATCACTTTCCTTGCAATTTTCTTAATATTAATGGACTCTTCCTCATCCCAGTTTATTGGATCCAAGTCCTTAGTACCTATGTTTTCAGCCTCATATTGGGGATCCAAGGTTACACCATCATCTGATAAATTATTAGGAATATCTTCCTTCACCCCATACTCAATCATTAATGGGATGGGAAACCTTTCATAGTTCCTCCTTCTTACATCATATTCATCTTGTAGATCAATCCAAAAATCTTCTAAAAAATTGAAATGCTTCTCAAAGATAGTAGGGAGAAAAGCATTCATCTTGTGCTTGGGATTAAAATGCTTTCAAGAGGTATATAAACCCAATTTCAAATAAATCAATTCATCACAAATTGCCTTAGTAGCCACATTATGTGTGCAAGTGTACTCTCCTAACTTCATGGAAAATTTATGGAAACTAGTCTTATGCTTGCCAACAAATTTAAGATAGACTCCTATGGCCTGATATATGAATTCCATAAGGGAAATTTTGTTACTACAGCATCTTGGAAGCAAATGAGGATGGTCATCAAAACCTGCCAACCTAAATTAAGTAAACTTGGGGTATTGGATGTACCAATGTCCCCATTCTGCAATGAACACCATGGTTTCCCTGCTTAATCTATACCCTACATCACATGTTAACTCATTAATGATAACATACAAGAATGCATCATTAACACTTCTATAATACAATTTTGATGTTTGCAAAGTTAGTTGATCATAATCATCCCACACTTTCTTTTGTCTAAGGGCTTCTCACAATAGTCCAACTGCATTCAAACTAAGAAAAATGCCCCTCCTTGTAGCTGCATACACTACATATGAAGTTTTGAAGAAAATATTTCTTTTCCCCACTCTAAGAATTTAATTATGTAGGCTCTCTAACAAAATCATTGGCCAATCAAATTGCTACTTTCCATGCAAAATGGTTTGAATGAATGGAAACATGCATTCCTTGAAGTGTGAAGAATCTCTCTTTCTGAACACTCTGGAAAGCATCATGATTATGTCACCAATATTCTTACTCAAATATGCTCTCTTTGGCTAATCATGAAGTTTATTCAAGGATTTCTTTTCCACCCTCATCCATTTCTTGTTCATGTGGGTCCTATTAGCTTCCTTGTAGTTTTTGTATAATTTTAATACCTCTACTTCATTGAGTTGTTTGGGTTTCTATGGTGTAGGTGCATCAAACATGAAGCTTATCATCTATGGAGTGAGATGAATGATGATATTCCCTTGTAGGTCCACACATTGCCTTGTTGTTGGGTTGTAAGTTCCTACTATAGTATGAGCTCTGGACATTGAATTGATAGAGAGAGGAGGGAAATATGTGCCAATCTGGATTGAAAAATTATTTATATTCTCCCTATCACATCCTCTATAAATGTTTCTTCAACCAACTCCTCATAGTTGAATGGCCCTATGTTTGTATTAGTGATATTACCCCAATTAAAATCCACCTTGTTGGCTGTAAGAGTGGAACTCGTATGCGTGCATATCAAGGTGTAAGGGAGCTTCTTGACCTTTATCCTCTTAGTCTTTGATAGTTTTGAACTTTCTGCAACCTGACTCCCTCTTTGAGAAGCTTCTTTGAATGCTCCTAGCATTTTCACTCCTCCAAATTAGTCCTATAAAAACTTGGAAACCATTGCATCGATATTATCTTTCATATCATCTTCTATTCATCCAAGGCAACTCTACATAATCAAATTTTTCACTTATCGGAAGTGGATCCAAAAGAGAATCAAGAACATAAACCTTTTTAACATAGGAAAGATCAACATTGGAACTAGGACGAGACTGGAACTAGCTAATGGTTCCAAGTTCATTTCCCACTCTGGTTCTACTTCTGCCAAAAGAATAAGGGTGTAGACTAAAATCAACACTCATCAAAAGTAGGATCATTTTGGGAATTGATTCTTATGTAAACACTCATGGCACTAGTTCATTATTAGATCCACTTCTGCCAATTTATTGTTCAAATGAAGCACATTTAAACACATGGTCACACTGAATTCAGACTTAGGTCATATGAAACCAAATGGAAACTTTAAATAAGGGTTTTAACCTCAACCCTAGCAAGGATAAACCAAATTTGAACTTTTAGGGAATGATATTGTTAAGGTACACGCACAAACCCTAGTTTGCACAACTCTTCAATTCACAAAGTTAGGCCATCAAGAAACTGACATGAAAAGCATTTAATCGACACAAGAATAGGATCAAAGGGGTCATTAAATAGATTCAAACACTTTTAAAGCACCAAAGACCCCTCAAAATGAAACCCTAGTTAAAACTAGGGCACAACAGAACAGACACGCCACCAAAATGAGGAAAGTGAAAGTAGAACAACAACACAAATGGGAAAAGTAGAAAAAAACAAAATAGAAAATAGGAGGCAAATAAAACCAAACCAGAAGTAAACGAAACAAAAATAGAAAAAAATGAAGATCCATGAGAGAAAGTATCACAAATGTGCAAAGAACACAACAAAAAAAGGGGAAAAGTACAAATGGAATGGGAAAACCACGTACCTCAAAACACCACCAAGAAAGGTTGAAACTCTGACAAGAATCCACTCACCAACATGTGCTCACAATCAAATCATGCTCCTCTCATAGTTACTCAGGGTTCGATTCATTAAAAAAAATAGCTAATGATTCTGAGCTAAAATAATCTTGATTAAAGTTTAAAATCCAATTTGCAAATGTGAGGAGGTTGTAATTAATGCATTAAATGTGGTTGGTCGAGCATTGAATCAAAAAGGGAATGAGTATACCACCAATGTGCAAATTGAAGGTAGGGTGGACGCAGAAGCAAAATTGGAAAAGAACAAGAATATTTACCCAAGTCTCTTATCTAATTTTGAATCCAGTTCTAGTCTTGTGGTAGGGAAAAGACAACAAAGGGAACATGGGCAGAATCAGAACCAAAACCAAACCTAGAAACTTTATAAAGTTTTGAGTTTAGTTCCAATTGTTGTTTTGCTCCCGACAAAGGAACAAACACTGACATAAGGATAGCAACAAAATAAAATAAAGGAAGAGAGACCAGAACAAAAACTGGACCCAGACAGGAAACCAAACAAGGATAAAACACAATGGAGACAAGTGGGAGCAAGATTGAAACCAAAACCGATCTGAAATTTTGCAAAGTTCCAAGTTTGGTTCAGCTTCCACCAAGGAGGAAACAAAACACAAGCAAAGAAAAGAAAAATCAAGGGAGAAATAGACTCAAGAGTGCAAGGAAAAACCAAAAAGAAAAAGAAAACCAAAAAGGCAAGGGTGGGGCCAAGACTAGAATTGAATCCCAACTTGGATCCTTCACAAAGTTTTGAGTCTTGTTTCCATTCTGGCTCCACTTCTGCCAGACAAAAGGAACAAGGACTTCGGAGCAAAAAGAACAACTCCTAAGGTTAGAACAAAAACACCAAGGACAAAAAAACACAAGGGAGGCCCATTTTGAACAAAACAAAATGGGGTGGTTATGCAAGGCATAACAAATCCCTTATGTGTTTCATGTTTTCATTTTGGGGGCAATCCCTTCCTTTTCTTTTCCTTTTCTTCACATGATGTATCCTTACTCGGAAGTGTATGACTTGGCATGGGGCTTTCCAAGTTGGCTCTGATGTCTTATTTATTTTGGCATTCTTCAATTGCTACTTTAAAGTAATTTATCATAGTATGGTGTGTAGAACTTCCTTTAAAGTGGATGTATACATTGGAATTATTCGTTTGCATTTTCTCTATTTTCTTTGGTTCTTATTTTAGCCTTGTTACTTTATACGATGCTTTTTATCACTTTATGGATGGCATTGGGTGTGATTTCCTTAATGAGTGTGATCTATCTTTGCATATTACATTCCTCTTGGTGGCTTGATTCAATGCACTGCATCCCATAAGTTGTGATTGTTCTATTGTTTGATTGGTCCTCTCTAGAAGACATTAGACACAATGCTTCCTAAGTTAAAGACCTCACATGAACTGAGCAAGACTCCTTTGAAAATTATTTTTCATTTTGCATTTTACATTTGTTATATGGTCACCTTACATAACACAACTTGCATGCCTGTGGTTCCATCACGTTTGTTCATGAGCTCTAACCATACAAAGTTTTTCTTGTCTTGTGAAGCTCGAAATGCCATTTTCTTTTGTGGCACCTTATAAAGTTATGAGGAGGTATAACTTTGGTATGGTTGAGCTGGAAGCCCATTTTGAGGCATGACTTTTCCCCATAGCCACCTACATGTGTGTGAGTGCATAGTAGCCATGAGTGTATGTCTCTCATATTTTAGGCCTTCTCACATGGTAGACAACCATGAGTTATGTCACCTTAGAGTGAGTATACATTTATTTTTTCGAACAAACAGTCTAAATCTAATCCACAACGGTATGGACAAATGATCAAAATTTGATCTGACTCTCTTTTCTTTCAAGTTCTCTCTTTCATTCTTTTTCATCAATCTCTTGTGTGTTCCTTTGTGATAATGTTTGGTTTTCCATGGGATCCTGATCCTAGGGGCTTGATCATCCCTCTTGATTGTTCTTGTCTCATCCTACCAAGCATCAGTGCATTTGGATCCCTCTTTATGTGTATGTTGGGCTACTTTAGTGTGAGGTTGAAGCAACTTCATCCTATCACTAAAGTAGGGGCTTAATCTATCACCAAAAAATGTATAGTCAAACATTTTTATGCTCACTTGTGTCTCTCTCATGGACTTTGGCTTGATTTTTCCTAGATTTAATGTTGTAATGTATCCAACACATTCACATTAGGTCTTGGACCCTTGTGAATCATTAAGAATTGTAGGATGTCCTGTAAATTTTTTGTGAACTGTTGTAACCCAGTTTCACACTTTTCAAGGACCCTTTCATTATAATTCACTTAAATAACCCCTTTTCATCACTTACCAAGCCTTATTTCTAAGTGTTGTAAAGAGTTGTAACAAAATCTCATGCTTTTCTAGGCTTCTCGTCACTAATTTGACCCTTTCCTATGTTTAAATGACCCCTTACTACACTTTCCAACCCTACTTAAGTCTATTTTTGAGAATATTCATGTTAAACAACATTAAATACACTTAAATTCCTAACACCTAGTAAAATTTCCCTAGTGGGACCAAGTCGCCACCTAGGGTGACTTAGTCCCACTAGGCACAAAAATCAAAATTATTTTAATTTTTTGGTGGGATTTTATTCTCTTAACCTTAAGGCCAGCCTGTGATGTGTTATTTTTGTGAAAATTTGTAAAATCAAGTATAAATAAAGGGTTTTTCTCTCATTTTTTCCCTGATTCATTTTCAAGCAACCCATTCATCTAATAATCCATTCTCAAGCATTCTAAGAACTTTCAAGCATCCATTGGAGCATCTACTTGCATATCTTTAAATTTCTACATCAAGGGTTTGGTGAGTTGTAGCATTGCATGTTTTTCATTCATCATTTTTTCTTTATTCCATTTCATTTTCTAGGGTTTGATTACCAAATTGGGGTTTGACCAAGGCAAACCCCTATTCTCTAACCCTTAACCCTTTTTCCCCTTTTTGGATGTGTGTTTTGCAAATCTTGTAAGAAAATTTTTCAAAGAGGAAAGTGTTAAAAAGTGGTAAAAAATCCATCAAATTCATTCACGTCAACAAAGCCCTAATTGAAGCTTGGAGACCTCTTTCAACCCGTTTTCTATAGTTTTAGAACCAAAAACCTATTAGGAAGGGAAGTACAGACTGAAAGATATAGACTCTTGCCCTAAATTTCCTAAGATTCCCAAGTCGACTTATTCACCATTTGTGGCAAATTAGTCACACTCTTAGGCTTGAAAAGTGATTTCTTCATTTTTGGACACCCATTTGGTAGAAACGTGTTCCAGTAGAATCTCCTTGAAACATGACTAAGTCACCCAGCTTGGTGTAAGTGTCCTAGTGGGCTTCAATAGAAAAATCTATAGGATTCCAAATCCTCTTTGCATCACATTTCAGTCTCCAATATTGTTCATTTCTATTATTGTTTGTTTGCATTCTTAGGTCATTTTGCATACATCACTGTGTTTTCAAACAACTTGCATATCTTAGGTTTCACATTAATATCCATTATCTTTTATCATTTCTTTGCATTTAGGAAATTGCATTCAAACATATTTCAATCATAATATCATTAGTCTTTAGTAAACCTCCAAGTTTTTGTGGTATACCTTTCTCTTTTTAGGTGAAAAACCCTAGAAGTGTAAGAGAGAAGCCCCTACAAAAATTTGTGGTTTAGTAAAATTCCTTGACCATCTATATCTTATGCTCCAAAGATTGATGTATCTATGTTTGTAATAGTTTTCATTCTTTGAATATTGTAATTTGTGAAATTATCATATTAGAATGGAATCTCTATTGAATATTGTATGACATCTTTATTTAATATGATATCTATGTTTTGGGAAGATTTGTAAAATAACTTTAGATTGCAATGACAAATTGGAATTCTTTTATTTCAATTAAGCATGTAATTTACATTATTGGAAGAAAAAAATTTATTGCTATGTCATGGCGTCATGATTTATTCACTTGAGGTGAAAACATTGGAAATTCTACGTTGAAGAACACTAGGGTTATTACACAATGTTACAATATAACATAAGTGGGTCCCAAAATAATTACCTAGTGTGATTAACCACACCACCAAGTTGTATCACAACTAAATAATTATTTAATTACAATAATATAATAAATCAATTTATGCAATGGTGTACGACACCATATCCCAACAAAGAGGTGGATGTAGCATTGAAGATCTATTGTGAGAATTGTTTCACATAATATTCAACAATCAATATCTACATTCTTCATGGCCACTTCATGTTAGTTTGCAGATTTTTACTCCAAGACAACATCGAAGGTGACATGATTTGCATGTTTCATATTTCATGCTTCATTACTTTATTTCATCATTTGGTTTAATTACCTACAAGAGATTTGATTGAGGCAAACCCCCATTCACTAGCAAACAATTTTATTTTATTTTCCTTTGAGTGTATGATTGCATATTTATAAGTTCAAGAGTAATATTTGGAGAAAAATTGTCAAAGTTACAAAAAGTTGTCATTCAAAGTGCAAGATCATGGAAAGAGCTCTATAGAATTGCATACAGACTTTCAAAACTTGATAACAAGGAATCTTAGAGTATAGACATCAAGGAAAAGAACCTTGAAGTTATTTTTCTAAAGCCCTAAAAGGACCCATTCACCACTAAAGACGAATGAGTCCTTTGTAGCTCAAAAATAGCAACTTTTTTGCTAGGTACACAACTGTTTATGCTCTAAAACATCCTCCATAGTTGCTATAATAGTTAGGTGGAATTTTTTATGGTTATTGGCATCTTATTTTACATAATTTGAGAGTTTAGGTCTTATAAAAATTAGTGGTAGATCCTCTTGTTCATGCATTTGGGTCTACCGTATTTTTCCCCTTTACACCTATTAAGCCTAGTGAGGAATTCTTCTCCAAATCTTATCAAAATTTTAAGGAAAAGCATATAGTAGTATTATCCCTTAGAAATATGCCTCAACCCATGATTTATCCTCCCATCATAGATGAGACCATTATTGAACCAAAATCCCTTTCAAGTAACCAAGGTTGAAACATAGCACACTCTTCATCTATTTTCTATAAGAGATCACAAGATAACCAAATAAGTCTCATTGTGACTCCTAAAATCAAACAAGTGAAAATAGAAAGTGGTGGAACAACCTTCCATGGTTCCTTTTGTTCCTCCCTTGTGGGAATAAAAGAAACCTATGGTTGATAAATCTGCTCCTACATAGTCGCAACTTGAAAATAGAACAAAAAGAAACCAAAATTATAGAGAGTGTAGGCACAAATGTCGTGCTATTGCTCATTTGATACAAGTAAAACATGAATCAAAAAATCAAAATAAAATAACTCAAGAAATACATGATGATTCTACACCTTCTCCACAATAATAGAATCCGATATCTCAACCACAACAAGAACAAGAATCTTCCATGGATATCATCATAAGGCCTCCTATTGGGATTAATTTGGATGATGATGATGAGACTGCTAGGATTGATGAACAAGTGAATAATTTTCTGAATTCATTATTTTCCTCTTCCATGAGATTACATGATATCAATCGCGATGTTCCTAAAAAGATTGACTCACTACGTGTTGGACTTGGTGATGTTCCCAGTATAAAACTTGTTGTTGTCCCTATGGCCATTTATCCTCCTTCTGCATATGACAAACAAGATTGGGATGTGGATGACCTGCTAATAGGTTGACTTGAATGTTCCTTCCTACTCTTTTATATGTTTTATTTTCATTTCCTATTCGTGTGATTATATGTGTATAATTTGATCCCCCATATCATTCTATTTGACATGTCTTTATGTTCATTCCTCTATTTGTATCTACATTCTTCTATATTTCATAAAACTTTATCTTTTTCTTTTGTCTTATGTTTTCCTTTTGGGGATTATGCAAGACAATGAGACAATTAGGTCTCTTCCATGTTGACCCAAAATATTTTTCCTTTTCTTTTTCTCTCTAAGTGTCATTCTTCAATTTCCATGAGTTATTTGGGGGATGATGTTTTTGAGCTCTATAATATCATTGTAGCAAATACATATGTTCAATCCAAATCCATGGAACTCTTGTGTGTTTGGGATTTTATTTGGGGGAAACCCATTTTCATGATGCAGCTTTATTTGGAAACATATGCTTGATATAGGGATTTCCAAATAAGATCTCATGTCTTCTTTATTGTTTAGAATTTATCATTGGCTACTTTAAATTAATTACTCATAGCACAGGGTGTTTAACAATTTCTATAAAGTGGGAGCATATTTTGGAATTATCATTTTGACTATAACTTATGTTTCATATTGAAATCTTCTTACTTCATGCGATGAGTATTATTCTTGGTGGTGTCATTGGGTTTGATGTCCTCCAAGATTGTGACATTTCTAAGAATATCACATTCTTCTTAGTGGTGATGCTACAGATTGCATTCCCTAAGTTAATCTTTTATCTCAACTTGTCCTCTCTTGGAGACATTAGGCATAATGTTTCCTAAGAGGATACCTTACATTAACTAAGAAAAACCCCTATGAATATCTTATTTTCATGTTTTTTCATGAGTTCCTAGCATAATGTAGCTTTCTATCCTTGTGAGGCTCCAAGTTACAACCTTTTTCATGGCCATGAAGCATAACACACATTGCTTTCCATTGGGGCCATGTTTGATCATGAGTTCCTAGCATAACACAACTTGCTAAGCCTTATGAAGCTTGAAGTTAATATTGTGTAGCACCTTATCAGAGTTATTGGAGGTGTAACTTTGGTATGGTTAATAAAATGGGAGCCTATAGACCCAGCATGAATTTCTCATTGTATAGTGAAATCCTATAGACTTGGCATGAATTTATCATTGTATAGTGAGAGACTATAGACCTAGCATGATTTTTTCACTTAATCGTGCTTTCTGGGACCTCACTTAGTGGACAAAAGATTTCACTAGCCCATGTGAATGCATTTGGTTTACATAGTGGATGATGGGTTTCACTTGTAAACATTTATTTGGACAAACAACTAAGGCTTGATACTTATCGGGTTGGAAAAATAGTTGAGGCTTCATCCACCCCTTTTTCTTTTTAATTTTCTTTCTTTTAGTCTTTGATATTGTATGTTTGTGTATCTTGTCTTGCTACTGCATATCATACATCTTATGTGTGTTCCTTTGTGCTTACGTCGGTTTTCCATTGGCTCTTGATCTTGGGGGATTGGCTACCTCCTTGATCTTTGTCATCCTATCTCACTAACACTTGTGCACTTGGACCCTTCTTGAAATATATTTGTCTACTTTAGTATCATTTTGACAAAAAATCATCCTCTCACTAAAGTGGGGGCTCAATGTAGTGTAGAAAAATGTACTCCTTTACATTTTCACACTTTTTTTTCACCCTCTTAACTAAAATGGACTTAATTATTCCTTAAGAAGCCCTATTTTTTATCTACAAGCCTAATAAATTACATTTTCCAATGGGGAAGCCTAACAATAATTAATTCCAACACAACACTTTACCTTGAGTAGTGTGCATTTCAAGAATAGGCCTCTGGGACTCATTTGTGCATGGGTGAATGGGTCCTCCCTTGGCCTTTGAACCTAAATTTAAATTATGTTTTATGTGGTATTTTAATGTCTCTAAGTTAAAATTTTCATGTCGGCTTGTAATGTTTAATTTTATATAAATTAAGGATACATACCTATAAATACAAGGTTATTTTATCAAATCAAGTTGAAAGCATTTCAGGAAGTAATCCTAAAAATTCAAGTGAGAAAAAAGTATAGCAAAGTTTATGATCAAGGGTATTCAAGAGAATATTTATCATTGATTTATTGCATAAATCAAGATCTCAAGCATCATGCATGTTTTTGGATCTAACATTATGATGTAGGTTTCAAGGATTCAAGCAAGCATTCAATGTCATATTTCAAGAATTCAAGTGAGAAAAAAGTATAGCAAAGTTTATGATCAAGGGTATTCAAGAGAATATTTATCATTGATTTATTGCATAAATCAAGATCTCAAGCATCATGCATGTTTTTGGATCTAACATTATGATGTAGGTTTCAAGGATCAAGCAAGCATTCAATGTCATATTTCAAGAATCAAGATCCACATACATTGAAGCCATTTCATGCAATTTCAAGCTAAATATTTCAAAATCCAAAGGTTTATTCAATGGATTGGTGAGTTGCAACATTGCATTGTTCATTCATCATTCCTTTCACATTTCATTATTTCAATTCAAGGTTTAATTTCCCAGATAGGGTTTGACAAAGGAAAACCACCATTTACCAAAAAAAAAAATCCTCTTGTGTTTGTGTTGTGGATTTTAGGTTGAAGAAAGATTGAAGACCTCTTGAATTGCAAGATTAGAAAAGTTGTTAAAGTTGCAAAAAATTTCAAAGTTGTCCATAGTGTCAAAAAAATATCTCGTTTTCCACACTTAATTTGGGAATAATTAATAATAAAGTGAACCTAATATGCCTTAATTTAGTTTTGTAATGTGTTTTACACATTCACATTAAGTATAGGGCTCTTTTTAATTAAATGGACTTAATTGTGCCTTGTTTTAGTGTTGTAAGGTGTATCTTTACACTTTCACATTAATCTAGGGCTTTATTAATAAATTGAGGTTAATTTTCCCTAATTGGCCCCTTTAATTCAAATCCAAGCCTAGGTAACTACAAATTTTTAGGGATAAAACTTGAGATTCACAAATTCCATTACACAAAACTTAACTTTGGAAGATTTGTGTCCTAGGTAAGTTACCTAGGACCCATTTTCCATAGGGTGAATGGGTCCTCACTTAGTCCTATGACCCTGATTTTACATAGCATTTCACCTTGTCTAATGTGTGTCCTAAGTGAGTGGCCTAGGACACATTCACCATATGGAAAATGGTTCCATGCTTAGACCTAGGACCCCTCTTTTGGACATGTTTTGTGGTATTTTCATGATTTCAAATCCGTATTTCAATGTTAACTTTTGATATTTGAAATTTGGGAATTAAGCTTAAGTTATGTATAAATACAAGGCTATTTAAGTTAGTTTCACCTAGAAGACTTTTAAACAATCAATAAAATTAACAAGAGCATTATACGAGCATTCAAGAGCATTTCTAAGGAATTCAAGGGAAAAATTATTGAAGACTATTTCAACAATCAAGATTCATTTCATCATGTCAAAGATTTAGTGCATCATGCATGTTGTTTGAGCTAATTTGTTGATGTAATGTTCAAGATCAATCAAGCATATCAAAGGAATGGTTTCTAATCAATTTTCATGATCAAGATCTACATTCGTTGAGGCCACTCCATGCTAGTTTTCAGATTTATCCAAGGTTAGGGATTGGTGAGTTCTGACATTGCATTTATTCATTCATCATTCCTTTCATGCTTTTATTCATTTCAAGGTTAAATTAGCAAAATGGGGTTTGACCAAGGAAAACCCCTATTCCCTAACAAAACAATATTTGTCTATCCTTTGATGTGTGATTGCAAGTTTTTGGTTGAAGATATATTAGAGAGAAAAATTGAAGAAAGTTGCAAGAAAAGTTTTTAAATCACATAAATTGAGCTGCAAGTTTTATTTTCTCCTTTCCTACAGTGACCGACTAGAATCTAGGAATGCAGACTGAGTAGAATAGAACCCAAAAATTGATTTTTCAAATCCCTAGCCAAGACCTATTCACCATAGGTAAAATGAGTCCTTAGTGAGGTTTAAAAAAGAAACTTTGGTGATAGGTACATAACATTTTACCCTTTCCAGATATGCCTTTTGACTGGTAGCTGGGTTAGATTTAATTTGTATTACTAATTTGCATATTATAACTTGCATATTAAATGAAATTAGAAGAAAAATAGGTGCATCATACTCAATCCATGTTCATCCACCCACAAACCTAATTTTCTTCATTTCATTTTGGTGAACTTGAGTTTGATCATTGGAATTTTATGATTTGGAGTCCATTTTAATCCTACATTTAGATCTTTCATTCATTTGCATCCATTTGCATCTCATTAAAGGTTTTAGGATTGCATATTTTTCATTATTTAAATGTGAAAAATAAAAAATAAAATCAGTCATATTACACATCATTTGCATATCTTTTACATCATATTAACTTTCATTTCAAATTTGAAAAAAAATTGCATATCAAATTAGGTTTTCTAGGTTATCATTTTATCACATTTTGAACTTACATTTTATATTGAATTTACAAAAAAATTGAAATTGAAACTTGCTATAACAAACCAAAATCTAAAAACCACTAAAAATCACTTTAAAATCTATAATAGGGAAAATGAGTCCCTAATTAGGCTTATAATCTGATTTTTTGGGTATTAAAATATTCATTTCTCCATTTCTGTTTGCTTCTTTTAGATTTTTGTTACTATTTACAGAATCTTTGTTTCATCAATTTGATCATATTTAGCTTCATTTCATACATTTAGTGAATAGTGTTATTTCAAAATTGCATTTATAAAACTTCATTTTTAGATTTTTCATAGTGTAATAAAAAAATTACTTGGTTTAGAATCTAAAAATTGAATTTACACATTGCATTCTAGGTCATTGCATTACATCTTACCCTACTTTCAATTTTGGGTGTGTACATTGAGTTTGTGAAGCTTCCATGAGCTTTACAACTTGGTGTCCTATTAGAAATACCATTGTGAGATGTAGTTCAAGACTCATGAAATCCCATGATACACCATTCACCATGGATCTTGGGTTTTCTAACTCTCTTTCTAATAGTTTTGATAATCAACCCCCTATGGATCATAGCATGCATACCTCATTTCCCATGACTTCCTTACCTACAACCAATGTGCATGATGTTAACAACACCATCCCTACCATGACTAGTTGTACTCAAGTTTTGGGATATACCCAAGGCCAAGGTGGGACTTCAATTCCCCCTTCTACAATACCCATTTTCATTCCTACATACACTAGTACTCAAGTTGCCACAACCATTTAGCCTGCTAGCAATGTCAACAATTCTTTACATGTTTCCACAAGGAATCCTTCTAACTTTGTGCATTCAAATACTATACCATACTCCCTCACAAATTCACAATTCACTTTCCCTCCGCATACATACACCACCTCATCTTACTCCCCTCCACCTTATAATACCAACAATGATGCCATCACTAACACACTTTTGTGAAACATGTCAATGCTTCAACAAAAAATTGCAACCCTAAGTCAAAACAACAATGGTCAACCTTCACAATACATCAATGCAAGCATGTTATCCCTAGAGATATTGAGAACACAAATTCCATAGGGTATAGAAGTTTCTAGATTTGAAAAATATGGTGGGAAAGGAGATCATCTTAGCCATGTTTTTGCATATACAACCCTATGTAGTGACTTCATATTTGAAGATAAGCTCTTGGCTAAACTATTCCCTAGGTCACTGAAGGATACCGCTTTAGAGTGGTTTTTATCCTTACTAAATAACTCAATTGGTTCATTCAATGAGCTTACTAATGCCTTTTACAACCACTTTCACATTCACATGGGTCCCAAGATGACCTTATCTAATTTAATGACATGTAAAAAAAATGATGATGAAAAGGTTACTAATTTCATAATGAGATATCAAATGCTTTATTCACAACTAAACATTAAGATTCTTGATGTCGATTTTAGATGAATGTTTATTGCAAATTTATAATAAAAATTTCAAACCAAAATGAATATGTTGAAATTCCCATCCTTCACACAATTATGTACAACAATTCATGATTATCAGAATTTTGCTTACGGTCATGATGTGAAAAATCCACCTAGCCATCTTGAAAAGTTTGAATCCACACCTCAAAATAACTACTGACCCTTCAAGAAACAAAATAGGGGATTTTTACAACTTTATTCCCCTCAAACAAATCAACAAGTGTATAACCATGTGGCTTCCATAAAGATGACAAATCATTTTTGCTTTAGGGATAGGAATAGAAAATTTACCCATCTACTTTATACCCTTCATAATATCATGCTATAGCTTGTGGAAAATAATATTTTTTTCTAATCTCCTTTATGAGCTCCTAATCCTAATAAACCATTACCCACAAACTATAGACCAAATTCTTATTTTTGTTACCACCAAAAAAATTGACATGATAAGGAATACTGTAAGTGTCTTAAACTTTTGTGAAAGACCTGATTGATTCTAATCATCTTCTAATTGGAGGTGTGAATGATCAAGGTAATAAGTTTTTAGCTCCTCCAAACCAAAGTTTACAAATATTTAAGAATCCTATGCCAAAACATACTATTTCATTTGTCAAAGCTAGTGAAACAAAGAATGATGTGATAAGTGTTGACACAAATGATGAAAAAATAAAAGATAAAAATATGGATGAAGTAGTTAAAGTGGTGTGATTTATTAAAACTAAACCTTGTAAGGACTCAACCAAAATTCCCCTTGATATTTATTTCTCACAAAAATACGTAATCAAATATGTACCCCATGATCATCTTTACATAGCTAGAAGAATCAATGACAAGCCTACTAATGGGACATTAATTGATCCCATCTTTGTAGAGAATGTGATCATTGAAGAATTTTTGTTTGCGTGAACTCTATAAAGATACATATAAAAAACCAAAAGGATGGATAAAAATGTATAATGGTTTTGTTTGTCCTACGATGGGCTCGATAAATCTCCCTCTAAAAGTTGGGCCAAAAATATTAAATATCTCATTCACCATCATCCCATCAACAAACCAATTTCATGTGAAGTTAGACTATCCATGGCTTCGATCTATGAATGGCATCCTATCAATTGTGCATAAATTTTTAAAGTTTCCCTTTGGAAATAAAATATTTACAATGCATCATAGTGGCTTTAATCCTTTATCTTCCTATGGGAACTTTTCATTGGATTTATTTTGGCCCTAGCCTATTGAACCTATTAGACCTTATGAGGACTAATTTTTCAAAGAATAAGTTTAAGGAGAAGTATATAGCAAAATTATCCCTTAGAAATATTCCTCAACCCATGATTGATCAACCTATCATTGATGAAACCATGATTGGACCAAAATCCCTTCCACATATCCAGAAGCAACCTATGAAAAATCCTCCTACCATTTCCCATAAGAGACCGCAAGAAAATCAAAATAATCTTGTTGTGCCTCCTAAGATCAAACACGTTTACAAAGCTAAAGAGAAAGTGGTTAAACAACCTCCCATTGTTCCTTCTATTCCTCCACACAGGGAAGAAAAGAAACCTATGGTTAATAAACCCACTCCCACACAAACCCAAATTAAAAACAGATTGAAATGAAATTGAAATGTTACAGAACATAGGAATAGACATCGTGCTATTGCTCATATGTTACAAACTAAAGAAGAAAAGAGTAACATAGAGAATCAAAATCCTAACTTGCTTGAAGTGATGCATGATGATTCTATACCCTCATCACAATGTAAACAAGAACCTTCTAGGAATATTATCATTTGATCTCTTGTTGTGGTTAATTTAGATTATGTGATGAACAAGTGCATAACGAGTTTAATTCATTGTTTTCCTCTTCTATGAACTTAAATGAAAATTCTACTAATAAGAATGTTGAACTTGGTGCTTCCCCTAGTTCAAAACTTTCTTTTATCCCTTTGGATAGTTGTCCTCCTTTCGTATACACTAATCAAGATTGGGATGCAGATGACCTGCTATAGGTTGATTCGCATATGCCTTACTAGTATTTTGCATTATTTTTTTCATGTTTTTTTATGTGATTACATGTGTGTAGTGTGATCCCTTGTATTTTCATTTGATGTATATATCTCTTTTTGTGCATTCCTCTATTTGTATCTACATTCTTCTATATTTTGTAAGAATTTTATCTTTTCGCTTGTATTGTTTTTCTTTTGGGAATGACAAAAAGCATCAAGACATTTAGGTCTCTTCCATGTTGACTCAAAAGGATTTTTCCTTTTTTTCTCTCCCTATGTGTCATTCTTCTAGTTCTATGAATATTTGGGGAATGATGATGTTTTTTGAGCTCTATAGAAACATTGTAGAAAAGATATACTAACCCTAAATCCATAGACCCCTGATGTATTTGTGGGGCAACCCATCCTTCCTTTTTCATGGCATCGCTTCATTTCAAAAACATATGACTTGACATAGGGCTTTCCAAATAATCTCTCCTATCTTAGGATTGAACATTGGATACTTTAATGCAATTTCTCAAAGCAATGGTGTTATCAACCACTTTAAAGTGGGGGAATACATTGATAATATCTTTCAACATTCTATCATGTTTCATGGTGCGATTTTATTTTTCTTGTGATAAATTGTATGACTTTCCTCTTAGTGGTCATGTGATGCACTAAATTCCCTAAGTTGCAAAAAATTTACTCTAAACTTGTCCTCTTTATGAAACATGAGGCACAATGTTCCCTAAGAAGGAGACCTTACACGAACTAAGAAAAGTCCCTTTGAAAAAAAACCTTTTATTAGCATTATTGTTCATAAGTGTTTAGCATAATACAACTTGTTAACCTTATGAAGCTTGAACCCTATTCAAGGCCACCAAGCATAACACAACTTTCTTGCTTTTGGATCCTTTCCCTTGTTCATATATGCTTAGCATAGTGCATCTTGTTAAGCCCTATGGAGCTCGAAAGCCTAAATTCAAGGCCACCTAGCATAACACACCTTGCTTGCTTATGAAGCCTTGCCTAGAATTGTGGTGCCTTATTAAAATTTTTAGTGGGATAGCTTTGATATGGTATGGGGGCCTAATATAATTCTCTCATTTTCCACCCTTGTTGGAAGACTCGCCTAGTCAAAATCTTGAAGTTATGCTACCTTGAAGTGAGCACAAACCAATAGCTTAGATGTGTTCCATATCGAGTTGGACACTCTAGGCTTGATCTTCCTAGTCTTTGATAGTGTATGATTGTGTATCTTTGTCATTGTTGCATACATATGTGTATTGAATGTCTACTTTAGTGTGATTTATACATGGGGTCATACTCTTACTAAAGTGGGGGGAAATGTAATGTCAAAAAAAATTATCCCTTTTTCCACACTTAATTCAAGAATAATTAATAATAAAATGAACCTAATATGCCTTGATTTAGTGTTGTAATGTGTTTTACACATTCGCATTAAGTTTATGGCCCTTTATAATTAAATGGACTTAATTGTGCCTTGTTTTAGTGTTGTAAGGTGTATCTTTACACTTTCACATTAATCTAGGTCTTTATTAATTAAGGTTAATTTTCTTTATTTAGCCCTTTTAATTCAAATCCAAGCCTAATTAATTGCAAATTCTGAGGGATAAAACCAAACATTCATAAGTTCCATTAAACAACACTTAACTTTGGAAGATGTGTGTCCTAGGTAAGCTACCTACAACCCATTTTCCATAGGGGAAATGGGTCCTCACTTAGTCCTATGACCCTAATTTTCACCTTGTCTAATGTGTGTCCTAGGTGAGTGGCCTAGGACCTATTCACCATATGGCGAATGGGTCCTCACTTAGACCTAAGACCCCTCTTTTGCATATGCTTTTGGTGATATTTTAGTGATTTCAAATCCATAATTCAATGTCGGCTTGTGATATTTGAATTTCAAGAATTAATCTTAAGTTATGTATAAATACAAGGATATTTTACCTAGTTTCACCTAGAACACTTTCAAGAAATCAATAAAATCTCAAAAGAGCATTATGCGAGCATTCAAGAGTATTTCTAAGGCATTCAAAGGTAGATTTATTGAAGATTATTTCAGCAATCAAGATTTATTTCGTGATGTCAATGATTTAGCACATCATGCATGTTGTTTGAGCTAATGTGTTGATGTAGTGTTCAAGATCTATCAAGCATATCAATGGCATGGTTTTTAATCAAGTTTCATGATCAAGATCCACATTCATTAAGGCTACCTCATTCTATTTTACAAATTTATCCAAGGTTTAAATAGGGATTGGTGAGTTGTGACATTGTATTTATTCATTCATCATTCCTTTCATGCTTGTATTCATTTCAAGGTTTAATTACCAAAACGGGGTTTGACCAAGGAAAACCCCTATTCCCTAAAAAAAACATTTTTTCTCTCATTTAATGTGTGATTGTAGGTTTTAGGTTGAAGATCTATTAGAAATTAAAATTGAAGAAATTTTTGAAGTCATCAAATTTGCAAGAAAATTTGTCAATCACAGAAACTGAGCTAGAAGTTTTATTTCTAGCTTTCTGATAGTGACCAACTAGAATCTAGGAATGTAGACTGAGCAAAACAGAACCCAAAAATTGATTTTTCAGAGCTCTACCCAAGACCCATTCGTCATAGGGAAAATGAGTCCTTAGTGACATTTGATAAAACAACTTTGGTGATAGGTACATAGCATTTTACCCTTTCTAGATCTATCTTGCTGGGTTAGATTTATTTTTTGTTACTCATTTTCATATTATAGCTTGCATATTGGATGAAATTAGAAGGAAAATAGGTGCATCATACACAATCCATTTCTATCCACCCACAAACCTATTTTTATTCATTTCATTATCAAATCACAAAAACTTACCTATAGATCTTATTTCCATCTTTCTAGAACTAAAACCTGGATCAAACAAAATCTATAGATTGACATCAAAGGCTCTCGAAAGTTTGTTGAAAACCTTAAGCAGAGACCCATTCACCCATGGCCAAATGAGTCCTATACAACCTCCCAAAATTTCCTTTTGGTGATTGGTACACATCACTCAAACCTTCTCATATGTACAAAAAAATTGTTTCTATTAAAGCATTGACCTTTAAATTGCTATTTCAAGTTTGAATGAGCATAATTGAGTATATTTTATATTTATAGTTTTTCTCCCAAAAGTGTTGTTCAAGCTAAAACCTCTATCCTCAAGCATAATTAAATCAATAGATTTCCTCATTGAGATGAATCTACTAAGGGTTGTAAGTCAATTCCTTGTGTGCATCTAATTTCCTAATGAAATAGTGAGAAATAGGTCCATCATACCCTCAAAAAACACAAACACCTATTTCCCTTTGTTTCAAATTGGTAAACCTATTTCTTTGTATTTCATCATCATAGTGTCTTTGAATAAGTTGCATATTGGACACCACCACATTGTAGAGAGAATCATGAAAAAAGAAAAAATCAATCCCATATCCTATAGCTCCAAGATATCGCATCCTATAAGATGACGATATAGTTAGACATAGAACAAATCATCAATTATTTATCAGTTCAATTTAGATCATTTCTTTAATCCTTGAGTATTCCTTGTTTGTAATTTCCTCATTTTTATTTTTACAACTAATAAGATCTTGATATTTAGGTCTTCCTTTGAATGTTCCTCTTGTAAGCTACATTATAACCTATGAAATTTTTCTTGGAGGGAAGATTCAAATTTCTTGCAATCCAAAGCTTTTTCCCTATAGTTTGGAGTAGTAAAGTCCAACTTTTAATGTTTTTGTACCACTTTTCAATTGATCTAAATTATTTTAAGAGCCACTTATTGATTTATCTTAGGGTACAGATAACATTATTTCCATATTAGCCCTTTAATAG
This sequence comes from Sequoia sempervirens, assembly GCA_007258455.2. Lineage (NCBI taxonomy): Eukaryota > Viridiplantae > Streptophyta > Pinopsida > Cupressales > Cupressaceae > Sequoia > Sequoia sempervirens. The sequence goes on along the minus strand of VDFB02086081.1, from coordinate 51,667,777 downwards.
ATTAGTGTTTACAAAAAAAAAATCTTTTTTAAGATTTCCTAACATTGATTGGAAACAAGAATTTTATCCATAACTGGGTGATGATCCAATAGGGTTGAGGGGTAAACTTTCACTCTTGTCTCATTTCCTAAATTATTAAAAAAAAAAATCTATTTGCAAAGATCTATTTAAATGATATCAAATCATTTTGTTACCCTTTTGAGCATTACACCAAGTGTACGAAAACATTTTGGAAGACATTTTTACACCTTCAAGGGGGTCATAGAGATTCATTCTAGCTTTCATCTTTTCCCAAAATAATTTTTCATTTCCCTTCCACTACTTTTCTACACCTCCAAATTTATCCTGATTATTTTCAATCATGTTAAAGTCCCCCCTAAGATACATGGGATATTATCTAGAGTACCCAACTGATTCCACATATCTATTCTCTCTTTATAACCATTAGAGGTGTAGGGTTCAAGTAGATTCCAAATCTTCTATTCTCTTTTTCTCAAATTATTTGAATAACAATTACATGTGGAGACACCCCTATTAGATACAAAGCTAGCCCATTTGTTGGCTAGCAATATGAATGCCCCACCTTTTCCTTTACCATAATTAGTAATAATGTGTTGCATGCCTCCAAATGAAACTTAGATTATTTTTTATGATAAAACTGTTAGCTTTAACCTCTTGGAGAAGGACTATATCTATTTATTTCCATTCTTAAATATATTCTTGCAATGTATATTTCCTATTAGGGGATTGCAATCCCCTAACTTTCCAAATTGAGTACTTAAGAATTATCATATTTCATTCTTTGAGTCTCTTCCTTATTATTCCTAAATTTATTAAAGCATTTAGGAATGTTTTCCTCTTTCTTTTTTATTTTACTCTTCCTCTTAGGATAAGGTTCCATTTCAAATTTCCTAGTTAGTCTATTTCTTTTTTATTTCTTTTTAATTTCAAATGTTCCTATAAGTAGAATAGGTTTGTCCATTTGTTCATCATTCTAGGTTATCATAAGGGGGGTACCTTCTATATTTTTCCCTTGTTCACCTTCTTTATCAAAATAGATGAATTCAAAACCACATTTTGGTTTCACAATTTCAAGGAGACCCTCAATCGTTGTTGGCAGAGGTAGATCAGAGTTTTCTTTGTCTAATATGGTTCCACAACCATCTTTATTTTTTAGCTTTGGACTAGTGTTAGAAAATGAACTTGATTTGTCAATGCTTCCTTTATACTTGCTATTAGATCCTCTTCCATCTTTTTCAACATCAATGTAGTGTAGAAAATTGTATGCTCTTCTTGGAGATGGTGTTGGATAGTTTTAAAGAGCCAAGTAGATCCCACTAAGCATCTATGAATTTTCCATAATTCAATTCTTGAATACTTAGGAGATGATTGGAAAACGTACAAGGGGAAGATAGGATTCTTTCCTCGTACACTTTGGGCTCTGTAAAACCTGGGAGGATGTTCCCAGAATGTGCATCTCACAACCTTGCTACACAATTATATCACACATTGCACAATTAATAGATGCATTCTCATTCCAATGCTAAATTAATGGAATCTTTAAAGAAATTGGCAATTCCTTTGAAATATCACTCATAAAGCTAATAATTCATACAACACCTAACACAAATAAAGGTAGATCAATTAAAAGATTATTTATGAATGTTTTTCTCAAATTGGATAACCAGAACCATGGGAAATGCATATATTACTTAAGATCAGTGCCATATCTCTAGGAAAGGAGTCAAAACACAACAAATTGAACTGTGAGGTGAATTTAATCCTAAACATCCATGATCTTCATGAAATTTCCTTACAATTCACATACTAATACTTTGACTCAATGACTAGTTATCAGATCCACTAAACAAGTATACCAATTCATGATTTAATCAAAGCATTTTAACTAATCCATTGAACTAGAGCCTAAATTAAAACATACATCAAAGCATGATGACAATGAAGACTAATGAAAGGATTCTTGATGAAGTTTTCATTAATAATTCAGATACAATATAAATGTAGAGAGATGATAGACTCAATAGATTTGCATTATTGTTCATATATGCTCAGAAACCATACAATTGACAAAATTCACTTGCTTGACTCAAAACTTAAGATACAAACTTCAAATATGTTCTCTTTGTGTTTACAATTTGCATAATTCAGATCTATAATTCAACAAGAGACCAATAATAAAGGCCCTAAATTCCCTTTTATGAGAACAAGGGAGCAAAACAAGCTTTATGCCAAAAATTACAAATGTCACTTTTTAATTTGACCGATATAACATATATTCCCTTTGTATTTATATTTATACTTTCAATTGGAGGGAACATATATGAGACTAATTTTATCTCCATTTGCTGAGGAGGATAGACCCGCCTTCCAAAAGGCACCTTGTGGAAAAGAATAATCTTCTAACCATTGCAACATATTCATTCCTTTGAGAAAAATGACAAAACTATGCAAAAGAAGGAAAAGGTGAATAAACATCCAAGTCAACATCCTAGTTGTCAGTGATTAGCATTTACCTATAGTGTTTTCAATTTGGAGACACATATCTTTTATACATTTTAATCTCTAAGGCCATACCTGTACTGTACTTGACCAAGTACATGTGTTCTCCATTCCTATGTTCAAAATCCAATTCATCAATAAATATCCTCTTCCATTGCTCATATTTTGCATCAAATGTCCAATTGAAATCAATGATTTCATCCATCTTCTTTCTATATGGAGAGTACTTTGTCATCACTGAATTGGCTTCTTTGTCAAAATATTCTAGAATATGACGATGAATGATATTCTCTCAAGAGTATTCTTCAATATATCATTGTCGACATTGTCACAAATGAGAGTTGCTTAAGAAATAATAGTGGTATCCACCTAGTGCTTCCATGTTTGTAGAGGCATGACCTCATCAAATGTATGTTGAATATCAAGTAACAATGTCAAATCTTCCTCATCAAACTTGGACTTCAATTCTCTTATTTTCTACTCCAATGGGGCAGCATACCCCTGAAACTTTTGTTCCCTAACCTCACAAACAAATCTATAAGTTGGGACCACCCTTGGATATCTATCCTCCTATTGCTTAAACTGCAATAAGCTTTGATGAACAAATCTCTAGGAATCCATTTATCCAAGATAGGGGTAGCCAATTCCTTATCTCTTTGGGATAACCTTATTGATTGTAGCATCAAAGAATAATTTGCATGAGCACTATTTAGTTTTCTCTAAATTGTCTTATTCATGTGTTTAAGTACTGGATGAAAAATATTGGAATTTTCTGCATGCATGGTGTCCTGAGCTTGATCAAGCAATTTCTTGTACACCTCAATTTGTAAGAGTAATTGTGCTTTGGTAGGCTCATTTGATGGAATTACACCTGATGTGCTTAGTTCCTCTACTACCAGTAGTTCCTAACCCATGTTATATGGTACTACTATCAAGGATTGCTCTGATGGAATAGGAGATTGAGGTTGTGTCATTGGAGATGTAGGTGGTGCATGACTTGAGCTAGTTGTGCCTTGTTCCCTCAATATCTATATATATTGCTTGTATAATGCTACCTCAGCTTCTAGCACAACCACCTTTTGCTGACTTCCATTATAATCATCAACCAATTCATTATACTTACTCCTATATATATCCCTTTCAAGAGTAAGGCTCTCTACTATTGTGTTAAAAAAAATTGCAACATTTACTACCATATCAGCTACTTCCAAGGCTGGAGTGTCAAAGACTCTCTTTATAACCAATTTTCCATTGAAGTCAGTTGGCTTGACAACTATTGGCTTTTTGGATCCCAAAGACAATGACCCAACTGCCAATGCATCCCATTCTTCATTGAATGTCGATCCCTAAAGTTCCAATTTTTCTTCTTCATTTTGAAACAGGGACTTTTCAGACCTCCTTATGGTGTCCAACACCACTACATCGGTTATGTCCCATTCAAGTAACAACAATATACCACTCTTTTGTATAAGTTCTCTGGCCTCCTTAGCTATAATGTTTTGGAACTCCTCCCTCATAACTTTCCTTACATTTTCCTCAATAATACCTTTAGGGAGTTATGTGTGTAAGCTCCTTCCTCTTGCACATTTTTTGCATACTCTAAGGCTTTTTCTCTCCATATAAAATCCTTGAATGCCTTGGTTTCAATAAAAGAATCATCTTCCATGAATGCTTTGCAAGCTTCCTGCCTCAAATTATCAACATTGTGCAAAACACTAATATCAACCTTTCCATGTCTAAGGCCACTTTATCTTGAACTTCAGCCAACCTCCCTTATGGGAGAAGGCATTCCTTGCTACATTTCCTTAGGAGTAATCAGGATATCATCCTCCTTTGTATCAGGGTAGTGAACTACCCCTTTAACTTCAACATTTTTCTTTTAGCAAGTGGTTGCTCTAATTGAGCAGGACTTCTAGGGGGTGAATCTACATCAATTACAATGGATTGAGCCTATTTTGGAGGTGATGGAACCGATCTTTCAGTAGAAGTTTCCCTTGATTCCTCTGATGTAGTAGGGTTTGGCAATGTTTGATTTTTTTCCATTGTCTTCTTCTTCCTATAATATATTATTATCTTTGATGGTGGATGGTAGGAGGGTTTCTATTCCAACACTATAGTGGGATCTTCCTCAACTACCACTAAATTTCCTTTATCTTTAAACACACGCTCTTCCCTCAAGATACCCACTACGTTCTCAAAATTGTTTATAACATGCACAATTTTATTGAAATCACCCTTGATATTAGCCATAGGATCATAGTTGGGATTGGACCTTTTAACTTTCTTTTTCATTTTATTGAAAGCCAGATATTTCACTTTCCTCTCTTATTCTTGGAAGTCAAAAACATTTTTGATTACATCCTCATGATAGTAAAATTTGCGTACAAAAGAGCCACTTCTATGCTTTTCCTTCATTGGAACAATAAAACCCTCAGGGTCATGGTTTCTTGGGCACATAGTATTCAACTTATATGGTGCAAGAAGATGCACCAGATCCTTCCAACCTCCCTTTACCATTATAAAATCAACAAATGATGTTCATTCTTGGAAGAAAGATCCCTTTCTCAATGTCTCGAGCAAGTGTACCATTTATTCAGTTGCTCCTAGTTTATGCATGATTTCCAAAAATCCAATCATTAGTGGCACATCTCTTGGTAACACAAATGGATTCACATTTGTGCCATAGACTCTGAAGATTGTTATGTTGGGATATGGGATTACATCTCCCCAATTGTGGCTCAAATTTAGATCTTCTCTCCTTTCCATAGGCCACAAGAAATCATGGATTTCCTTGGGGATCCTTGGTGGATCATATATTAGGAACCTCCTCTGCTTTGAGGCAAAGGAATTGTGGAAAACCACATAGTCAATTTTTTTCACCTTTGTCAAGAATTTGGGTCCAGCATTGGATAGGTAGATCAATTCCTTCTTCTTCAATGTCATATCCTTCTCAAAATTATTCTCTCCTTTATATAAGAACATATGTATTAAGAGAGAATGCCACCAAAAATGTATCCAATTCTTTCCACCCTACAAATCAAATAAACTCTTGTGAATGCACTCTGACATATATGTGGCATAGTCATAGACTACATTGAAGGCTAGGTGTTGTAGATGCGCTACCATATAACTATACGCTCTTGGTAAGGTTTCAAGTGGAGTGAAACCAATGATCTGACATAAGGAATAGACTACTTTCTTGATGTAGTCAGAAAAATACTTCATGGGGAAGGATTCTTTAACTCATCTCTACCAATCTTTATTTTTTTTGTATTCTTCCCAACCCTAGTGTTAATAGTGTGCATAATTAACCTTGTTCTGAGCAACACCTTAGTGTTTTCATATTATTTTTTAAAGATATCCATATCAATAGAAATCATATCCTTGTTCCACTCATGCAGTTAGAATATTTCTATAATTTCTTCTCTAGTTATTTTCAACATCTCCTTACCATAAAACACCATAATTACTCTGAAAACTAGGTCATATCTTGTACCAATGTCCTTCAATAGGTCAACATCCATGTATACATTGGGAACTACCAGATTTTCCATGTCCAATCTCCAAGGATTGCTAATAATCACACCAAGATTTATGTTTCTAAACCAATGTTGAAATAATTGCCATCTAGTGAAAGGAAATTCGATATCCTTAATAGAACACTGCTTGTCCATTAATCCTTCTTTAATTTTAGGGTCATAAAACATAAGTCTTCCCTCAACTATTTTGTTAGTAGAGGGTTTCAACAGGTCAACTATATCTTGGGAGAGTGGTCTAATTGGTGTTGCAGAGTTGGTGGTTTGTGTTTTTGGTGCCATTGGAAATGGGATGAATTCAAACTAATTTAAGGCTTTGGCACAAAAGGATTAAAACCTAGCTATGAATTCAAACCTAGGGCTCAGCTCAAAAGTACAAAATTCAAAAGGTTTGATAGAATTGTGACCTTTTAAATCAAATTCGAACCTCATTAAATCAATTAAAACAAAGCACAAAATCCAACTCGACTGAATACATAGTGAATATTAACCCTAATTCCAAATAGTTTAAATAAAGCATAGAAAGATGCATTTGTTTTACTTACAAAATTTTATTCATAGGAAACCCTAATTTTGATCACACTAAACTCTTCAAATTCTTTTTCTCAATCTCTCATGCACTCCAAATTTATTCACAATTATCAATTATGTGAAAGCCAATTAGTTACATCCAATTTTTAGAGAAATTGGGTAGCTTTGGAAGTCATTTCCATCATTACTGCTCGCTTGCACAAAGAAAAAATGGCTACAATGTTCATACCTTAAGTTTTGAATATCCACCATTGATCTCCCCGTGAGGTGGCCTTTTAGATGATTCAAATCAAGTCAATAATGTTTGAATTTCTATCGTTGTCGTGTGCCACTCCATTAGCCAATGGGATTTTTCCAACTAGACACTAGCTCGTCTACCCATAGGCTTGACCTTTTCTCGTTCCAAGTGACCAAATAATCCACATGTCAGTAGCCTGCTGACCCCGTAACTTTTATTTAACCATTATTTTAATCATGTAGGGCTAGACTAGGATCAATTCTTGAGATTGAACAATCGGTAATATTTGCACATGCAAAAAAGTAAGTTTTAAAGGCAAGAAAATGACTAGGTCGACTAGACTTGACCCTCAGGAATAAATACTTAATACATGTCTTTAAACATGAATTATTTAGCTTGACTATGGAAAAATTAAAATGATAGACTTGCAGATGGTGATCGAAAGACTTAGACAAAATGGGTCGAGGTGAATAATGATTTCAATTGCTCAAGTTGCAACTAAAGTGACCGAAAACTAGGTGTGACAGGTCAATAGAGGATTATAACATTCAAGGCTTATGACTATACAAATTTTGAAAATAGGGTTTTTAACCTAAAACCCTAAACCCTACCCTCAGACACATAATCTCAATTTCATGACAAGGCAAGACTCACCTAAAATTTTGAAAATTTTTAGTAGCTTTACCAAATGGTACAATTTCAAACCTAATTTAGACCTATTTTAGTATGGGCCCTACATTCATGAAACTTCAAATCATCAATAATAGGCCTCTAAGACCCTTTATTTCGAATCTCAAGGCTTATTTCAACTAAAATACCAACAAAATCAACAAAGGAATTCCATTTTCTAACAACTTGGCATTTACTCACCTCCAAATGTTAGGGTGGGACTCATACACCACCTTGGGTGTACGAGTCTCATGTGGCCCCTTTTTAGGGTTTGAGAAGGAAACTAAGGTTTTTAATTCAAATTTTTCATTGATGTTGGCATTTGAGATCTAATAAATGGTAAATTTGATGAAGTGACTATAAAAACAAGGATTCAAATCATTATTTTCATCTAGAAAAGTAATTCGAGATCTAAGCATTCACAAGCACTCAAGCATAGTTTCACAAGATCATTCAAGAGCATGTAGCAATCAAAGTTGAAGTCTTTGAGCAACATTATCATGTTTTTTCAATTATTCAAGCTCACTTTCATTCAAGATCTAGCATTCTTAAGGATTAATGATGGTTTTCTATAGAGAATCGTGATGGATTCTAGCTTGGGGATATTCAACTAGACATCAAACAAAGACTAATGAATTTTTCTTAAGTGGTTCCATCCTCCATTATCATTCTATTTTAAGCCTAAAGGAAGGTACATACATTATTGTGACTTATTAGAGTGATTAGAAATCTCCCAAAGTAAGTCACCATCTGTATGTTTCATTCATGCATCTTATTCTAGCACATTAGAATAGGGTTCCATTTCATTTTATATCTTCTAATCTTAGATGTACTTAATATTAGAGCTTGCACTCACATTTACTTTCAAAATCTATCATTTCTATCAAGGTTTAATTACCAAAGTAGGGGTTTGACCAAGGAAAACCCCTCATAAGAAAATCAACACAATATTCTTTTTTGCAAGTCTTGTAACAAGTTTAGATCTGAAAATTGGGTTTAGAAGGAAGAGAAGAGATAGGAGATCAGATTTAGACATTAAATTTTCAAAAAAATAGAATGGGACTAATAAGACACTTGTGGCGTATGATTCTTGGTATAGTTCTTTTTCTAGGTTTCAAAGGATTCAGACTTGTCACTACAAGATTCTAGTTTCTACCTAAAAACCCTAAACTATAACTAAATCACCCAACCTAGCATATGAGTCCCAGTATGCTTTGAAAACTAGATTTTTAGGGTTATAGGTATTGTTCTAAGCACATTCAACTTTCTAGGTGTAGCTCTGTACTTTCTTAGTTTATTGTTCTAATTTAAGTTCATTTCTAGGTCATTTGTTTAAGTCTTTCATCTCATTTGAATTTCTTATCTTTTCAAGCCCTAGATTGGTGGTGAACCCCCTTTATACCTTTAATCACACCCTAGGACACCTTATTACAAATCTCTTTCCTTCATTCTATCATTGGATTGAGATCGCTAGGGTTTCCTTGAGTGAAACTTGTAGAAAATCGATTGTTGTATTTCCTAAATCATAAATATGCATGGAACTACAATTTTCTAGGTTTCATTTTGGTTAACCTACCCTTTAGAACACCTTATTTCTAGTTTTTAGTGCACCATATTCCTAGATCTAGCTTACATTAACTTTGCATTAGGTCTTGCATTAGTTAATTTACATCCAGGATTTCTAAATCTTGCATTTCTAAAAGTGCATATAGGTTGCATTTTTGCATCTTGCATCATTGAATTTCATTTCAAATCTATAATTACATTTTGTTTAGAAATAATTAAAACTATAAAACTTAACATTCAATCATAATTTTTTGAATTTTGTGCAAAAACCCTAATCTAGGACTCATACGCCCCTCTAGGCGATTTAGTCCCAGTACTTGTGACTTTTCCTAATTTCTAGGTATTATGTGTTGACTGTTTATGAGCATTTCAAGCCTTGGAAAACACTAACTGGGACTCTTACACCCTTTGGGTGATTTAGTCTCGTGTTAGATCTAAAACTACATTTATAGCATTAAAAAACCTATTTTTGTGTTTAAGATTGTTGTTAGATTTTTGTTTCAGTTGATTGAATTTTTTATTCATGCATTTTATTATATCTAGCTTAATTTAGATTCATTTTTTGATAAAATTACATTGTTGTAATTTTCATTCCTAGCATTAGTTCATATTACACTTGGAATCCATTAGAAAATAAAACCAAATATACCTATAACCGATGAACTAGTTGGAGAAAGCATAGTTATTTGAATATGTCAAATATCTATTTCCAAGTTAAGCTAACCCTAAAGCCTTTTAGTAGTGATAACTTTGACATGTTAGATGAAGCCCTTAAGTATTTCAACTAGCAAGGTTTATCCACTAAGGCTTGCTAGAAAAAACCAAAATAGAGAGAAGAACTCATCCTTTACCCACATTCACACAAACCTCAAACTCAAAACAAACCATTTTCACCCTTGAACCACCTAAGAATAATTTTTCATAGCAATCAAGTTATAATACCACTGCTCATACATATAACACTAGAGATAATTCATAACTAAAACAAACAACTTCAACATCCTCACCTTTGCCTAACCCCATCTTACCTTGTGCTCCTCCTTTGGCTTCACATAGTGGGAAGGAGTATGATCTTGTTGAACAACTTAAGAATACTCTTGCAAAGATATCCCTATGTAAAATAATTCAAAACTCACCTAACTATCATAATATGCTTCAAATTTCCTTAATGTAGACATTACTTTTCATCAACACGAGCTACCTACCTTAGAGATGAGAAAGAAAAATGATTCCTTCATGATAATAGCTCTAGATTCAATAGGAAATGAATAATAAGAACCCTTATTGATAATGGCTCTGCTCTTAATGTGTGTAGTGTGAATATTTTGGATAGAATTGGTGTGGATAAATCAATGATTGAACATGATTCCTTATCAATCAAAGGATTTGACAATGTAGGAAAGCAACTACTTGGTGTGATTAATTTTCCTATTACAGTTGGGAAAGCTACTTACAAACTCTTATTAATGTTATGCCTCATGATCTTTCATACAATATTCTTTTAGGAAGACCTTGGATTCATGAGATGCATGCAGTGCCTTCAACTCTTCATCCTATCATGAAATATGTCTATAATAGTAAAGTATATCAAGTTGAAATAGACCCCGAGCTTGAAAGTTGCTTACAAGTTGAAAAGGGAAAGACAAATCCTCTAAACACATTAATTCCAATCTCAAACATAGAACCTATGAAAGAAGAGAAACAAGGGATCAAAAAAGTGTTGAAGTTATTAGAAGATGATTGGGGATCCTTAGAGTTCACACCAACATTTATGGGAGAATAAGAAATTACAACAAAATAAATCAAAAAATAAAAGCAACCAATGGTAATGTCAATGCAGGATTTGAATGAAAATTCACAAGCATATACCTCATCTACTCTAGAAGAAGACACAAGATATACAAAAAAATTGATGAGATAGATTATCAACAACCACCAAACCCAAAAGAAATGGAAATACTTTACAAGAGAGGTTATGAGCTTATGAAACAACTTGGCTATAGTGTAAAAGGATGTGGAAGGAAAGAACAAGGCATTTGTGTTCCTATAGAGCCTAACACACAAGCAAAAAGTGGGGATATTTCCCTTCTAAGATAACACAAGTAGCTAAAAGACCCTCATTAAACATAAACACCACCATGTGTAACTCTAAAACAACTCTCATCTTGAAGCATCTTGAATTGATTGATACAACTTACAAAGGCTCATTGGAATACTTTGAAGATGATGAAGCCTTGAAAGAAATGTTAATATTCTATGATAAACCATTTACTCCTAAAAATAAATTGGTTACATGTGTTGTGATTAGTACTAAGCAATAACATGGAGAAAAGGAAAGTAATGCAGACAATGAAGAATGCAATCTTGAATTTTTGAAACAAGGTGTACTTCCTTTGGGAGATACAATCAACATACCAATGTATATTACCATTGAGGAGAAAGTGATTAAGATAGGAAAGTTGCTTAATGATGATGAACAGGAATACCATGCAAAGTTCTACTTCATGACTTTCTCAAACTTATTTGGATATGTTGGGAATTGATGCTAGGAGAGTAATGCACAACATAGTCCTTGTTGAAAATGCTAAACTAGTTAGACAAAATATATGAAAGATGAATCCTAAGATAACCTTATTAATTATGGCCGAGATTGAGAAACTCCTCAAAGCTAGTTTTATACAACCTATAGATTATTCTCCTTGGATCTCAAATTTTGTTGTAGTCATGAAACCTGATAATCATATTAGGATGTGTTCAGACTTTCATGATTTAAATAAATAATCTTTAAGAGATGATTTTCCCCTTCCTAATATTGACATGATAGTGGACTTGACTGCAGGACATGATTTTTTTAATTCATGGATGGATTTTTTGGATATTATCAAATCTTTATCAACCCTCAAGATCAATACAAAACAACATTTACTATAGTTTGAGGAAATCTTTTTTGAGTAGTCATACTTTTTGGATTAAAGAACACAGGCACAACATATCAACGAGCTATGACATTGATATTTCATGATTACATATATAGGATTTTGGAAGATTATGTTGATGATACTCTCACAAAATCTTTAACACGACAAGACAATGTGAATATCCTTCGAAAGATCTCTGCGAAAATGCAAAAATACATGATATTGAATCTAAAAAAGTTTTTTTTTGTGTGAACCCCAATCCAAATACCTCCAAAACAATGAGAACAAACACATTATAGTAGAAATTACAAGCAAGAACAATGATTCCACATGAAATCCATTCACAAAGCTTAAATTAGGAAAAAAACAATGAAAAACACAATGAAATAATAAAATAAAGATTGAATCCTAATTAAGCAAGCAAACTCTTGATCCCATGGGGGAATTGGTTCCAATTTGATGTGAAAATTGGCCCTTTCCCAATTCTTAATGATGCAAGCTTGATGTGATGAAGAGATTTGATCCAATTTGTTGATATTGATGAATGCTCCAATAAGAAAATCTGCATAACCTAGCTATGATTCAATAAGAATGGATGAAATTTGATAGATATTTGAGCATGGTAACTTTGCATCATTTGTGGATGATAAAATGAAGATATGAGCTCTTTATTTATAGAATGCCAAGATGGATGAATGTCCAAATTTGAGCAATGTGGGACTAACATTCATCCAATGGAAAGATGCCACTTGTCAATCCATGAGTGGATGGAGGATGTACAGGTTTTGAGGACTGTGCCAATAAATGCATATTTTTTAATTTCAATTTTTTTGAAATGACTTGCATGAGGGAATGGAAAATGCAATAAATGCCACTTGGCTCAATACAAAGGACATGTAAGATGGAGTAAATTCCTTGTTGGATGTACATGTCAACTTGGAATTTGAATTCAAACTTGGAGGAATATTCCAAAAGATGCCTTGTTGAGGAAAATAGATGATTTAATAAATCAATTAAATCTATTTTCATGTGCAAGTGGGAAAATCTAGAGGATGGGACATGAATTAGAATTGAATTAATCAAGGGTCAATTAATTTAATAGGAGGTTAGATGATGTGACTTATTTGACTTAGATTTTAGGATTTATTTAAATCAAATAATAAGAAGAATGTGATAAGAGATTTATTAAATAAATATTCTGATTTATTTAATTAAAAGAGATGATGTTAGACTTAAATTAAATAAGGTTTTAATTTATTTAATTTAATAGATAAACTTTAGAGATTTAAGCAAATAAAATTAATTATTTAATTAAATAGGGATAATTAGATCAGATGGATTGATTTAATTAGCAAAATATAGAGACTTAATTAGATAAAATGATTTATTTAATTAAGGGAAGGAAATTGATGAATTTAATCAAATAAGGAAATTTGATTAAATGGTTAGACCAAGGGATGATTCAAGATGAAACAATGTTAGTAGTCAGAATCAGATGCACAATGTCAATCAGTATATTTTACATGTCTATAGTTTTTAGTGTAGATAGTGGAAAATTTTAGTTTTTATCGTATCTCACAGAGGCATTGAGGTGGACACAAAGAAAATTGATGCTATAGTTAACATGCCACCTCCTAGAAGCATTTCACAATTGTGCACTTTACAAGGAATAATTTAGGCTATCCATTGATTTGTAGCATCCCTAGTGGACTGAACATTACCTTTTACACATCTTCTTAAGCAAGAGGTTTAGTTTAATTGGAATAAATATTGTAAACAATATTTTGAGAGTTTAAAAGATTACCTTGCTACTCCACCTGTTTTACAACCTACTATGCAAGATAAACCATTCATTATTTATACTAATATCATCAACCCATGCTCTCACAACATTGTTGACTCAACAAGATGAAAAAGGTAAATAACATCTTGTTTATTGCATTAGTCGAACTATAATTGAATATGAAACATCATACACAATGATAGAAAAAAAATGTTTGACTCTTGTATTTTCTACTAGTAAATTGAGACATTACTTACTAAATGATGAAATACATGTGATAACAAAATTTAATCCTCTAAAACATTTTTTCACTAAAATAGATTTATCAAGGCATTTAGCTAAATGGGTTATGTTGTTAACTGAGTTTGACCTTAAATTTTTCTCATAAACAGAAATTAAAGGACAAGTCTTGACTGACCAGTTAGCTAATGCTCCCTCTCCCCTCGTGTTACTTAATATTGAATCATTCCTTGATGATAATGTGTTGATGATTGAAATTAATACATGGGATTTATACTTTGATGGATCTAAGGGTAGAATAGGCTTTGGAATAGGGGTTATAATAGTCCCACCTAAAGGAAATCCTACTCCCTTATCCTATCACTTAAACTTATTATGCACAAAAAATACAATAGAGTATGAAGTGTTAATTGTTGGAATACACACCGCTTTAATTATGGGAGCTCGAGACATTAATATATTCAGTGATTTAAAATTATTCATTAAGAAAATAAACGAGATGTATCAAGCAAAACATGTAAAATTATCAAAATACAAAGATCTCACAATGACTCTATTAGAAATATTTGATTCATTTACCATTGAAAACATCCTATGAAAAGACAAAAAGTATTCAGATGCAATGGAAAGTGTGGCTTCCCTTATATCCCCTCAAGATCCTTCAAAATATTTCACATTTATTTTTCATACAATTATGAAACCATCAATTGAAAATATGGTTGAAGAAGTGTTATTAACCATCATGGAAAGCTGTAGTGAATGGTATACACTGATATTTAATTATTTAAAAGAAGGTATGATTCCTAAGCCGATAACTAAGAATACTCGAGACCACCTTCAAAAACTCACATCTAGATATATAATCCTTGTTGATGTGCTATATTGGAGGTTCTTTGATGGTCTTTTAGTTAGATTCCTTAAACAATATGAAACCCCCATAACACTTGAAGAAGCTCATGCAGGTGCTTGTGGAGGACATTTTGGAGGAAGATAATTAGTTTAAAAACTATCCTGAATAGGATACTATTTAAAACATATGGAAAAAGATTTCTTTGAATATGTTAAGAAATGTCACAAGTGTCAGGAACATAGAAATTTGATTCATGCTCCTACTTTTGAGCTTCATGCCCAGGCTCCTATTTGGCCATTCTTAGTATGGGGTTTGGATTTGATTGGAAAGATTCAATTTCCTTCTTCTGCTAGACATACCTTTATAATTATTGTAAAATATTATTTTATGAAATGGGTAGAATCCATTCCCCTTCATTCAACAACTTTGATGTAATATGTCATTTCATATTGGAACACCTTATTGTTCACTTTGGACTTTCTTTTTCATTATTTTCGAACAATGGGACACCATTTAAGAATAATGACATGAAGAATTTCTTAGAAACATTTAACATCCAAGATCATTTTTCAATGCCCTACTACCCTCAATCTAATGGTCAAGCTAAATCAACTAATAAGATTCTAAAAAAAATCTTAAGGAAAATATTAAGCAAACATAATAGGGATTGGAATAGAGAGTTAACATACATGTTATGGGATTATCGTACTAGTATTAGAACATCAACTGGAAACACTCCTTATAACCTTGTTTATGGTACCTAGGTTATAACGCCCTTAGAGATAGAGATTCCTTCATTAAGAATCCCTCTTCTAGGACTTATTGATGACAATACTTATAAAGAACAATGATTGCATCAACTTAAAATTCTTGATGAACGGTGCATTAATTCTCTTGTGCATCTCCAAGCTTATTCCAAAAAACTGCAATGTAGTCACAATGATCATGTCATCCCTCACACATTTACTAAGGGTGATTTGGTGTTATTTGAGAATAAACAAAACATCAATGTTGTCCTGAATGAAAAAGGAAAATTCAATCCTAATTGGTTAGGACCATATATAATTAATAAAATTTATGGGTCTGGAGCATACATGTTGACAAAAATGGATGGAACACCTCTTAAAGAACCTATTAATGTTCCACATTTATGTCAATACTATATCTAATCTTCTTGAATATTGTGAATGATAAAGAAGTGGTGTTAGAGTTGGTAGATGATATTCTATATTCTCTTGCATTGCCTTATTCTTGACAAACAATCATTTGTGTGTCTTGAATACTAATGTAATTATTTAAATTAATTTTAGGTGGTTACTTTAGGTTTCATACTATTCAAGTTAATCTTTTATGTTGTGTTAGATTAGATCCTTATATGAATTTAATGTTCTTTAATTATACCATAGGTGTTTAGTTTAACATAACATACTTAGTCATAATGTTGCATCTAAAATAAACTAGGATAGTTTTAATTACATCACATAAAAAATGTTAGATCATGGAGACGTTTATTAGACAACCTTACAAAGATTATTTGATAAATCACAATTGTAGACACTGAAATTTGGTCTAAGCCTGCGACTTCAATATTCTTCATAATTCCTATTCTTCATGGTCATGATTAAATAATCTTAATTATTTAATTAATTCACCCTAACATTAATTCTTCTATTGATTAAATAATCTTAATTATTTAATTAATTCATCTTAACATTAATTCTTCTATTGATTAAATAATCTTAATTATTTAATTAATTCATCTTCTGTTAATTCTTCTATTAATTAAATAATCTTAATTATTTAATTAATTCACACTTTCTTTATTCTATCTAATTAATTAAATAAACGCTTGTTATTTAATTATGTTACTAATTAACCTTATCCTTCTTGTAAAATTAAATAAATTCTTTATTTATTTAATTATTCATTTAAATCCCTTCATCACTTAATTAAATAAATCTTATTTATTTAATTATTCTTCAAATATCCAATCTTGAATTAAATGAATTATTTAATTCATGAATTCTATTTTAATGCTGTAGACGTCTAAATTTGGACACTTAATTTATCCAAATTTATCCCCTCTAATTAACATCCTTAAGTTCTTCTAATCCCTAAGGTATTTAATCAATAATACCTTATCTTTTTAATCCTCCTTCCTTCAATTGAATTAAATAAATATTCCATTTATTTAATTCCCTTCATGTCACATCCTCCATCATTTTTATCTTATCTTAATCCTTCTTCTAATCCCATCATTAAGGTGTGCACATGCCTAATCCTTGATTAGGATGTGTCACATCCTCCAACTTTTGCAAGTTGGCCTCTAATCTCTCTTAGCCACCTAACCCTCCTCTAATCCTTCATTACTCTTTCCCCATGTGATCTTTGACTTGTCACATCAAGTCACATGTGAGATCTACCCTCTTCTAATCCTCATTAATTAATCTAATCAAGTACTTGCACAATCCTAATCACCCCTTTAGTCAACTCTCCCCATCCCCCAAGGAATTTTTAATTCCTTTTTATTCATCCTAGGCTCCTCTCTTCCCCATGTGAATTTTTAATTCACCTTTTAATCCCCCAATGCACCCTTTGGAATTTAAAATTATTTCCCATCTCCCCATGTGAATATTTGAGGAATTTTTAATTCCTCACATGTCCTCTCACCCACATGGGGACAAGTACCTCCTTTATGAGGAGATCTTGTCCAATCCCAAGGTACTTTGTACCCTTCTCCATGTCATGTCCTTTTCCTTCCACCTCATGTCCACTTCACCTTTTAGGGCTTCATCACATGCCACATGTCAAGATGTGAGGGCTTGTGAGTTCTCAACTCACCTTAGCCCTACATCTTGATGTTTGGTGGATCAATCTTGACCGTCCATTTCCCCTAGGATTTCCCAAAAATCCTATAAATACCCCCTCTTTTCTCTCATTTTGGGGAGATCATCTTGTGCTAGCCAAACTCTTGCAGTTTTATTTCTCAACCTCTACTTAGCCATTTTCATATCTTCATCCATTTGCATCCATCTTCACATCCTCATCTAGCTTGCATCTTGCCATCCAAGGAGCATACACATCCAAGATCGAAGGGCCAACCAAAGGATCGACTCAACGCAAGGTATAAAGTTCCATTTCATGGCTTTGTCTTGTTTTGTTTCCAACTTAGGCTAATCTCGAAGTGTAGGTTGTTTTAAGTTGTTTATTTGCACCCTTTTGCTTGTTGCTTGTTTTCTAACACCTATTTCGACCTATCACATTTCTGGCACGCCCGGTGGGACCCACAAATGGGTCTATTTTCTTGCTTTTTGCATTTTTGCAGTCCGTGTTGCAGTGGCGACCTGCCCTTCCTGGGCGGGACCGGGTCCTCGAGGCTGGCCTCGCCTGTGGGCGGGCGCTCGCCCCCGACAGCAGTGGCTGGGCCTCGGCTCCCAGTGCGCTGGGCGGCCTCGGCCCCAGCTCAGCATGACTCGCTTGATTCGCTGGGCGGGCTCGGCCCCAGCTCGGGCGACCTCGGCCCCACCCGCTGGGCGCCCGCCCCAAAGGCAAGGGCGGACCTCGGCTCCCCACCCGGGCGGGCTCGCCCTGCAGCAGCGGACCTCGCCCTGCAAGGGCGGGCTCCTGCCCCTGGGCGGCTTGTCCTAACAGAGTGGCGGACCTGTCCTCCAAAAGGTAAAAAAAAAAAATTTAAGTTTTCCCGAATTATCTTTTGGCAAAATAGGAACATAGCTTAATTAAAGGGGTGTCAATAAACCTTGCTTGGCGTGTTTGGGAAGGCTATTTGACGTATCCAATCCCCTTGCGCCATTTGGCGATCCTGGGTGATGAGAAATCGTAGCTTTCCAAGTCTTTTTGAGTCACCCTTTTTCACTTTCTGCGACTCGCTTTGGGGATTTCATCACCCCAAGGATCTATTCCAACCACGCCGCATCTACGGGTATATATAAAGGGGAGAGCGAAGTCGTATTCTTCAATCCAACCACGCTACCTGCATGGCCGGATGACGTGAAGAGTTGGTCCGAGCCTTTAGTATCTCGCTAAGGTTCCCGACTCACGCTTGTAACGGGTTGGTGTTCACGGTTTGGGCCTCACGTACCGTGCGTATATCAAGGACTCCTTAGCAACCATGTTCATCCTAGAGTAGAAGACTTTGTTGGCCATACCCACTTCTACTAAATCTTATGGTTGTACTGTTTGAACTGTCTTTCTTGTGCAAAAACTAGTGATTATCAGGTTGGCCAAGTTTTTTTATGAGTGCTACAATTTGGGTCCTTTGCCTTTGCCATCCATCAAAACAGTAAGCTTAAACTTATCCTTTGGCGGACCTGTCCCAGTGCAGTGGCGGGCCTGTCCTAATCCAGTGGCGGGCCTGTCCTAGTGCTCTTTCTTCCCGGGGCCGCCATTTCTACACCGTTTATCCGATTGACTCCGTTCAAAGGCAGTTCTTCTCGTTTTTCCGTGCTCTTTCCAACGACATATAACACTTCATACTTTTGAGCAACTTTACCTCCGGTGGCGGACCTGTCCTTATCCGGTGGCGGACCTGTCCCTGTGCAGTGGCGGGCCTGTCCCAGTGCAGTGGCGGGCCTGTCCTAATCCAGTGGCGGGCCTGTCCCAGTGCTCTTTCTTCCCGGGGCCGCCATTTCCACACCGTTTATCCGATTGACTCCGTTCAAAGGCAGTTCTTCTCAGTTTTTCATGCTCTTTCCAATGATATATACCACTTCATACTTTTGAGAAGTTGGCTGGGGCACCTTTTTCTTCATCATCTGCCTCCTCGAAGGTGGTATACCCTACCATTCTCTCAGTTTACTCGTTCTGAGTAAACATTCATCATTTCACATATCCTTTCATCATTCTGAACTCTGGTTCCATCATTCCGATCATCTGTTTACTCGTTCCGAGTAAACAATCATACATTTCACACCTCCTTTCATCATTCTGAACTCTTGATCATCCGTTTACTCATTCCGAGTAAACATTCATCCATTTCACATACCCTTTCATCATTCTGAACCCTCGTTCTGTCATTTCGATCATTTGTTTACGCGTTCCGAGTAAATATTCACCCATTTCACATATCCTTTCATCATTCTGAACTCTCGTTCTATCGTTCTGATCATCCGTTTACTCATTCTGAGTAGTCATTCATCCATCCCAATCAACCGCTTGCTCATTTTGAGTATTTGTTCGTCCATTTCTATCATCCAGTTCTCCAATCAAATAATCGTTTTCCCCATCCAAATCCCTTAAACTTCGTCTCGGGTTATTATCCAAATTGACCGAAGTGTCTGATCTGATCGTCATCATTAACATCCTCTTAGGATTGTTATCCATCCTAAGTTAATCATCGTTGGCCCAATCAATTCACCTTCAATCTCAAGGTGGATTCGGTGCTGCAATCATCCATTTATCCTTTAATCCGATCAACCAGTATCCTAAGTCATCTAAGATAATCTTTGAACGGGATTTGTAGTCTCTTTCATCATCCATCAGTCGATCTTATCAATCAATCAATCGATCAATCTTATCCAACCCAATCCAATCACATCCCTATCCAATCACCTTTGACCCAATCAATCTACTTCCATCTCGAAGTAGATTCGGTGTCGTAATCATCCTTTGATCATCCAATCCAATTATCAGAATCAATCCAATCCGATCATCCAATCATCCTAATCTGAGCTTTAATCCAATCCCAATCTGAGCTTGTCCTAAATCCCAATTTGGGCTTTAGTCCGATTTCCATCCAAAATATTTATCCATCATCTTTGTCCTTTCATCATCATGAATTCTTATCCTCCATCGATAGTGGTCAAGGGAAACCCTAATTATGTCGACGACGATAATGAAAGTCTTGTTGATCAAGAGGTATACGACATAGATTCCCTTGACACTATCGTTGCTAGTAAGCTTTCTCCACCCACATTCCAAAATCCAATCACCCCATCGAGTTATCCCATCATGTCTTCATCTATGCCTAATCACCCTCCTTATGCTACCTTTGACAAGGGATGTCCATCATATCCATCATATCCTTCATCTACATCATCCTCTTATCCAACACCCGCATCCTCTTATCCTAGTCTACCATCACAATACCCTCATCCTAATCCCTCATCCACATCCTCCTATCTAAATCCTTCATCCGCATACACCCACTACCCTAATCTCCCATACCAATTTGCTAAGCCTAATCCTACATTCACACCTTCCTATCCTAGTCAAACACACCCATCAACTTACCCTAATCCAAAATCCGCATCTCCCTATATTAATCCAACACCTGCATCTTCCCATCCTAATCCACCATCCCCATACCCTTACCACAATCAACCACCCACCTCCTTATGTCCTAATTCACAATGCCAATACCCCTATCTTAACCTTTCACCTAATCCCCCATCTATTCCCAGTCCTACATCCAATCACATTCCCCTATCTAATCCTAGCCCACCAATCCCTAATCCTAGTCCACTAATCCGTAAACCGTCATCCACTCCCACCTCGCCATCTCAGCCTAGCATATCCAAGTTTCTCCAAGGACTTATAACAAAGGAAACATCCCCCACTCCACACGTTGCAGTCGTGGAACCATGCCATCCCAACCCATCATCCATGGTAATTAGTAATGAGACCCTTCTCCATCCAACACCTATCACTGATGATACCATCACATCCTCTGAATCCGCTGAGTCCCCATCTCCTACCATCACATCTACCAAATCCATTGAACACTCACCCCCTACTTTGAGAGTCGTCAAACCTATCGATGACACCCAAATCCAATCCACTTCTTCCACTCCTAGTATCCATTCCCAAGAATATCTTGAATCCTCCATCCTTCCATCTTCCCCACTTGAAGAGTCCCCCATGACTCCATTATCATACCTCCCGCACACGATGAGTCATGCCAAGAGCCTGATCCAAAGCATGCCAACATATCCCCTCCTCCAGATCAAGGTCCTACCATCCCATCTAGTCTATCGCAAGATCACAATCCCCTATCCATTCCATCCCATCATCCTCTTGACATTCAAGATTCTACCGCTCCATCTCCGTCTCCATTGCATGAGCCTGCTACCACAAAATCAGATCCTATCATATCCCCTACTCCGTCTCCCGATACCACCCATCCAAATGTTGCTATCCCATCATCTCCTTCTCAGGATCCCCCATCATCACCTAAAAATGCTATCCCCACACCGCTTGCATATCCCCTTGGCACTCTCACATTCTTCCATGGTGGCCTCCTTGTAGACGAAAAACA
>VDFB02086081.1:51468817-51645553 GCA_007258455.2 Sequoia sempervirens | reverse complement strand
TAGTTGTGGGTCTAGGAAACTTCTAACCCTTTTTCCCTTTTTACCTTTCTTTAAAATATGAAGTTAAGAAAAATTTCTAGCATCATTGTAAAGCCAAATCTGATGAGCAAGAAGTAGCTTTAGCTTGTTGTTTTGAACTTTTGGAAACTCTTAATTACTTCCAAACTTTTTGAAACCCCATTTGTAGATCCAAATTCCTCAAAGCTTAGTGAATCATAAATTCCCTTTGTGATTACCAACAAATCACATCAACTAATAGAGCTATTTTTTCAAGTCATGATCTAACACCTAACATACCTTGGGGTGATTTTCTAAAACTTAGTTGTAGATTTTCACCTTACAAGAGAGACATTGCACTTGTGCTTTGTTTTTGTTGAGAAGTGTAGAAAAACCCATCAATAGAAGGTACCTCAGTTTGAAACAAATAACTTCTAAAGAAGGTATTATGAAATTTTTCCCCTCATCCAACTTGAAAATGCTAATGTACCAAGTTTGGGAGTCACTATTATTGTTTTAACCAAGGAGAACACTTCTATAAAGTGGGGAGGAATGTTATCCCCTTAATATTATATTTTGTATAGGGTTATGATATTTTTCTTGTGATGGCCTTAAGTTTCAATTAAGTTATATGATTACTAGTATAATTTTGTATAGGTAGTTAAGTCAATATAGGTGGCATCAAAGGTATAAGTACAATATATATAGAAGCTAGTGGCTAGTTTATGATCATCATAATATGCATTGTGTTATTATTAAAGACTTTTGGAGGTTTTCCTACTCAAATTGGCTTATTATTCCCAAGAATTATCAAGTATCTATAACATAATTCTTGTTATATTATTCTCTTTTACAAGTTATTTGATTACAATTTTAATGCCATTCCAACCACCTTTTTATAAATGTGGTGGAATATGCTTCTTTTATACAAGTAACATATAGAATATTATTGATCCCTTTCTAAATTCTCTTTTGCATCTTTTTCTTTTTTGGCCAAATCCTTTCGTTTACTCTACTTCTTCCTACATATGGCTCACTACACCCCTGCTTCTTATCTATCATTCATGGATTGAAAAAAATATTGCCATGTTTAGGAAAATTCTAATGGATTTTGAAGAGGTAATACACAAACTAGTAAGAGTTATCTAAAAATTTGTTATATAAAGAGTATTTAAAATAACCTTTCCTAATAGAAAATTTTCTTCACGGGATGAGTGTATTCATAAACATTAGAACTTTCCCTATTCCCCCCTTCTCATGGATCCATTATCACGTGTAAATTCCCCATTGATAGATATATTATTAGTTGGTCAACTCCCTCATATTTTTTGGTTAATTTAAATATGCAATGGTGCTTCTTGAGGTAACCTTGGTGAATAAAGATTTGGTTGCATCATTAGAAATAGTGGGTCAAATGTTAACCCCTTGTTTGTAGAGTTATATAAGGTACCAATAATGAAGTGGAATCATAAGCTCTTCTCTAGGATTATCTCAAGACAAAGAAAATAAATTTCAAAATAAAAAAACTTGAAGGATATTCTATGCTCATTATAAATACAATTAAAAATAATATTCTGTTAAATTGAAAAATGCAATTTATTTACAATAGGTATATATTATTTTGCAATGTTATGATTATTTTGAGTATTATCATTACCAAGGGAAGGAAATAAAGTTTTCAACTTCTTGGAAAATATGGCTATGGACTATAAACAAAAGGAGTAAGATTTTTCTTCCACTTCTAGGTTGATTCATATCAAATAGAAAAAGGAAACATTAAAGGATCAATTTGGCATCAAGTGCTCTCAAATCTCCCTAATAAGGGATTAATGACTTCCTGTTTTACATGGATTTATTGTAGATCTAGTAAATCAATCCAATTGTTCATGGATGATACTCCTATGTGTCATCCCTATCCTCAACATATGTGAACCTAAGACGGTTTTCCCATTTCCTCTTGATAATATTCCTATCTATTGTCATCTTCCTTTCTCACTTTACTCCCAACCACCCTTTTAACATTACAAGCATGTATAGTTACAATCAAGCATAGATATTTTGGATGTTGCAATTAATCCTCACAACATAAATCTTGGTCCAATATTTTTAGCATAGAAGAAATTTTTCAATATCATTCACTTTCTTCTTGGAGATGTCTCACACACTCTAGCATTAGCGTCATCTTCAAAAGATTCATTATATTCTATTCACCTACTAGTTTTCCCTGTGCTTTAGATGTCTATCCAATTGCTTATGTTTCCCCCATATCATGCCAATTTTAGTCTTTTATCTTCTGGTCTTAAATTTTCTAAGATATCTCACCATAATGGAGTTTTTTTGGACATCTCCTTTTTAGATCAACAGTTCTATTTATACATTATAATAATTTTTCATTATTATATATTTTTTACAAATGAATTAAAGGTGGCTATCCACCTTTTATCAAAAATATATATAAAACCTTATGTAAAAATAAAATATAATTTTTAAAATCAATTTTAATAAATAATTATTATATTTTATTAATTCTCCACTCTAAACATTAAAAAAAGTAATTTAAATTTTTCATATGGGTATGTGCAGGATCATCATTGAAAAAATAGGCCCTTAAGTGGCAAAAAATTTGGAAAAAGTAGAGTCAAGCAACTTGACGTAAAAAATTGAATAAATTATCTATATTATTTCAAAAATATGTAAGAATAGAATCTCTAGAAAATTGAATGTATTTTCTAAACTACTAGGTTTATTTAAAAAATAGTGTATTTGGTGAAAATTTGAAATTTCAATGTAGTAGTACTTAAATTTCAGGGAAAAAATAAGTAAGGTGCATGTCGACCACCCTAACCACAATAAAATGATAATATTTTTATAAGATTTTAGATATAAGTAGAGGACTCATGTCTCGATGTGATGCATTTTTTGTAATTTTTTCCAAGTAAATAATTAATAATGAATTTTTTATTACAACTTTAAAAATATAAAATTTGTATGTCTGACCACCTTAACTTGGTTAAAACTTCATGAAATTCATTTTTTAATCCTATATTATGTAAGCATAGAATGTGATGCATGTTTTGAATTCAAAAAATGTGATACCATTTGAAAGCTATAGATGTTTTTCAATCAGCCTATCAATTAAGACTTTAGTCATAATTCAAATAGAAAATGAATAATAATTATTTATTAAATTCAAAGTAAAGCATAATTTATATTGGTGGAAAGTTGAGAATCTCCTTTAAAAACCATTTTTGTTTCATCAATTTTTGTTTAAAAAAATTCATTAGCTACATACCCATCATATCACCACTTTTTGGCCTATCATGATCCTACACATACACTTATGTTCCTCCTTCTGAGGGTCTTCCCACCCTACTCTGATAGGCTTATTGAAAAACATCTATAGCTTTCAAATGATATCACATTTTTTGAATGTAAAATATGCATCACATTCTATTTTTCACATAATATAAGATTAAAAATAGAAAAATTGAATTTCATGAAGTTTTGACCAAGTTAAGATGGTCAAACATATGAGTTTTTATATTTTTTAAAAGTTGCAACAAAAAAATCATAATTAATTATTTACTTGGAAAAAAATTACAAAAAAATTGCATCACATCAGGACATAAGTCCTCTACTTGTATATAAAATCTTATAAAAAAATATTATCATTTTATTTTGGTTAGGGTGGTCAAACAAACACCTACTTATTTTTTCCCTAAAATTTAAGTACTACTACATTGAAATTTCAAATTTTCACTAAATAGATTTTTTTTTTAAAATAAACCTAGTAGATTAGAAGCTACATTCAATTTACTACAAATTCTATTCTTACATATTTTTGAAATAATATAGATTACTTATTCAAATTTTTACATCAAGTTGCCTAACTCTAATTTTTCTAAATTTTTCACCACTTAAAGGCCTATTTTTTCCATGATGAGCCTTCACATACCCAATCCTTTAATGTTATTCAAAATAATGAACCTACTAAGGATTCATTCCATAAATAAAATAATACAAACATGGATATACCTATTATACATAAAAAAAAAAAGAGGGCCCACACAAGATACAAATAGTGAAAAGGTGTATTGTTCTTGTGAGGAAGGGGCAACTATCAACTACTATAAAGTTTCTTTAACAAATCCTCTATTTTAGGATGATTTTGAGGTTATACCTGTAGGGGGTTGAGACATGAACCAAGACGGCTCACATAAAGTGACCCCCAATGGAAGAGATGGTCAAGGATGGAAAAATGATCAACAATTAGCATTAGCTACCATTAATGAGCAAGAAAAATAGTTTCAAAATAATAAATTAATGGTACAAAATGAGAACATCCCCACTATGAATACCCCAATCATAGATGAAAGTGTTGGAAAAGAACTCGTTGTACATGAAGTTGATACAGTGGATGCCTAGAAAAAAGATGACTCTGGGCACCTTTTGTGGAGGTCACCAAAAAGAAAAAAAGGAAAACATTTGATAGGAAATCTCTTTCTCAATCCAATTCTAATAATCCTACTCCCAAAAAAGGTGGGAAGATGCTAGAATGTTTTAATAGATTATATAAGAATCCAAAAAATTCCACCCATCCTTCCAAAGGAAATTGAATATTGTCAGTTGGAATGTTAGAGGGCTTGAAATGAAAGATATCATTTTTTTTGTTAGGGATAGGTGCAATAAATTGAGTGATAAAGATATCATCAACCTCCAAGAGGTGAAATTAGTAGGCTTCCTTGCTTCTACTATTTTCAAATTTATCTGGAATCAAGCCAAAAGCCTCTATAGCAAACATCAACATGGCAAAGGAGGGGTTGCCATTTTGGTAGGTCGTAGATGGGCTGATAAGATTATTAACAATGGAGTCTCCTCATGTAATAGGGTATGTTGGGTCATTGTAAAAGATCATGAGATTGATGTGGGCATATGTAATGTCTATGCCCCTAATGACTACAGATATAGGGTTTCCTTATGGGATTGGATTTCCACATCCCTCCCTAAAGTGCATTGGATCTTGATTGGTGACTTTAATATGATTGAATATAGAGAGGATAAATTTGGTGGTATGAGGCATGAATGGAAAGGAAATGAGCAATATTTTTAGGAAAAGTGTAAAAGAAGGCTCAATTTGACTAATCCCCTAGAGAGAAAGAAGGAAGAGTCTAAAGGGATATGCTTTACTTGGTGTAACAATCAAGCCTCTAAATAGAGCATATACTATAGGCTTGATAGAATCTATGTGGATGCTTTTGCCTTCTCCTTTGTTTGTGATGACGCTAATAATCCTATCACTGTTACCCTAGTCATTATGTTTGATCACTCCCATTTTTGTAATCATTAATGTTGATGATAGGTGTCAGAGCATTTGAAGACCCAAAAAAAATAATGTGTTTAAACTTAATACCTCCCTTCTTAAGGATGGTGACACCCTTGGGGCTGTCAAAATGGCTATTTATATCTCTAAGTTTTGTCATCAAGAGTTTTTTGTGATTGAGAGGTGGGCTATTCTTGCTAGTCTGTGGAGAAAATTGTTTCAATTTTTTGGGGAAAAAGCTACTAAAGATCATAGATATAAATTGGAGGAAGTGTTACAAACTAGACTTAACAAGGTTGAAGTTTCTATTCAACAAAAAGGGCATAATGAATATTTGAAAGGAGAACTGGTTAAGACAAAGATGGAAATGAGTAAGATCAAACACACAAGAGTAAAAGGTCAGAGCATCAAACCTAGGTTAAATTGGTTGAAAGAAGGAGATAGAGGATCTAACTATTTCTTCAATATTATCAAGTAGAAGAAAAAAAGAGAAAGGATTGAGGAGATCACTTTGGATGGTGGCATCAAAAATAACCTCGAGGAAATTGGTAAAGCCTTCTTTGATTTTTATAAAACTCTCTTTACATTGGAACATAAGCGGGAAAATATGGTTAAAATGGAGCAATGCATGAAATTGATCCCCAAAAAAATATATGAGGAAGATGTTTTGATCCTATCTAAAGATATATCTATCAATGCAATTGAAGACACAATTAGATCTTTGGCTAATGTCAAATCCCTACGCATTGATGGGTTGCCTACAGAGTTCTAGAAAGAAAACATTGAGTGGATTGGTTAGGAGTTATTGTAGCTATACAATGAGGCCTTCCAAAGAGGATCCCTTGGTCGCAACATTAGCAAAGGGGTGATCAAACTACTCTCTAAAGGGGGGAAAAAACAATGGTAAAGAATTGGAGACCAATAACATTGTTGAATCTATCTTATAAGATCATAGCTAAGACTCTTGCTAGAAGAATATCAGGGGTGTTGGGGAAGATTATATCTATTACTCAAACTGGCTTTATCAAAGGAAGGTATATCCTTGAGAATCTAATAACTAGCTAGGAAGAAATGCATTAGGCCAAAGAAGATGGACAAAATGCATCCATGATATTGTTAGATTTTGAAAAAGCTTATGATAGAATAGAGTGGCCATTTGTTGTTGGTATGATGAAAGCTACAAAGATAAATAAGGCAAGGATGCCCCATTGCACGAGATTTATTTTTTATTGTTGTTGATGCTTTATATTATGTTCTTAGAGGTAGTAAATTGGGTCTCTCGGTCAAAGGTATCAGGTTACCTAATGATAATATATTGCTCAATGCTTAATTTGAAGATGATACAACCCTCTTCCCTGAACTTAGTGAATTTTTTTTGATAATATTCTTGAAAGGTTGGAATTTTTTTGTTTGGCCACGGGTGCCAAGGTTGCCCCTCAAAAATAAATAGTTATTGGTTGGTCAGAATTACCCCTAGCATGGCTTGCAAATAAAGGTTGGGGTTGGGATGGGCCCTCCAAGGTGGTGAGATACTTAGGAATCCTTTTTGTTGTCAGTCCTTCTCTGAAGGATATGTGGGAGTGGATATTTTCTAAGCTAGAAAAAAAGCTTCTCAAATGGAAAACTCACCTCCTTTCTATGGTTGGGAGAGTGCAGGTTGTTCAAAAAGTATTGTCGTCTCATGCCATCTACTACTCTACATGGTTGTTCTCTAATGACTAGGTTAACAAGTTGGAAAGGATCTTGAGAGACTTCCTCTAGTCAGATGGATAGGGTTAGAAAAAGGACAATGTTTCATGGGATTGGTACTGTACTCCTAAGTACCTTGGGGGCTTGGGTCTCCGTGACCTTAAGACACATGGAATTGCTCTAGCTTCAAAATGGATTTTTATGTCCATCCAAGGGAGTGAGACTTGGAAAGTGTTGATTAGAAACAATATTAGTTTATCCAAGCCCAAAAAAGGTAGACATTGGAATTCTATGGGATTAAATGATATTTTGTTGGGAGAATTTGAAGTTAAAACTTTTGGGTTTGCTATCTTCTCTTCTTTATGGAGAGCTTGGACTCAAGTGAGAGGACTTCTTTGTGATAGATAGGCTATTGATCACTCGCCGACCTATTCAATTGTGGAAAAATCTTTGTGGTGGGGGGTCATGTTAAATAAAACACCTCTTGCTCTAACTCAATTTTGCTTGACTAAGATTTGGATCTCCTTGGGTATCTCCTCTGTTGGTGATCTTCTAGTATGTAACTGCCTTGGTTCTTGGGATGAACTTTGCTCCAAGTATAATATTCCTCTCTCCCATAAGAAGGAATACACTTTGATTTGTAAAGCAATGGGGCCTGTCTTTCCTGGTAGAGTTGTATCTTCTGGATAGTTTTTGGATCAACTGAAATGGAATAATGGTAATTCTTTTCATGAGATTACTGCTAAATAGATTTGTCTGATGCTTAAAGGTGAATCTAAGATTATCTAATGGACAAATGATCCTTGGGACTATCACTGGTTAGATTCCAAATAGTGCTTTATTTTTAACCTTTTTGGCGTAGCCCTGGTGAACCTAAGAAGAGATGTTTATTGTGGTAAGTTCCACTCAAAAAAAAAAAATTGGGGATGTGTTGCCTGTTGTTGGTCTCTACCTTGTTTTTTCTATGTGCTCTACCTCAGAGACTATTTATCATCTCTTCTTTGAGTGTCCTTTTGCTTCATTGGTCTAGTTCTTGTTTTTTGGATTCCCTATTACTTGGAACTCCCAGCCTAGTTTGTCTTGGTTTAAAATATTAGTTGGCTTTATTGTTGTTTTGATGATTATCTTAACACTTTTTGGCTAGTGCTCTCTTGTGAAATTATTTGGTTTTTATGGTCAAAGTGGAATGAGGATTTATTTCAAGGTTCAAAGAGAATCCTTACTGAGTTTAATCTTAAACTCACATTCCTTCATTTTATGCTATATGTTTCTACAGTGCTAGAGATTCCTAAAAGTTGATTCATGATCCTCGTCAAAGAAGGAATGCTGATGTTTTATAAATTAGATATCAAGTTTGCTCACTTTTTTAATGCATACAAAGATATGCTTGATCAAGAAGAACTAAAAGTCATTGAACAATTCATGAAAGACAAGAACATCTCCAAAGAGGACATAAAAGAAAAGAATAAAGCACATAAAATCACAGATGATCCTCAGTGGGATGCACGTGCGGTTCTTGATATTGATACCCACTAGGGAGATATGATATAGATAATGCTGAAGTGAGCAAAAATGTTATAGGGTCATGGGATATAGTATAACTCAGTTTCTAGTTTTAGTTTAAGTTACTCAAAACTCTCTCAATCTTAATGTTTTGTAATGGCTGATAAGGCTTCTTTGTAGCATAATTTTTCTCTCTCTTGTTGATAGTTGTGGTGTATAGAGTGGATCTTGTTGGTTGATTTTGGTGATCAAGATATTATGATGTAATTCTTTTGTGAACTATTTCTAATATAAAAAAAATAAAGTTATCATGATAAAAAAGGTTATATAATGATTAGTTCTTATTATTATACTTTGAGGTTAAGTGCAAGCTAATGGATTCATATTTATTGGAAGTATAGGGATTGAAAATAATCTCGATGAGAATAGGTACTCATTTCATAAAACGTGGATATCCATTTAGGATTGGAATCCCGAATCTGGACTCCTACTAGTATGAAATGGGTACTCATTTAAATGGGTGCATATTTTAAAATGAAATGTGTACTTGTTTTTTACATTATCTGTATTTTAAGAATGAGTACAAATTTTGGAGAAATTACATATTTCATAAATTTTAAAATTTGAAACCTGTGATTTTTCTTTTATTTTAGTCTTGGAAACCCAATCCTCAGCCTTAGACCTATAAATACAATGCAATGAAAAAATCAACTTTAGCAATATGACTAATGACCTATTTTTTAGATTTTTTTGATAAAAGTAAAATTCATTATAGATGACAATGTCTAGTTTTCAAATATGTAATCTTTTATGATTAAGAATTATTTTCTATTTATTAGTTAATTTATGAGGGAAGTGGTTAATAAAATTAAAACAATAACTAGTACTATATTTTAATAACTTTTTTTTTGTTTTTTGAAAAAAATATATATTTGATTAATCTAGATATCATTCTTTACACAATAAAAAAATTAAATTTATTTTATAATTAGTTTAGTTCAAATTATGTTGGTTGTACACAATGGATTTTTAAAAATAGAAATTAGGGATAGTAAAAAATTAGTTAGGAAAATATTTGGGTAAAAGTACAAAGCTAACCACTCACACTTTTATAAAGGAAACAACCAAACACTAATCCAACTTTTAAATTTGAATCACTAAAAAGTGGAATATATGTTTTAAATTTTGAAATGATTTAAACTATTAAAATGTGTATTTTTAGTATATTTTATGTTTTTATTTTTAAAAATAAAATTATTTGAATGTATTTTTTATGAATTAACAATATAATTTAGTTGTTAAATGCTGAAAAAATGAAGTTACATGAGACAGTGATATTTATATAGTGATTTTTTTATTTTTTCCTTCAAATTTTTTGTATGTGTTTATAACTTGAAACTTTAGTGCATGGATATATTTTTTTCTAAATTTGATAAATATATTTCTAAATAAATATTAAAATGTGTATGAGTTAAAACCTTTTTGTTTCCATTCAACATCAATTTTCATATTAAGTATTTATCTAAAATAAAAAATACCACCTTGATATAGATTCTTCTATCTAGCGCAACATATTTTTTCAAAAAAATTTAATAAGTTTTAGTATTTTTTCTTGACATTGTAATCAACCTAATATTTTTGTGCTAATTAACTAATTTTAGTAAAATACAAAATTTAATATTTAAATAATAATTAAACTATTAAAATATATATTTTTGAAAACTACACATGTGCATAGCTAGTTTAAGGTTGTGGTCATATCTATCATAGCTAGAATGAATCTTACTAGATCACATGTTTGACCAAAATTGATTTTTAGTTAGAAATACTAAAATTCAGTTGTGTTGATAAGTTGACTAAAAGTGTGACACAACATTGTATTTTAACCCTTTTAGAATTATTTTCTTAAATATATTGATAAAGTTTCACCATAATCCCCAAAAAAATCTAATTAAACAAATACTTGTATTTAGGCCAAATTATGTTGACCATACATGTGCATGTTTTGGCCCTAAAAAAATGACTTTAGAAAAGTAATTTTTGTACACCTAAACAAAATTAACTAATATTAGTTGTGTTAGAGTAACCATGCATTAGCTAATCATTAATTAATCTTTATTGGATTATTAGTGTAATTTATTCTCATGGAGTTAAGCTAAACTTAGGAGTTTTTTATTCAGTTAACTAAGTGTTTTTATGTTAGCTGAAGTGAGCTATTATTAGATCATTTTATCTCATCACTTGTGATGTTGACATTTGTTCTGATCTAATCCCTTTGCCATCTAGGGTTGCTCCTATATAGCACTCAACCCTCATTGTATTATCTCTCGAATTATCAACCTTGGAGGACTCTTGTTTTCCTTGAATTTTCTCAAGGTTCTTCTATAGATTTTTCTTGTTGAGGAATATTGCAATTCTTCATTTGTAGATCTTTTGTGTGGAAGGTGTCTTTGTTCATTGTTTCATCCTGTGGATCATGTTTCTTCACAATTTGAACAAACTGGTAATAGAATAAATTACAAATCTGGAAACTAGAATTGAAATTTTACATTTCATATTTATGAGTCTTATTAAGATTCTATGTGTACGTGCTTCAAATTTTTACTTCAACTATAACAAAATTAGATTTTGAAGAAAAACATTCACTTTTTGACCAAAAAGTGAAACAATTATCTTGCACTTACCCTTGATTGAAAGCATAATTAATAATAATTAGGTAAAATACTACAAAATATCATTACTCTAATTAACTATTTATTCTAAATTTTATAATACAAATTTTAAAAAACTTAAAAATTTAACCTTTAACAATTTTTGTCTAAATAAAAAAATTTAAATATTTTTTTTAACATATTAGAATATTCACATTCAAAGAATACATATTAACACTACAAGAAAAAACCAATACATTTAAAATAATTGACGAATTTGAATTTATGTTAAGTTGTAAACTCTCATGGGAAATTCTATGTGGCGCGGTATCCCTCTTACATGTAGAATTGACCCAAAATATGAAATTATGGATATTGAGATAATGAACAATGATATAGGAATAAGTGAATACATACCTTCCACATAGACATTGAAGAGCATTCCAATATATTTATATATTAACTAAAATTCTATGTGGCATCTCCTTACCACTAGAAGAATTAAAAAATGAAAGGATGACAATTTTTTTAATATATTTAGGTAGTTTAATCTTATTTAAACTTCAAGTGGAAGGAAAGTTGAACACATATATTTTTAAAGAGGAAAATCCAAAACATGCACCTTTCCATATATATATATAATCATCTCCATGAAGGGAACAATAAGATCCCATATTTTAGTGAGGGATTAATAAAATAAGTGTGAATATAGATTAATCTCTTTTTTTTAATATAAAAAATTCTAATTATTAATAATGAATTATAAGTAAATTATCAATTTATAGGATGGAATATTTGAAACAAAGGGGTAAACTTTTTATTGAAACTCATAAAACAACATTACAAAGTAATCAAGAGACCAAGGTCCCTAGGAAAAACTAGACCACCAAGCAGAAAAAGATCAACAACACCATCAACCATCACCATCTCCCTCCCTGTCCTCAGCAATAATTCTCGCAAGATCGGGACAAAGTACCGGAGGAACCATTTCCCACTCCTCAATTCTCCATCCCTCAGCATGCTCTGACACCCATTTCGCCAAGCAATCAACAGCCCTATTCCACTCCCTTGGAATATGAACGAAAGTCACCATCTCCATTAATGAACTAACCC
Source organism: Sequoia sempervirens (assembly GCA_007258455.2). NCBI lineage: Eukaryota > Viridiplantae > Streptophyta > Pinopsida > Cupressales > Cupressaceae > Sequoia > Sequoia sempervirens. The sequence continues at coordinate 51,633,280 of VDFB02086081.1, read as the reverse complement.
GCAAAATCTGTTGCACCACCCCAGCCAATTGCCAACTGACATCATCCACTTTCTGCTTAATAAGTAAATTGATCAAAACCTAGGAATTAGATTCACAAACAACCCTTCTCCATCCCAAATCATAAGCTTTCTCAAAAGCACAAAGAATTGCTAACCCTTCCATAAGGTTGACGGTATGAACACCCTCATAGACTGAAAAGAGGAAAACCACCAGACCCAAATAGTCCCTTCCAATCCCCCCAATACCAGCCGGCCCCGGATTTCCTTTGGAGGAATCGTCAGTATTGATTTTTAGAATCCCAATTGGGGGAAGCTGCCAATAACCAAACCTTTGTACTCTCTGCTTTGGATGCCTACTGCGCTTTACACATGCCGAGGTCAAGGACAACCCCTGAATCCCCAGTCTCTTCACCACTTCAGCATCCCTTTTCCCCAAGGGGAATTCCAACTCACACTTAGCCCCCACCATCTCCTGAACCATGCCCAAAGTTCTCTGCCAAAGTTGTTGTACCAACTTCTCTCCATGAAATATTTGCTGGTTCCGCTCCAACCAAATCTACCACAATATGAAGATAGGTCCCACTGACCACACCACCTGTAAAAAGGAAGCCATAGAGGGAGACCTACCCAACCTCTGCCAAAACTCAATCAAGGAAGAAGCATGAACACAGGGACTATTCCAAACCCCCCACCAGAAATGCCAAATCTGGAGGGAGAAAGGGCAGCAAAAAACTAGATGAGTAAAGTCCTCGTTAGCCCCACACAAAACACAGACCGAGGGACCTTGGAAGCCATGCTTCCGAATATTATCCCAAGTCAAACACTTATTCCAATCCAACATCCACACAAAACAATTACATTTTGGCTAGGAAGACTTGTTCCAGATCTTCTTCCACCACTGAATTTCATCCCCATCCACCCTATGGGACAATAGCTCCTGATAGCCAGAAGCAAAAGTATAATCCCCTTTAGGATTGGGAGACCAGGCAAGCACATCATCATGCTGGAGAGAGCTACACTACCTACTAGAAAGGATACTATGTAGCTCAACACATTCTTCTGGCAAACCAACATCAGGCCATTCATCTGGAGACTTCCACCCAGCCACCTCCAATTGGCCACAAGAGGAAAATGACTTAAAGTCACTCACCCATGTCCAACCAACCTCACGAAATCTCTGACAGAGATTTAACGAGTGAGGAAACTGAGAAATGATGGGGGGAAATCCATCCCATGAATCAGACCAAAATTGAACCTCGATCCCCTTTTTACAAATCCAAAATAAGCCATCCTTAATAAGAGCAGCCCCTTTCTTAAGCGTGCTCCAGATCACTAAGCCCTTCCCAAGAAGGGGGTAATGAGGTATTTCCATCTGAGGGATTCCTAGAAAATACTTCTGAGAAAGAATCTTGGCCCAACTCTTATCGTGCTCCTTACACCACCTCCAATATAGTTTCACAGCAAAAGCCACACCAGTCAAAGCCATCTGCCGCAAACCCAAGCCACCATATTGCTTTGGGCTACACACAACCTCCCATCTAACCAAACTCCATTTTTAAGACTCCAAGCAACCAACCCATAAAAATTGTTGTGTCACTGAATCTAAGTCCTTAACAAATCCCAAAGGGGAAACCTGAAGCATGCATCTGTAAATGGGAAAATCATGTACCATAGACTTGATAAGCTGAACATGACTAGAAAAGGCTAACCACCGGTGGGTCCAGTGATTAACCTTTGCCCTAAATTTATCTAAAATACTCTACCATGACTCCCGAGGCAATCTTCCCACCGAGATAGGGAAACCAAGATAGGTCAAAGGAAGTGTCCCAATCTGAAATCTCAATGTTTGAACAATCCTCTGTTGAATGGGGCACATAGTGTTGAAGAAGAAAATAGAAGACTTATCCTCATTGATCAGTTGACCTGAGGTAACCAAGTAAACATCCAATACCCTATGTAAATTAGAAGCCTCTCGCATTGTAGCCATACCCATCAGAGCAGTATCATCCACAAATTGTAGATGAGACTGCGGAGGTAAGTTACCTCCCCACTACCAACCCTGTATGCTACCCACCTCCACGTTCCTTCTAATCAACCTCCCCAAACCTTCAGCGAGGAGGATAAACAAGTATGGTGAGAGAGGGTCCCCCTGACGAAGGCCCCTAGAAGCACCGAATAGCTCAGAATGATTCGCATTAATAAGCACAGAGAAAGAGACTGAGGTAACACAACTCATAACCCATTGAATCCACTCCTTCGCAAACCCAAAAGCAGCAAGGACCTGCCACAAGAAGGACCATCGAACTCTGTCATAAGCCTTCGCCATATCCAATTTGATAAGCATCGCCTTTTCCTTGGAGCTGGCCATAGAATGAATGACTTCGGTTGCAATAACAATCCCATCTAGAATCTGTCTACCTACTACAAAACCACTCTATTCTTCATAAATCAACTCCTCAAGACCCTTTTTTAACCTGTCAGCAATTACCTTAGAGATGATTTTATAAATGACATTGCAGAGAGAAATGGGTCAAAATTGGCTTAACCTATCTGCCCCCTCACACTTGGGAATAAGAGCAAGGAAAGTAGAATTTAAGGCCCTTAGCATCTGCTTGCTCCTTTGAAATTCTTGTACAACCTCCAGGAGATCCAAATTGATAATATCCCAAAATTCTTGGAAAAACTCGACCGGGAAGCCATCAGGACCTGGTGCCTTCCCCTTGTGCATCTGGAAAATAGTTCCTTCAAGTTCTTCCATTGTGATATAATTCATAAGCTGTTGGTTTAGCTCCCTAGACACAAGATTAGGAATACAAGAAAGAACCTAAGCCTCCTCAGGAGACCCCCCTTGCGAGTCCTCCATAAAGAGAGAAGCAAAATACTGTCTCACCTCATTAGAAATTTCAGGGAAGGAAGATAGATGTTCTCCCCCATCGTTCACAAGACCAAAGATAGAATTCCCATGCCTCCTTGCTTTCACCGAATTGAAGAAAAAGGATGTATTTTTATACCCTTCCTACAGCTAGACTATTCGAGCCTTCTGTTTCCAATATATATCTTCCCTCAGCTCCCATTTCTCCAAGGTTCTCACAGCTTGTGCTTCAGCCTGAAGAAGCTTAGGCATCACTCCAACCTCCCTTAACCTCCTTGTGATACTATCCAATTCTTCCTGAGCCACTGCCTTTTCATGGAAGACATTCCCAAAACACTGAGAGTTCCAGCGCTTAAGCTGATACTTAACATATTGAAGATGCTTGGAAAACATATACATTGCCATCCCATAAACAAGTCTACCACTCCACCATTCTGCCACATAATCCTTCAGAGAAGGGTCACGCAACCACATGAGTTGGAACCTAAAAGAAGGCGTACGTGGAACACAATTTGAATCAATGACAAGCTTGATAGGCTAGTGATCAGAACCTCTCCAATCCAAGATCTCAGAGCGGGAAGACCACATCCCCCCAACCCAGTAGCAGGACACCAGAAAGTGATCGAGCCTTTTTGTGATGCAATAATCCCCAACTCGATGGTTGTTCCAAGTACATTGTCCATTACTAGGCTTGATATCAACAAGATTTAAAGAGTTGATGCTATCCCGAAGCAATAAAGCAAAGGGCTCCAACCTTCCCGAACCACCCCGCTTTTTAGCTAGCTCACAAATAGCATTGAAGTCTCCAGCCATAATCCATGGATGGAAAGGTGCCATAGAGCGGACTAACCTGATATGAGACCACAGAGCTTGCTTACCCTAGAAATCAGTAGGAGCATATATATTAGAAAAGAGAATAACCTCCCCCATCTCAAAACTAGAAGCAATCATAGACATAGTGGATTTAGAAGACACCCACCAGAGAGGTCAAATTTTTTGAGGATTCCAAAAATAGGCCACACCCCCAGAAGATCCATGAGCACCAATACATTGACACTCACCACACCTCCATAGCCTAGGTGCCAAGTCAAGCATACTCTCAGCAGATAACTTAGTCTCCTGAAGAAAAAACACATCAGGACCATGTTTTCAAACTAAATCATGAACCGCTTTTTGTCGAGGGCCGTTGTTCAAGCCCCTTATGTTCCATGAAAGAACAATCATTTCAAGGGGCTCGAAAAGTGAGAATCCAGAGTCTTTACTGACCCTAACTCAACCAAGTTCTCGCCTGTCAATTTGATCTTTTCCACATCCTTCTTTCTACCTGGTTTAGCAAATTTCTCTGCCCCTCCTTTCTTAATATATTTTTGCAAAATGCCCAATTTTGGAGGCTTAGGCTTCTTAGCTGAATCCATATCTGCACTTCACCCAAGAGGAGAAGAATCCTCCCCCACTACTAGAATAACAGCTAAAGAAACCGGAACCTCTAGGCCTTCTATCGTCATAGCAGCATCTGTGAGCACACCATAATCACCTTGTGGTTCCATAGAAGAATCAAGTGCAGGTCCCTCCTGAGCAAACCCCTCAATCCCCTGCTCCAAGTTTACCAAACCTGGATTAACTTCCTGGTGACTAAGGTCGTCCAAAACCTCAAACTTGTTAAAAGTGCCCTCTTCTTGCCTTTCCCTGAAAGGTCTCTTTTGCCCCCTGTTCTTAGTCTGGGCCTTGATAGGAACAAAACCATCAGAATCTGCCTCCATAGAAGGACCATTGCCCTTCCCCTTATCCGCCCTGGGAAGATCCTGAGAAGGCTATGAAGGCAGGGGATCCACCGACTTGTATCTTGGACACTTTCTAAGCAAGTGGCCATATTCACGACAAAGCCTGCAGCGGAAAGGAAGGGTCTCATAGTCCAATTGCTACACCCAAGAATAAGAACCCGCACACATATCTATTGCATCGGGCAGAGGCCTACTTAGGTCAATTTCAACACAAATTCTTGCAAAAGTCATTACCTTTTTACCAAAGGTCTGTGACGAAGCTCCAACTAGCTTTCCAAGCAGTGAGGCCAGCAAGAGCAACACATCCTCCCGACAGCATTCCACTGGGAGGCAAGCTAAATGAACCCACACCGGGATGTGATTTGGAAGCTCCTTAGTAGGGTTAAATCTTGCATGCCACAGCTTGATAAACAACCTCACCTTATTATGAAAATAAGGTCCTCCCTCAAACACCCTGTTACAATCAACTATGCAGTTAAAAGTAACCATGAAGTAATTGTTAGCCAACAACATTATCTCCATTTCTCCCACCGGCTCCCACGTTCTCTAAGCCCAAGTCTCCAAAAACTGTAGCGAGACCCTTATCCCCAAAAATTTGCAATATAAGGAATGATTTGAGTAGTAATCAATATCTTCAGCAATCATTTCAGGCGGAACAACAAATTTTGGTCTCACCTTGCATCACTTTAGATAGCCATTAACCTTTGTGATCCATGAACCAGAGGACAATCCCGCACTGTCCATCCTAGAATCCATAGCAAATAAATTGTTATTATATGTTGACATGCCATCCTTTGGGGACATCGAGCAAATTGTTGCGTGAAAGCTCAAATCAAGAGTAACCCTAGAAGCCTCTCCCTTGGATAAAGCCATCAAACCCTATTCCAATGCATAAACCCACAAAAAGAAATAATTGGCCAAAACCCCTACCACTTCCACCTCCCAAACTTCGTAATACTCGCCACTCCAGCGCTCCCATACTTGAACCAGATAAGGGGAAGAGCAACAATTCCAAAAGGAACCACCTACAGCCTCCGTTCCACCCTTACCCACAAGGGAACTCGCACTAAACAACCACATATTTGCGAGCTCACCCGAAGCCAAACGCCCATGCGCGTGGAGACACACCCCGAACACACCAGTAGGCACAAGAAGTAGGAGATCGCTCTAGCCAACCTCCCCAAACAACAAGGCACACCAGAGAATAGATGCCCACCCCTAGAAACACCAAAAAGCCCTCCCCAGATCGCACAGATATAGAATGAAATGAACACGAGCTAGGGCACGGGTGCCCTAGCTCAGCCCATGCAGAAGCATTCGCAAGCCATCCAATTCTCTCCTTTCCTTCGCAATATCTTTGATTCCTCTAGCTTTCCTTATAGGATGGAATATTGGTTTAAATATTCTAATGATGATTAATTCTTACAAAATGAACCAATCTCTTCTAATTAATTATCTTATATCATTAGTTGGTTTTGATGTGTTAGTCTCTAGTAATTTTGATAATAGGTTGACAAATTAATTTTCAAATATGAAATGTAAGGCAATGTTTTTGTGCATATCCATATGAAGTTTCCACGACTACATAGGGCTCACTTGAGCTCTAGGGAGGTCTATATACGTGTAACTTATTACAGATTTATTAGTCTAGTCCCCTATATTGGTGTGTAAGAAAATATGGCACAAGACATAGTACCTCTTGAGATTTTTTATGTAAGATTGCTTAATTTCAATTTTTATTATTAATCTAGTTGATTGAATATTTAAATATCTTAACATCTAAGCCAACAAGTAATAATTATCTATCTAATCCAATCCTTGTCCAATTGAATCCATCTTTAACATTGATACAACTTGGTTATCTTACCTAGGCCGTGTTTGTGGGTGTAAGTTCATTGTCATAGTTGTGGTCTTGTTCCTTTTAATTTAAAATTCATAATGAAACTTTTAGCCAACTAACTATATTTTACTCTTTACTCTTGAGCTAAGTTTGCACAAATCTTCATTTTGGAGTTATGTTTATGTATAAAAGACATCCATTGCATTTATTATAATAATAATCAAATTATCCAATCCAGAAGCATTTAAGAATGCCTCAATTAAAAGACATTAAAGAATAATTAGTAACATTACTCATCCTAATATATATGAAACACGTAACAAATATTTTAAAATTTGTGCATGTTTAAAATATATTATCTATCAAAATAATTTTAAATACTATATTAAACCTTGAAAAATCTTCTATTAAAATTTAAAATTAAATACAATTATTCAATTATTTTCATTTCATATTTAATTTTATTAAATATATTAATATATCTAAGACAACTAAAATAATTTTTTTTTATATTAGTGATAGAGGAAGAAACAAAATAGAGCTTACATGTCAAATGTAAAACAATTTTGTATCAGCCTGTTACCGGTAAATACCAGTAAACTTTAGATCATAGTCTTTTACTAGACTTCAACATAGCCCTTTACAACATAACTGCAAAATTACAAAATTACAACAAATATAAGAAACTGATATGCATTACAATAGCCTTTATCAAGATATCAATAGCTAAAATGTCCAACAATATATAGCAACAAAACTCCACCCCTGGATGTCCGCCCATAAATTGATTGGGATCTTTACGTGCCAGCTACAACATTATTAAAGACCTCTTTAAGCTGTCTCAATGCCTTCAGGAAGATTTCCAAGTCCTCTTGACTGCAACGCCACAAATGAGAATCGCCATTTGTGATCAAGGTCATGAGTTTTGGCATTGAAGTCTCCATTACCATTGTAATCTGCATTGCAATAGATAAATATGTGAGTCTTTTTATCAAACTCAATAAGTCCCCTTTTATTCCCTTAAAACTTTTCCTCATTTCTAGCCCTCCATAAAAACCAAAGAATCCTAGTGGTAATGTAATCCCAAAACAAGAAGCAATCCTTATTCAAATTTCTAGAAGCAAACATAACCTCATGCCAAATAACATTACCATTTCACCAAATTGAAAATTCATTACAAAAGATGTTCTAGATTTCTTTAGCATATAAATATTCAAAAAAAATGTGAAATATTGTTTCTAGAATCCTGCAAAATCTGCATAGGTCCACATCAATATGGTTAACCTTGAAAGGAATCTTATGAAGAAGCAATTGCCACCTAAAACAAGCCTTCTTAGGCTCCTTGATATTTTGCCACACAGAGTAACAGATTTGAACACATTTTTCATTAGAAAAGTTCATGCCCCAACAAGCATTTAAATGCGCTTTAATACAATCATCTTTGGTAAGTTCAATATAAATATTCTTGGCTTTAGTTCGAGCAACCAGAGTACCATCACTCCAAACAAGATCTTCATAAATGTTACACTATCCAATGGAATTCAAGGGAAAAATAGAATTTTTACAAGAGTCCAAGATAGCATTATAAGCTCAAGTGTTAGCATTGACAAAGATTAAATTCCTCAGCAAGCTTGTCCAAGGGTTTGATTTTCCCATCTTCAAGAACATTATGAAAAGTTTGAATGCCACATAGACTCCATTTCTTGGTCGAGCATCCTTGCAGTAAGGCCAAAGGCCTGGAATTATGTAATAGGTTCCACCATAAAGAACATCCAGAATGGCACTTGAGATTATCATTTATAGACAAGTTATAACACTTAAAGCCAACTTTATGCTTCACTAGCTCCCACGCCTTCCAAAGGCTTTTGAAAACAAGAGAGCCAGCAGGAGACATTGCAGAACTATTCATCAGAATATCACAGAGGTATATTTTTCCAAGATTTAGCCTGCTTAGGGGTGGCAAGTTGAATATTATTCCTTATCAAGACCTTCCAGGGGTCATTACTAATCATTGCTTTGGCAATCCACTTGGCAGCAAGAGCAATGCCTTGAGTTCTCAAGTCCTTCAGATCGATTCCATCATTGGATTTATCTAAACAACACCAAGACCATTTGACAGAGTGTTTCTTTCTCTTTCCTTTCCCATCCACCAAAGGAAATTTCTGATTTGCTTATGAATCTCATTGACCTGATAACTACTGAAGAACCATACAGATGCAAAATAAATTTTGTACGATGAGAGAATCTTTTTACAAATTTCTAACCTTCCTGCGAAGGAAAGATAGTGCCTATTCCAACTTTCTAGCTTTTTTCCAATTTTAGAGCTTATCCACAGCCACATTTCTTTTAAATTAGGACTAATTGCAAAAGGAATGCCAAGGTACCTTACTATCTTGTCTAGCCCTCCACACTAAAAATCATACTTCTGCAACCACATAGGAGGGGTATCATCCCAACCAAAAAAAATAGATTTAGAAATTGCAATTCTTGCCCCAGAAGCTTGGAAAAAGAGATCTAATTTCCCCATTAGGGTCTCTAAATTAGTCTCCTCCAAATCTAAGAATAGGGTAGTGTCATTGGCGAACTGGATATTGATCAATTCATTATGGTCAGGAAGAGTGATACCTTTAACTTTGGGGGAAAATGATTGATCTCTTAGAAAATAGTGAAGGGCATCAGAGGCAATAATAAAAAGTGCAGGGGCAAGCAGACAACCTTGTCTCATGGACCTGTCTAGGGTGATTTAATCTGTAAGAGATCCATTAATATCCACTTGGGCCACCACATCTTTCAACAATGTATCCACAGCATGGCAAAACTCCCCAGGAAATCCAAACACTTCCAAGGCCATTCTTATGAATGCCCATTCCACCCTATCGTAGGCTTTCTCAAAGTCAATTAGGAGCATAGCAGAATTTTGGTTAGACTACTTAGACCATTCCATAGCCTACCAACTTGTGATCAAATTTTCGAGAATATACCTCCCTTTAACAAACCCAATCTGAGTGGTGTTAATAAACTTTGGTAAGATATCAACCAATCTTAAAGAAAGTACTTTGGCCAACACTTTGTAGGAAACATTAAAAAATGTAATAGGCCTCCAGTTCTTTATAAGAGTCATATCACCTCCTTTGGGAAGCAATTTGATTATTCCTTTATTAATTCTCCATCCAAGAGAGTCATTGCTCAAGGCTTCTTAAAAACCTGCAATAAGTCATCACTCACCCAATCACTAAAGGTTTTGTAAAATTCAACCAGGAGGCGATTGCAACTAGGGGATTTATCACTATTCATCGATTGGATGGCCTTCATGATTTCCTCCTTGGTTATACCACTGGGAAGTTGCGCATCATAATTGCTTCCAATTTTTTGGGGGATGATCCTTTTAACAAAACTCCTGGCTTTCCTATTGCTTTCCTCATTCCCTTCGGAAGTGAACAATTTGGAGTAGAAGGCATGAAAATGCTGCATGATATCTCCCTAAGAAGTAAGGAGCTTACCCTCATCCCAAATCTGCCCAATTTGTTCCTTGCTATTCTTTTCTTTAATGTAATTTAAGAAAAAATTTGAACCTTTATCACCATGGTTCAGCCTTGATTGAGTTTGGCCCTTACTCTGATGCCCTTGATCCTGTGGGTTTGGAGTCTCCTGAGACCATTTTTAGCTTGAGTGAGAGCTTCACAACACTTTATGCTATCCGGCTCAACTTGAATCTTAGTTTCAACAATTACCAGTTTTTGTTGTAAGTCATTCTCCTCCTTCCTCACATCAAGGGCCTTCTTCTTGCCTATAGTTTGGAAGAATTTCCTCCAAGCCTCCACATTCCACTCCCACCTCGAAATGGCACATTCATCCTTCATGATCCATTTATTAATCTTTCTGATGGAGGCAATGCCATCTCTACAATCGTTGTCTTATAACAACTGAGTGTTAAGAATGAACTTAACTTTTTGGGGAAGTCCTTTTGCCTCCCAAGTGAAGAAACAATTTGGACTTTGATTAGGTGATGATCAAACAAAGTGCAGGGGTACACACCAACTTTGCGCCTAGTGCAATCAGGCAAGAGGCTGAAAAGGTACTTGTTCATAAGAATCTATCCAACATATAATAGATTCTCCTCCCCCCTTGTTGCGCATTACACCAGGTGTACCAAATCCCTATGGCCTCTTTCTTATCCCTTTCCAAGGGGTCCACCAAATTCAACTTATGCTTCAATCTTTGCCAAGAGTGCCTCTCCATCCCTTTCCAAGTCAAGTCAATGCCTCCCCACTTGTCCTCCTAATGTTCCACCATGTTGAAATCCCCCCTAATCACCCAAGGGATATCAGGCAGCTGGGTGGCAAGCCATTGCCACAATTGAGCCCTCTCCCTATGATCATTAGTAGCATAAACTAAGTAGATTCCAAAATTGATTTCCTCCTTCACAATTGTTACCCACACAACCCTGTTGCAGGGGGAGGTACCATGACCAATTATAAATTGCTTCCATCTGCTGGCAAGAAGAATAGAGACTCCCCCTCTCCCTTTTTCATGCTTGGTGGAAATATGGTAAACATCCCTCCAAATTAAGTTCAGGTTGACTTCTAGTTTAAAACCTATAGCCTTGGTTTCTTGAAGGAAAACAACATCTTTTTGGGGTTTGGTGTAGGAGCACCTTGCTCACAAATGCCTTCAAAAGGATAAATTCCAAAAATTGAATCTTTGAATGTAAAATGTTTGTAAAATTAGTGTAAATGGTCTTGGGTGGTTATATTTTAATGTATTTAAAGTCACTAAGGGGTTGGTTGATCCAATTTATTACAAAGGTTGCAAAACATGTAAAATTGCAAAAGTGCAAAAATGTGATAAAAAATAAGAATATGTAGGGTCACTTGGTTGTAAAGGGTAGTTTCTTAGTTGGAAATGAAGGGGAAGTCATTCTTTATGTTGTAATAATCTATTTAAGCCTTGGAGAGGTGAGCCAAATAAAGGAAATGTAAATTGGAATCAATTTTGTCAATATCAATACCCTGTTTTGAAGTTTTAATAGTTTTCTCACTATTTCCATGCCTTGTACGACCTATTACGGCCTATAAACTTTGTTAAAGTAGTTTTATTGTGTAGTTTATTGAATAAGCTTTCCATTTGTTCAAATCTCACTCATTTTCATTGAGTAATAAGAAAGTTATGATGATTTTTGTGTAGGCAGGCAGTTCAGAAAATGTTTTTCAGAAATTACAGTCAGACAACTTGTTAGTACGAACAAGTACAGAATGGTACAGACCTAAAAATTGCATATATGGAATATATTGATGTGGTGGATAAAATTTATTTTTAATAGTAATTTTTATAATTCCATTTAAGGGGTCAAACAAGTCATTTCCTAAAAACTATTCTGAACATAGGGTTTTTGGGGTTGCATACAAAAATTGGTGATTTCTTCTAATTTGTATGGTGGAAACTTCTAAAAATTTGTGGAAAGATTCACTTTGATGTGTTCTTACTATATCCAAGGTTTTAGAGAATTTTAATAAGGTTTGCTATGTTTTTGGTGATGCACTAGGCTGCCCTAGTTGTTAAAATTGCATGTTTTGGGTGAATTTGAGAGGTTCACCGATGGAAAAGTGTGAAATATTTTGGGGAAGCAATTTTTGATGATTTTTTGAGTTTGTACAAACATATTCCAGTATGATTGAAGGTTTGAAAAGTTGGTATGAGGTTTAGAAAACATACTTTCTACAAACCCTCATTGAATGGAGCTTTGTTCAAGCCTTGAGTATGGGTTTTTGTATTTGCTACTTTAATAGATGATTTTTCTTGAGAAAGATGATTGAGTTGATAGTTTTATGAGTTGATTCAATGCTTCCTCTAATTATTTTTGGTTTTGGAGTTGATTTGAGGGTACATGCTTTGTTTTAGTGGCCTCTTTGGAGCCTTATTTCTCAAGAATGAGTAGTTGAAATTGCTTCAAAGAAAGAGTATTCTATTTCATGAACTAGATTGGATGTTGTGAACCTTTGTCTCTACATCAGGGTTCTAGGTTTAAATACCTTATGACCCTCGGACATTCTAACCCTCAGACATTCCAGGAGATGATGTTAAGATTCATCCTCTTCAATTACACTAGAACCCTCTATGTTACTCTTGAACTGCTCAAAGCATTTGGGTAGTTTTTCTTCCATCTCAGCCCTTTTTGTTGTGGGGGATTGAATAATGAAACTTATTTTTTTCCTTTTTTTTAAACCATTTGAACATTATTCACTGATAAGGGGATCCCATACTTCCTTGGCCTACCAGGCCCATTCCTAAGCTTCCTCACTTTTTCAATTTGACCCTTTGTGGTATTCTCATTCGCAATTTCAACAACCTCTCTAGCTGATTCCAAAATAGGCTGGTGAGGGGAAGAATTTTAAAAAGGGGGAGGATCTAGATTGCTAACAAGGTGGCCAATATCTCCTTGGAATAGACCACTTTCATTGACAACTGGGTTGCAAGAAACTACCTCACCCTTGGATACACCAAGATGGCACCCAACAAGGCCTTCATTCATTCGACCGAGATCAATGAGTATGTCTCCCCATTTAGTCCCAACATCATTCTCATTCACTTGATTAGTTTCATCTCTAGCCTTGGCCACTCTTAGTTCCCCACCACTTACGGGGTGGTTCTCAAGAATAACAGAGTTGGGGCTGTTGGGTAAGTTTTCATTCCTAGTGATCTTTTTCAAATCAATAGGCTTCGGTTGAGTGTCATCCAAACTACCCCTTTCCAAGGTGATTTTACTGTCAACCCTCTTCATTTGCATTAGACTCTCTTGGTTAGTTTTTCTGTCACTAGTCAAGTGGCCATTCAAAATATTTCATTCAATTATTCTTCTTATTTCTTGCATGGCAATCTATTGAGCATTTAGTTTTTGGATATGATAAGAATTCTAGATGAAAGAAGATTTGTTAAGAGGGATCTTTGGGTTGGAACCACTTGAGGGTTCTGGTTCAACATTAGAGATAGTTTCACATTGACTTTGGTTTGTTTCCTTCAGGACCTCAAAGGTATTCCTAATGGGAAAGTCAGCAAGACCTTCAAGATTTTGATAACATCTTCCAGCCACCCTAGAGGGGCCAAGAGTTTTCAATTGACTTCTTTGGGTACTGTCAACTTGAACAACCTCTGATTTATTCTCTGATATGGGAGGCTCAGAGGGTTTCCCATCAGAGTTTCCCCCACCCCATCATCAGTTCTATTTGCCTCTTTTCCTACGTTAAAGACATTGCTAGGGTTTTTTTTGGGTTTTCGTTTGATCAAGGGGCAATTCCTATGAATGTACCCCTCCTTCCTGCACAAATAGCAAGCACTGACATTGCCCAAGACTTCTAAAGGTAATCAAATGATATTTTCTTCATCCTCAATTGCAATGCCTAGTGGAATTTCAGTTCTAGGATTCAGAGAAACCAACGCTCGGGCATCAAGATGTGGAGGAGAGACCTTCACTTCATCCACACGAATCACATTGCTAAAGGGATCCAACAGAGCATGGATGAGATCCCAGAAATTAGGGGGAAGATTCTTGATCAAAACCCACCTAGAGCAAGAGAGGGTGAGTAGCTCTTCTGCAATGGCGGCAGGTGACCATGCAAGAGCACGAAAGACACAACCACTAAGATTCTAGTAAGACTTTTTGATCACTTTGGTTTGCATCTCATTATTTTTTAGAAAAATAACAAATATCCCACACTGGAGCATTCTACAATAACTGATTTGGATGCCAAGTTTGGTAGCCTAGACGTTAGAAAACCATGGATCAATAAATTTCCTCGCAGGAATTTTGTTTATGTTAACAATAACAAAAAAATTGTAGTCTTTAAGCCTACCGCAAACATCTTTAATAACATTTTTCATGCAAGGATTAGGAATGAGTCTAGCAAAATAGGGAGTAACTGGGGACTTACCTTCACCATCCACCACGCCACTACAGCCCTCCACATCTGGCACCGCACCGATAACAAATTTAGCAGATTTAAGAATAGAAAAATGATTACTTTCAACCGCTGCCCTAAACGATTTCACTAACGAAGGCTGAACACCTCCATCCACCTGGGGGTCGAGGGGGTCAGATCCTTCTTCCATCCAAGCCCCTAAGGGTTGCACCTGAGAGAACTCACAAGGCGAGAACAACAGAAGGACAAGAGCATAACCAACAAGCCAAATATGAACTCACAAGGTTAGGGGAAAAAAACAAGCAGAAAAAAACAAAAAAAGAAATGCGATAACCCTAGCGTACGGGGGAGGCCACGCATGAAAACCTGAGTGGAGGAGGGCCAGACCTCCCCCACTTGACACATGCACGAACACCAAGGATCCATCACAAGACCCACTAGTTGCAGAGCGCTCCCTTCAATTTTGTCTTTTTTCTCCAAAATCTTGTTCTTTCTACCGTTATAACCCCCTAAAATAAATTTAATATATAATACATATATTTTATATAAATATTATTTAAATTAACCTAAATTAAATAAAATAAAAATTATCGCCCACACTTCTACACAAAATAAGTCTGATTAAAACAAAACAAAAACCAACATAAAACTTTAGGGGCGCTTAAATTTCCTTAAATCACGATAATTTTTAAAGAAATATGACCGGACAAAAAGTAATTAATTCATTTAGTAGAAAGTGATAGATAACCAAAGTTATTAGATTTCCACAATCCATAACAGTATCAAAGAAACTATTTCTGGATTAGATAACCAAAGTGATAGATAAGACACTACAACAACGACATTTCCACAATCCATAAGAGTATCAAAGAAACTATTTCTGGATTAGATAACCAAAGTGATAGATAAGACACTACTGTCGGTTGATGATACTGATATTGGAATAATTGTGAGATCATTCTGACAAATTTGACAAATTAATATTCGCATCCCCACATACTGGAATCCTAAAATCCCTCGTTCTACGCTGACAAATTTGATAAATTAATATTAGCGTCCCCACATACTGAGAAAGCTGACAGACAGTATTCTTATTATCGTAATGTTTTTGAACAGAAACACCGTTTCAGACTCGTTTCCGCTGTTGATATGGTGCTTGCAATACCGTTTTATTTCATCACGACAAATATCAATATATTTTCTGTACAAAATCTTTACATTGAAAGAGTATTTTAACCTAATACCAAATGCGCGATCTTTTTTCTGACCGAATTTCAGCTACTTTTCCTCCTTTCCTCTTTCCCACTGCTCTAAATCTCATTTCTTTGCCATCATTAGACATATTGTCACTATTCCAGAATTTATGTCAGTTATTCAAATTTATTACAATCTTCTTATAGACTTAAATCTGTGAAACAGCAGATTGAAAAAAAAGCAGTGTTTTGTAGTTCTTTACAAAGAATCAACAATACATAGCAGAGTATTTAATAACATTTAATAACTTAGGAAACAGAAAATAGATATAAGCCTGCTCAACAAAAAGTGACTATAATGTCAGCATGAAAAGAGCTTAAGACTGTAAATCAAATTCATCCACCAATGCCAGTCTATTTAATGATATACCTCATCATGGAGGGTACCTCCAATTCTTAGTTAACAAGGATTCATGAACGTTCCACCATGTGAAAAATTAAATATACAGATAGGTCTTCTGAGGATAAGATAGATGAGGAAATTATTCGATCTATTTATGCACTCCATGGGCTTATAGATGGAACACCTCCTCAGTCAACCTTCGCTAGACTTTCGTAGGCAGTTCTCACTTCCAGCTTAAGATGAGCTGTAATGGCGAACACTACTGAGCTTGCGAGAGTTGCAGGATGAAGTCGAATCAATTTAGTCATTTATTCACTTTTACACCGAGTTTGGTCGGCAATAAGAGCTTAGTAGGTCTTATTCGGCAAAGGCTATCCAGACTTTTTCGCCTATGTCTCTGCATACTCTGACCGTCCGTGCACTAACCAGCCGGGTGCTGCAGGGAGGCCTTGTATTTGCCAAGTTTTTTTGGTTTACGGTGCCTAATTTACATTTTTATGCCGTTTTCTAAGTTTGCCGCGCCGTTTGCCGTTCGCCATTTTTTATTGGGCATGGGGTATGGGGCATGGGGCATCCGATGCCTATGCCACTACATACTCTGACTGTCCGTGCACCAAACAGCCGTGTGCTGCAGGCAGGCGGGTTTTGTCAGGGTTTTTCGGTTTACGGTGTTTAATATATATTTTTATGTCGTTTTTTAAGTTTCTCGTGCCGTTTGTCGTTCGCCGTTTTTTACTGCTTTCCCTGCCGCTATTGGTTTCCGCTCCTCCAAACTCTTCGGCTGGTATTGACCTTACATTTCTCCAATTTGGCGAGCTACAGCCTGAAAATTAGGTTTCAACAAAGGTTTTATAGTATGTTTATTAAAATGAAAATTATGGCCAAGATCTTAATAATGAGCACATTTAGGTTTTAACATTACGACATCCTTTATCCTTCGTAATTAAGTATATATTAGCATAATTAATATATAATGTATATTTTATATAGTAAAAAAAAATTATAAATAATATAATTATAGTAATTATTATTATATATTATATTTTTTAACAAAACTATTAAATACATATATAAAACTATTATAATTAATAATTAATAATAATTATACTTTTATATAATACAAAAAATTAATATAAATATAATATAAAATATAATTAATTTATTATATATATTTAATATAATAGTAATATAAATTAAATTATATATAATATAATTATATTTATTATTATATAGAGAGATAGAGAGTGATAAGGAGAGATATATCTATATTTATTCATTTTTATTTCTCTCTATATATTTCTATATCTTTTTTTCCCTCTATTTATCTTTATCTCCTTATCTCTTTATGTGACTATATCTATCTATGTTTGTCTCCTCTTCTCTCTTTCTCTTTTTCTTTATCTATTTTTCTCTATCTCCCTCACTATCAAGCCTCTTTTTATGTCCCTCTCTATTCCTCTATATCTCTACCTATCTCTCTATATCTCTTTGCTTCTATTTATCTCTCTTTTTCTCTCTATCTCTATCTCTATCTTTGTTTCTCTCTCTTCTCTTTTTTTCTCCCTATCCCTCTTTTTATCCCTTTATCTCTATCTTTGTCTATTTCTCCTTTGTCTCATTTTGTTCCCTCTCTCTTGCTCTCCTATTTTTTTCTCTCTCCACCTATCTATATCTTATCTCTATCTCCCTCTCCCTTATCCCTTCCTTTCTCTTTCTCTCTATATGTTTGTCTCCTTAAGTGTGCAATGGGTACATTGAAGAGGTCTTAAAGGTGAATTATCATATCCTTGATCAAATGACATGCTACCTTGAGCATAACTCCCCAAGGGCACATACCATCCTTGGATTGTTGACATGAAACAATTAGTCAAAAGTTGGTTTCTCTTTTCTCTCTTATCACATAAAAGCCAGATAAATATTGATTTGAAAACTGGATGGGAACATTCTATTTCTATTTGTATTATTTTTTGTCAATTTGATGACAACTTTCTTTTTTCACTTTCATTGGTTTATGTTTTAGATTTGAATGCAAATATCTCATAATCAGATAATGCTTAATTTCTTTAAAGAAAAAATCTAGATTTGTCTAAATTTATTGCATTTCATTATTTAGCACTTATTATTAGTTTTTTAATCTAGCCACATGCAAGTAGAATTTGCAGCACATCCATGCACAAACACATACTCTATAAACATATTAACATACATATAGTTTTCTATTGTAATCCTTGAACCTCCTTTAGGTGCAAGTGTTAGTATATATTCCTCTCTCTATATAGAATTGTCTCCCCCTCTATCTCTCTTTATTTTTCCTAATCTCTCAATCAATCAATTAAACTATTAGATTTTTTATATATTAATTTAATTTGTTCTATATAAGAATATATTAATCATTAATTGTAATAATTTCATATTTATATTTAATAATTTTTATTATAAAATATAATATATAATAATAATATAACCTATAAACACTATTATATATAACAATAAATATATTATATATAATTTAATCTATATTACTATTATATTATTTTTTGTATTATATAAAAATATAATTATTATTAATTATTAATTATAATAATTTTATATATGTATTTAATGGTTTTGTTAAAAAATATAATATATAATAATAATTAGTATAATTATATTATTCATAATTTATTTTTTATTATATAAAATATACATTATATATAATTATACTAATATATATACTTAATTACAAAGGATAAAGGATGTCCTAATGTTAAAACCTAAATGTGCTCATTATTAAGCTCTTGGCCATAATTTTCATTTTAATAAACATACTCTAAAACCTTTGTTGAACCCTAATTTTCAAGTTGTAGCTCATCAAATTGGAGAAGTGTAAGGTCAATACTAGTTGGAAGAGTTTGGAGGAGAGGAAACCAATAGTGGTGGGGAAAGCAACAAAAAATGGTGAATGAAAAACTTAAAAAATGGTGCGAAAAACTTAAAAAATGATGTAAAAATATATATTGGGCACTATAAACCAAAAAAACTAACAAATACGGCCTGCCTGCAGCACACAATTGGTCGGTGCATGAATGGTCAAAGTATGCGAGGGAATAGGCATCCGATGCCCCATGCAGTTTTGAGGGCTAGATAGCCTTTTTCATTTTATTCCTAACCAAACAAGTTGTAGAGAGCCTAGGAATGTGTGGTGATGAGTCCTCTAGATTTCAACCTCTGAAAAGCTAAGACCACTAATAATACATTAGGAACTGGAATCTGTGTGTCCCTGAGCTAGTATGTACTTCTAATATATTTTTTCATTAAAATCTTAGCTACTTCCAAACACAACAATGTACAAAAATCTATAAAAATACTCATCTCATTCATCTCGTGCGAATACAACAATAGTAAACAAAGTCAAAATATTGTGTTGGATTGATTTCAAGCTTAAGCTCATCCTATCTAATGAGGGTTAAGATATGTTCTAGGCTCTTAATGATCCTCCTTCTCACATAAAATTACGATCTCTTAAGCCTTGGTAGAAAGATGGGAAATGAAATCAAGACAACCCTTTTGAAATTATAATCTCTTCATGGTATCTCCACATTTACTTATGTTGGATTAGTTTAGTCATTGTCAGTAACTTTATTTTTCTTATAGAACTTGGAATAGATAAATCTTCCTTTTACAGGCTTAATATATTATCCTTTAAAAGATAATAAATGGCTTCAGATGCAATTACAAAGCATGAAAGGGTAAGAGGGTAACCTTTTCTTATGAATCTCTGAAGAGAGGTTGGTTTTTCTAAGCTATCATTTATCTCTATTTACGCAATTACATCTTGTAGGAGTATGTTAACCATTTTGTGAAAATCCTTTGGGAAGTCAAAGTCTTTAAGAGACATTAATAAGAAGGGATATTCTACTCTATTGTAAGCCTTTTCAAAGTCTAGAAGAAGCATTCCAATATTTTGGTCGGAGCTTTTAGACCATTTCATCACTTTGTAACTTATTAATAAGTTCTCAAAGATATATCTTCCTTTAACAAGCCCAATTTGGGTGTAACTAATCATTGAGTGAACAATGTATCTCAATATCAAATCCAATATATTTGTGAGAACGTTATAAGATTCATTTAATAGTGTAATTAGCCTCTAATTTTTCATTAGTCTTGTCCCCATCTTTTAGAATAATTTTAACTATCCCCTTATTTATTTCTTTACCTAGGTATCCTTTGTCAATAAATTCCTTATACACATGACACAAGTCTTCAGTAATCCAATCTATATTTTTCTTATAGAATTTAGCAAACAACCCATCTAGACTTGGTGATTTATCATCACTAAAGTTCAGAATGGTCTATGATATTTTTTCTTTCATAATATCTTTTTTAATTCTTTCTTCATTTCTTTTTTGAAATATTTTTTGGAATTAAATTTTTACATATTTCCTTTTCCTTTTGAGAGCTATTTTTATCCTCTTCTAAGCAGAAGAGGTTTCTAAAAAAGGTAAGGAATTGGTTCCAAATTTCCTTAGGATTATTAACTAAGGTGTCCTCTAACCAGAGACATTCAATTTCTTTTTTTTCTATTTTTTCTCTTAGAATGTTAAAGAAGTACTTTGACCCTTTATCACCATTATTCTTTTTTTGGTAAAAGGTAACAAAATCACCAATATATTAAAATAAACTAAATATAAATGTAGTGAGAACCCCCATAAGAAAGATGAGAAAAAAGGGGAGGTAAATGTTAGAACACAATGATCTACTAAGAAGGGGGTGAATCAATAGATACTAAAAACTTTAGCCCTCAAGACCTTTATGCAGATTATTTCCTTAGCTCCATATACCTTGTGCAAATTTCTTACTCAACTCTTACTTTGTAGATTGAAAACTAAAGATGCAAACATACACATGCAAATAGAAAGTGAACACAAATACCCACAACACCATATATACGTGGAAAACCTGATGTGGGAGAAACCATGGTGACCAAGGTTGCTTGAATCTATTGGTCAAATCCAACGTCACAAAAGAAAACTATGTTACAATTTTTTAGGGCTACAACCCAAGGAACCATAAACTACCTAGTTTAGAAGAAACAACTTCAAGGATGCAACAACACCCTAATCTAAGCTACAACTCAGTATAATGATTAACAATTTCAGATATGCATAGACTTGGTTTTGCAAAACCTATAATGCATCATTACATTCAGTTCATTGTTTCACTTACTGCAACTCACACTCTACTGTTGAAGCTTCACACTGAACAAAACACCCATGCTTTGCACTCTCCTCTGCACATAGAACAATCAATGTTCCATCTTACTCCACTACACCTCTTTCCCTTTTTGTAGCGTCTCACACATCTACACTATACAAACTCTTCTCTCTCTACATTTGTTGCACACTCAATAATACAGAACTCTATTAAAAACGTTGTGCTCTTGCAGAATTTTCACACCTACAATAGATATAACTTCATCAAAACCACTCAGATAGTCTTCACTTTTTGTTTAACCCCACTGATCAACAATCTCTTCCTTGAGATTCTCACCACTGTTTAGGTCTCCTCAAATATTTTGCTAGGGTTTCCTTTGCTTGCAAACTTCAATAGTAAGCTACCTTTTCCCTCGAGCCACACACCACTATCCAGCTCATCATTAAGATATCTAATAGGGTTTATCAGACATTGCCATACATTGCATTGAGCCACATACCATTAAATCTGACCGTGTAGAGAATTTTCCATTATTCTCTTTCTGTCAAACCCTAAGAATCAAATTATGCAGTTAATGCTCTTTGCAATCCATTCAATCTGATTCGATCTCAATCTCATTTGTAATCTATTTCATCACCTAACAGATCAATTCTTCATTCAATTGGTCACATGTGTAGTTGGACCAATAAATTCCTTCCTCCATGTTGGTTACCAGTTGTAACCCTTGTTCACATAGACCAGGCCATTGGAAATCCTCAAATTCGAATGATGGTCATTAATCTCCTCTCTCATGCTATGATCCTATGATCTTCATCCACTATCATGCTTTTAAACCCTGACCATTAGATAAGCGGTCATTCGAATCTCCTTTGTCGATCTTAGGGGTATACACTATAGAACACCATCGGGTTGTTGAGGACACTTCAAGCCAAGTCCCATCAAAAGATATCTATCACGTTGATGAATCTTAACTCGCTTATCACCTTGGTGAGGAGACATCTATTATAGTCTCATCGATATCCACCATTCTCTTTGATATATTACTTGCTTGTCATATGCAAGGTTGATCGATTTCCAAACAACTTACAACAAGGATGTGAGTTTTCCATCAATCTTATTAGCATCTTTAAATCACCACCATCAAATTAGCATTCTTCAGATTTACATTTTCAATTTTTTCCATCCATTAACTGTCGCTTTATGACCATCGTGCACCATTACATTGAAGAGACTTGTTGACTTCTCTCTTCGATAGACTAATCTCACTTCAACATTTGTATAGCCTCACATATCATCTATCCTCCATGTCATCACCACCTAATTCACAATGACGATGTGAATTATAATATTGAGCATTCATTCTTTGCCACCTATCATTCCATCATCACAAACAGGTCCCATTGACTTCTCACCTTATCACTCCATCGAAGGGACATCTTTCAAACTCCCATCGATACATCAAAGTCACATCGATGGAGCAAATACACTCACCCATTACTCTATCATTGGGACATGCTTCAAGGTCTTTTCAATACACAACCTTCACACTGATGAAGCAACTTTGCACCAACATTGTCTAATCTCAGCCACCATGGATTAATCTCCACTATTCCTCGTAGACCTTGTAGGTCTTGATCAGGGCCCACTAGAAATATTGTAGGGTGTGGACCATCATTTGATCTTTCTTTTTTCCATGTGTCCTTTTTCCATTCGCTCTTTGACTATACCATCAATTCATTCCAACCTTATTGGGTCTTGAGTCAATATCATTCACTCATTGCCCTGTCAAAGAGACTTCTTAAAATTCCTAGTGATACACCAATGTCTCATTGATGAAAGAGTCATCGGCTTGTTGGGGAGACATCCTTCAAAGTCTTGCCAATGACCTTTGTCACACCGATGAAGATACTTGATGATTTCATTTGTCCAACTCATCACCATGTCATTGCATTATAATCCACATCAGGAATGTGGATTATAATTCATCTAATATTGTCATACCATGCATCTACTTCATCATCTCTGTCACCCATGTCATTATGACTTGGTCCTACAAGAAAGTGCAACCTTCACATCACCATGTCGGGGAGACATCTAAATGACTCCCACTGAAACCACTCAATCACACCAATAACGCTTCCACACTCCTTATTGCTCCATCACTAATAACTTGAACTTTAGAAACTCTTGTCAAAGGTTAGTAAGTTATGAAACTGTGACATGCTGACATATAGATATCGGGCTATTGGAGAAACACCAATGTGACTCCCACCGATAAGGATTCGTCAGGCCGATGAAAAATTAATCTTCTTTCTACATCTCACATCAAAGTGACATCTCCCATTCTCTCATGGATCACACATTGTCACACCAATATAGTTCTCCTTACTCTTTATTGCTCCATCGAGGAGTCTTCTACGAGATTGTCATTGATACATCAATGTCTCACCAATAAGATAGTTATTATTCTATCAAAGAGACATGGACAAAACTTTTCCTGACACTGTATTGTCTCATCAATAAATCTCCATTATGTCACTATCACTATGTTGAAGATACATAGCCCATTCTCTCATTAACCACACACTATTACGCTGATAAGAAGACCATTGACCTATCGAAGATAAATCTCCCAATATCTCACCAACCATGCACTATCATGTTGATCTGAAGGGGATGTATAATATTAAAGCTCTACGCAGAGGGGTCGGTCGCCTTCATGACTTCAAGAGCTTAAGTCATAACTTAAGCAACTGGTACTGCTAATACATAGTCAATAATGAAATAGAACATCTGCTCACAACACCATGACTGCAAACACATTAGGGTTTAACTGTAAACCCTAATATCACTCAAGAGTAGAAATAATACATTTATGGGTGCATCCTTCACTTTCTCATCCTGCAGAGCACATCATTGGATTGATCTCAAAAAACCCACAATTGGATTTGCTTCCTATTTACACCTTTATCTTCTAGAAGAAGCCTTTGCAATCCTCATGTTAATCTTGCATGACAACAAGGAAACATTTGTAGAACCATGCATCTTTCAACAACATCCTACACCATCATTTCTAGGACTAGATCTACAACATCTCCATAACATTTGGGCACACCACTGAGCTATCATCATGCCAACATCTCCCTTGCATGATCAATTTCACTTCATTTAACATCATAGACAACATTATGTGCTTTTTTATAGGATCAACACACTTCTCCTTTGATCTCATTTTGACATCAATGACAATATATTCCAACAATCTCCCCCTTTGCCATTGATTTAAAAACCTAAATGTTGAAACTACCAAAGGTATGATACCAAAGATGGATAACAAATCAATTCTCCTGCTTTGACATTCCTTCTCCTTATCCTTTGCTCAAATTTCTCCCCCTTTCTTAGATACCCAAGCATTTGCACACTTTTCTCCCCCTTTGACATCAATGACAAAGGGATCATTTCTCCTCAAAGTATTCTCCTCCTTTAACAAGTAGTGTAAAGGGTCTAGTTGTTCTCTAATACCCTCCTTTGACTTATTTATCCTCTTCTTTATCTCAGGTCACCATACTGGTGTAGCCTTCATAGCTTCTTAGCAATGGAAAAGGGACTTTTCTCCCTCTTTCACAGATACCAATTGAAAACTATTTTTTTCTCTCATGCCAGTTGTTGCATTCAACCTTTTTAATGCTTAGCACCAATCAAGTCTAATATCAATTATAGATATTTTGATTCATGTTTGGTGCCAATTGAATCAAATTCCTAATGCCAATTAGTGATATCATCCCCTGATACCAATTGTGAATCTGTTCACTTTATGCATTGTATCAAGTGATATATTAGACTGTACTATATTAAGCATAAAATTAATTTGATACCTATAGTAGCTGCCCCTTAGACCTTACTCCATTTACTATGTGTACCCAAGTGTACACTTCTCCATAGGCCTTGTAAGTCAACTAAAGCTCTTGCTAACCACAATAGAATCTTCTCCTTAGATAGTTCTCCATTCTCTTTTCCTGCATACTTAAGCATTTACTCTACATTGGGCTCAGTACCAATTTGTAAACATTTGTTTGAAACTAAATTTGTATTTGACACATCTCTCATCTTTACTTATCCTCATGAACACTTGCATACCTTCAAGTTTTGTACTAGTTAGACCATTTCTCTGACACCATCTATAGCTCCCCCTAAGATCAATATCCATGAACACTTTCCATTTAGTGAGCATCTACACCACTTTTTTCTTCAAAAACCGATACCAATGGTTGATATCAATTTTTGTAGCTAAGAATCCACTTCTCTGTTGTTGTTCTTACAGCTGACTTGATCTCTTTCTTCTTTTCTAGGGATGAATGGAATATCAATTTAGCTCCCCCTAGACTTATGCCCTATCACTAAGACTTAGTGATGTGAGACATAAGCAACCACATTTGGTGCTCCTTGCTGACCTTTCACTCTCCACACCCTTTTGAGATTTTTCTCATTCTTGTCAGCCTCCTTCTCCAAAATATGTGAACCTTTGTTCACCTTGGGGGACACATTCTTCTTCTTATCATAATGTGCTATTGGCCATATACAATTTAATCTTCAATTCTTGGCTATGTGACCAAAGTTGTCACAATTATAGCACATTACATTCATATCTATCTAGCAAGAGAAAATAATTTCTATTTACATATTTTGTGCTCCTTCTAGGTGTGCTCTACATTTAGTAGCACTGTGACCAAACTGGTTACAACTATAAAAACAACCAAGAAAAAAAGATGAGTACTTGGTCATAGCATTTCTTTGAGTAGGATGAGGTGGTCTTCTCTTCTTTTGCTTCTTCATGTATCTCATCCTTGTGAATCTTTCTAAATCAGCTCCCATAATGTTTTTTCTTTTCCTTTGATTCCTTGGGACTGACTTCTCTATCTCCTTATCTACTATAGGCTTCTTCTTTCGAAAAATAGAAGTTGTATATTTATTATTCTTCTTGTTTGTAGTGGGCCTCTCTTCATCTTCAACTCTCTTCTCATCAGCAGCGAAATTCTTTTCTACTTTTTCTTTCTTCATCTCATTCGTGCCCTTATCTATTTTTCCATTTCCAAAGGTACTTTCTCTCAAGCAACTTGTGGAGGCTTCCTCTTCCTTTGTGCAATATCTTTCTTTTTCTTTTAAATATATCATACAAGTTTGTAGATGTGCTGATAGAGGAACTCATTCCTTTCTCAAATCCAAGGCCAACCTTCTGGTGCAGGAGCACCCAAGCTCTTCAAGGAACTCTTCAGGAGATAGGAGAATGTAGGGATCTTGAAGACCTATCAATCACCTCAAAGCATCAATTATGATATCTTGGAGCCTATAATGGCCTTTGGAATGGGTGAACACATTAAAGAGGTCAAAAGTCCTAAGGGTCCTAATAAGGATCCTAGGACCAAATTGCAATATAAAGGGAACAATCATGTTCTAGGAGATTGGGTAGGTTTATAATGCTTGAATGATGTCAAATAAGGTTGAACAATAATAATGTAATGGTTTTTAATGCTTCTAGTTAGTGGGAAATAATAAAATGTAAGTTTGGAAATTCAAATATTTGAATCCCAATTTGGGCGGGTAACTAGCTTTTATGAGTTTTAATCACTTTTATGAAACTTAATCAATCCAAAACGGTTGGATCAGTTGGGGAAAGGATATACAAAGCCAAAATAATCATTTGTACGGACGTTGGGCGTTTGGAGCAAGTACTGTACAAACTTTTTTTTCTGGAAATAGTGAAAAACACAGTTTTTGGCACTTTTATGGTGTTCTTTTGTTAAATACTTGATCTCTATTGAATCTATGTCTAGTAGGATGCTTTAGGAGTTTGTGTTTACATATTTTAACACCATTGAAGGCTCTGAAAGTAGTGATAATTAATTTCTTTTCATTTTATATTGCCCTGTCCTAAAAAAGAACACATAATTTACACTAGTTTGAGGGTTTCTCATGGATAAATGATCCATTTCATGGGAGTTTATGACTGTATCTTATTGAATGGATCATATTTAACATGTACCATACTGGACTAACAATATAATGTGCAGGAGAGATGAATACTATGGTGTACACCAAGATTTGACTGTGAAAAGTGCTTGAAGTTGGAGGCTAGGGTATAGCAGCAGCAGATCTGCCTTAATGAGGGGCATGTTTTTGAGTTGGGATAGAATTTTAGAAATATGTTTTCCTAATGGTGTAGAGTCAATGAGAAAGTTCTGGAAGTGATTGGAAGGTTAGTTTTCAAGAAGCCCTACTTTTTGAGGCAAGCTAAGGAGGGTTTTGTGTTTGAGCATGCTAGATGTGTCATAGAGGCCTAAAAACTTGGAATCCTTGGTTTTGAGTCATTTTAAGGGACTGTTGAAAGTTTCATGGTCAGGGGTTGAGTTTAAAGAGGGGTTGCTTTGAAAAGGAGGGCTAATTAGGCCTAAATTGGAGGAAACAATAGATTTTTGATTGGTGTGCTCCAAAACAAGTGCAATCAAGAATCTAGTATGTTATGTATCATCACAAACCACATTTTTTTCAATAATTAGTTTGGAGGTTCCTTTGGAAATTTTGAGTGCAAATTCAAAAATCCTTCGCTAGAGGCCTAGTTGGGCTAGTAGCCTAGTTAAGGTGGAAAAGTGGATTTTGTTCAAAATAGAGGTTTGGGGATTTGGTTTCATTTAAGACAAGTGTAATTGTGTCTATTAAGAGAATTCCAAGGGTTTGGGTCCATAAAGAGAGCATACAAGTGATTAATGCATCATTAAGCCTTGTCTCCATTAGGGTGCTTGGAAGGGGGTTAGAAATTGCATCACTTTAATCCTTGAAATCTTTGTGTTCCTTCAAAGTCCCAAACCCTCTGCATCAGAGTGGTATCATAGTGGTGAGTAGGTCATTTAGGGATTGAAGAAACAACAATGGCACCTAAAAATAAGTTAGCAAGAGAGTTGGAGGAGTTGAGGGACACCTTGGAAAAAGAAAGAAAGGAAAGAAGAGAACAAGAAGCAGCAAGAGAGTAGGCCAGAGCAAGAGAAGAAAGGCGATGGAGAAGGGAGAGAGAGACCATGCAAGCAAGCATAAATAACCTTGAGAGGAGTAGGAGGAGAGAAGAGCAACAAAACCAAGAAGATAATGATGAAGAAGAAGAGTATGTGAGGGTAAATCAAGAACAACAAGTAGATGAGATAGAGGACCCTGAGGAAAGGAGGTTACTGAGATTGTTGAAGGTAGTACAAGGTCATGGAGGAAAGAGCCACATAGACTTGCCTATCTATCAAGGGAAGATGGATAGTGAAGAGGTATTGGGATGGCTTGATGCCTTAGAAAACTACTTTGAGTTTGAGGAGATGGATGAAGAGAGGAAGGTTAAGTTTGCCAAAACCAAGTTGAGAGGTACAACATTGACATAGTGGACTAGTTTTTAGAATGATAGGATGGCTAGGGGATTGGCAAAAGTCTCTACATGGGCAAGGATGAAATTTTTTGTCAAGGAACAATTCCTACCATCTGATTACACAATTCATGTGAATAGGATGAGGCAGAATTTAAGACAAAAGGACATGGATGTGATGTCCTATTCTAAGCAATTTCACAAGCTTGGTATTAGAGGAGGTTATGAGGAAGAAGATGAGAAAGTAGCCAGGTATATCAATGGCTTGAGGTACAATTTACAAGATGAGATTGGTTTGCAATTGCCAAGGACATTAGGAGAATGTTTTCAGTTGGCCATTAGAGCCGAGGAAAAGGTGAAGAGGAAGCAAGAAAGATCAAGCAATGGTGGAAGATGAGGTAGTTCAAATAGGGGCAGAGGTAATAGAGAAAAAGGACAAGGCAACAATGATAAGAGCAACAATGACAAAGGTAAAGAGGTATTTTCTGATCAAAGAGGTGGATACACTCCTAGAGGAGGAGGCAGATTTGGACAAGGTAGAGGCCCATTCACGGGTAGGTGTTTCAATTGCAATGAACTAGGGAATCCTTCCTTCAAGTGTCCTAAATGGGAACGAAGCTAATAGGGGTAGAGATAGGAGAGCTAACTTGGTACAAGAAGAAGAAGACAAGAAGGAGGAATCAAAAAAATTCATGGTAGACCCTGTGACTGATGGTGATTTTCTTATGGTCAAGCAAGGAGAAAGACTTCATCAAGAGCCAAAGGTAACTATTTTCAAAACAAATTGTTTGAGTCATGGTAAAATATGCAGATTGCTCATAGATTTAGGGTCACATAGCAATTTAGTTTCACTTGATATGATAACCAAGTTGGGGATTGAAACATTTGATCATCCTACTCCCTACAAGGCCACTTGGGTAACTCAAGGACAACATGTAGAGATTTGTAAGAGGGCTTATGTAGATTTCTCAATTGGATCATATCATGATAGGGTGATTTGTGATGTCATTCCAATGACTTGTGGTCATATCATCTTTGGGAGACCATGGCAGTATGCTAGAAGGACATTGCATGATGGATTTCTTAACACATATTTGGTACATAAAGGAGATGTTAGATACAAATTAGTTCCTTTGCCTTTGGAGCAGTCTAATGATAGTTTTGTGATTTTTTTTTAGAAGAGTTTGCAGGTGAAAAAGAAGGGTGAAATAGGGGAAGACATTGGTAGATTGAGAAAAGAAAAGTTGCAACAAATATATGAAGAGTACAGTCCTAAAAATCAAAATATTTGGGACTTGGACAGTATTAAGATTGGGAGTATTGAATGCCCTATTGTTGAGGGTAATAGGAGTGGTGTTCTTTCACAAGGAAATGAGTGGAATAATGGCAGAAATAGGGTACAAGGACAAGCTACTATCAAGCAGCAAAAAGGACAAACAAAACAGATTTTTGACACTAACATGATGAATGACATGAGTGCAGATTGGAAGAAGAGGAAGACAGTGACTTTGGGAGATTGCATGCCCTGTCATGTGAAGATGGAAACATACAGGAACAAGGAGTATTATGGCAGCAACAAGTTGGATGCTTCTTGGGGCAAGAACTCTTTCTTTCTTGGGGAGAATGGTGCAGGAGCACCAAAGCTCTTCAAGGAACTCTTCAAGAGACAAGAGAATGCAGGGGTCTTGAAGACCTATCAATCACCTCAAAGCATCAATTATGATATCTTGGAGCCTATAATGGCCTTTGGAATGGGTGAACACATTAAAGAGGTCAAAAGTCCTAAGGGTCCTAATAAGGATCCTAGGACCAAATTGCAATATAAAGGGAACAATCATGTTCTAGGAGATTAGGTAGGTTTGTAATGCTTGAATGATGTCAAATAAGGTTGAACAATAATAATGTAATGGTTCTTAATGTTTCTAGTTAGTGGGAAATAATAAAATGTAAGTTTGGAAATTCAAATATTTGAATTCCAATTTGGGCGGGTAACTAGCTTTTATGCAACTTAATCAATCCAAAATGGTTGGATCAGCTGGGGAAAGGATTTACAAATCCAAAATAATCATTTTTACCGAGGTTGGGTGTTTGGAGCAAGTATTGTACAGACTGTTTTTTGGAAATAGTGAAAAACATACTTTTTTGGCACTTTTATGGTGTTCTTTTGTTAAATACTTGATCTCTATTGAATTTATGTCTAGTAGGATGCTTTAGGATTTTTTTTTTACATATTTTAACACCATTGAAGGCTCTGAAAGCAATGATAATTAATTTATTTGCATTTTATATTGACTGTCCTAAAAAAGAACACAGAATTTACACTAGTTTGAGGGTTTCTCATGGATAAATGATCCATTTCATGGGATTTTATGACTATATCTTGTGGAATGGATCATATTTAACATGTACCATACTGGACTAACAATATAATGTGCAGGAGAGATGAATACTATGGTGTACACCAATATTTGACTGTGAAAAGTGCTTGAAGTTGAAGGCTAGGGTATAGCAACAGAAGATATGCCTTAATGAGGGGCATTATTTTGAGTTGGGATAGACTAAATATGTTTTCCTAATGGTGTAGAGTCAATGAGAAAGTTCTGGAAGTGATTGTAAGGTTAGTTTTCTAGAAGCCCTACTTTTTGAGGCAAGTTAAGGAGGGTTTTATGTTTGATCATGCTAGAGGTGTCATAGAGGCCTAAAAACTTGGAATCCTTGGTTTTTAGTCATTTTAAGGGACTTTTGAAAGTTTCATGGTCAAGGGTTGAGTTTAAAGAGGGGTTTCTTTGAAAAAGAGGGCTAATTAGGCCTAAATTGGAGGAAACAATAGATTTTTGATTGGTGTGCTCCAAATCAAGTGCCATCAAGAATCTAGTATGTTATGTATCATCACAAACAACATCTAGTTCAATAATTATTTTGGAGGTTCCTTTGGAAATTTTGAGTGCAAAGTCAAAAATCCTTCGCTAGAGGCCTAGTTGGGCTAGTAGCCTAGTTAAGGTGGAAAAGTCGATTTTGTTCAAAACAGAGGTTTCGGGCTTTGATTTCATTTAAGACAAGTGTAATTGTGTCTATTAAGAGCATTCCAAGGGGTTGGGTCCATAAAGAGAGCATACAAGTGATTAATGCATCATTAAGCCTTGTCTCCATTAGGGTGCTTGGAAGGGGGTTAGAAATTGCATCACTTTAATCCTTGAAATCTTTGTGTTCCTTCAAAGTCGCAGACCCTCTGCATCACCTTGTCTTTAGGTTTTTATGTCTTTTATGATCTAACCAGTTCATCAACTATCTTAGAGCCACCCTTCAAATTTAGGCCTTTATCAACCCACTCTTTGGAAATTTCAAAAGCATTTCTTAGAGCATCTACCTCTGCTTCCAACTTCATACATTTGTCCACTTCAGGTTTTAACTTTGATCTCATGACTTCTTCCATTCTCTTGGTTTCCTCCACTTGAACTTCTAGACCTGCAACCATCTGATTATATTTTTAAAGACTTCTGGTTAGCTTTAACCTCTGTCAATCTACTCTTTAGCATTTGCTAAATCTTTTCTCAAGGCCACTATTTCTTCCTCTTGTTGCATGCATCTTTCTACTTCAAGGTATACTTTGGACTTTATTATAGCTTCACCCCATTTAGCTTCTTCAACTTGAAGTTTTAGATTTATCACCAACTGATTGGATACCTTTAGTTTGTGGGTGAGTTTGTCAGTCTCTTTCAACTTTATGCACCCATTGGATTTAGACTGTAGTTCTCATTTACCTACATCTTATATGATTTTAGCTTCCTCCACTTGTGTCCTCAAACTAACTATCATTTGATCAAATTCTTCAAGGTTTTTGGTTAGTCTCTCTATTTTCTTTTGTGCATTCATTTTCTATTCTTCATTCTCCTTCTTCAACTTATTAATCTCATTCAGAGAATATATGAAACTTCTTCCTAGGTCAACCTCTACTTTTTCTTCACTAGAACAATCAGGCCTTGTAACAAAATCCATGCACATGGATTCATTCCTATCAATCTCGTAGGAACTTACATATTCATTGTTTGATCCACTGAAAACATATGATAACTTATTTTCTCCTTTCATGTGAGGATTCTTCTTAACACTCTTTTTACTTCTACATTTTCTAGAGCCTTTCTTATTGGCCATTTTGTGTTCACTTTGCTAGAATCTACTTGAGCTAATTAAGCTTCTCCTAGGGAACCTAGGGCTCTAATACCAATTGTTAGAACATAATGATCTACTAAGAGGGGGGTGAATCAGTAGATATTGAAAAATTTAGCCCTCAAGACCTTTATGCAAATTAATTCCTTAGATCCATATACCTTGTGTAGTTTTCTTACTTAACTCTTACTATGTAGATTGAAAACTAAAGATGCAAACATACACATGTAAATAGAAAATCAACACAAATACCCACAAGACTATATATATGTGGAAAAAATGATATGGAAAAAACCATAGAGACCAAGGCTACTTGAGTCTACTACTCAAATCCAACATCACAAAAGAAAACTTTGTTACAACATTTTAGGGCTACAACCCAAGGAGCCATCAACTACCTAGTTTAGAAGCAACAACTTCAAGGATGCAACAACACCCTAATCTAAGCTACAACTTAGTATAATGATTTACAATTTCAGATATGCATAGACTTGGTTTTGCGAAACCGGTAATGCATCATTACATTCAGTTCATTGTTTCACTTACTGCAACTCACAGTCTGTTGTTGAAGTTGCACACTGAACAACACACCCCTGCTTTGCACTCTCCTCTGGACATAGAACAATCAATGTTCTATTTTAATCCACTACACCTCTTTCCCTTTCTATAGTGTCTCGCACATCTGCACTATACACACTCTTCTCTCTTTGCATCTGTTGCACACTCAGTAATACATAACTCTATGCAGCACCTTGTGCTCTTTCATTCTTGTCACCTACAATAGATACAATTTCATCAACACCACTTAGATAGTGTTCACATTTTGCTTAACCCCACTGATCAACAATCACTTCCTCAAGATTCTTACCACTATTTAGATCTCCTCCAATCTTCTGCTAGGGTTTCCTTCACTTGCAAACTTCACCAGCAAGCTACCTCCTCCCTCGAGCCACACACCACTATCCAGATCATCACTAAGACATTTGATAAGGTTTACTAGACATCGTTATACCTTGCATCGAGCCATGCACCTTTAAATATGGTGCAAAGAATTTTCCTTCATTTTCTTCCTATCAAACACTAAGAATCAAATTATGTAGTTAATGCTCTCTAATGTTCATTCAATCTGATTCAATCTTTATCTCATCTCTAATCTATTCTACCACCTAACATATCAGATCTTCATTCAATTGGTTACAAGTGTAGTTGGACCAATAAATTCTTTCCTCTGTGTTGGTTAACAGTTGTAATCCCTATTCACAGAGACTAGACCATTACTAATCTTCAAATTTGAATGCTAGCCATTGATCTACTCTCTCGCGCTAGAGTATGTGCATGATCATCATGGAAAAAATAGGCCCTTAAGTGGCAAAAAATTCAAAAAAATTAGAGTTAGGCAACTTGATGTAAAAATTTGAATAAGTTATCTATATTATTTCAAAAATATGTAATAATAGAATTTGTAGCAAATTGAATATAGTTTCTAAACTACTAGGTTTATTTTTAAAAAAACAAAATCTCCTTGGTGAAAATTTGAAATTTCAATGTAGCAGTACTTAAATTTCAGGGAAAAAATAACAAGTAGGTGTCTTTCTGACCACCCTAACCACAATAAAATGATAATATTTTTGTACAAGATTTTAGATATAAGTAGAGGACTCATGTCTCGATGTGATACATATTTTTTTGTAATTATTTTCCAAGTAAATAATTAATTATGAATTTTTTTTTACAAATTTTAAAAAATAAAAAACTCGTATGTCTGACCACCTTAACATGGTAAAAAATTCATGAAATTCATTTTTTTAAATCCTATAGTATGTGAATCATAGAATGTGATGCATGTTTCAGATTCAAAAAATGTGACATCGTTTAAATGTTATAGATGTTTTTCAATCAGGCTATCGATTAGGACTTTAGTTGTAATTCAAATAGAAAATGAATAATAATTATTTATTAAATTCAAGGTAAAGCATAATTGATATTGGTGGAAAGCTAAGAATCTCCTTTGAAAACCCTTTTCATTTCATCAATTTTGAGTACAAAAATAGTCATCAGCCACATGGGCCATCATATCAGTTACATATCAACACTTTTTGGCCCATCATGATCCTGCACATACCCGCAATGATCATACAATCTTCATCCACTATCATGCATTTAAACCTTGACCATCAAATAAGAGTTCATTCAAATATCCTTCGTTGATCTTAGGGGTATTCACTATAGAACACCATTAAGTTGTCGAGGATACTTCTAGCCAAGTCCCACAGAAAGGTATCTATCACACTGATGAATCTTAACTCACTTATAGCCCCATCAAGTAGATATCTACTACAGTCTCATCGATATCCATCATTCTCTTTGATATGTTGTTTTCTTGTCATACACAGGGTCTACTGATTGCCAAAAAACTCACAAAAAGCATGTGAGTTGTCCATCAATCTTGTCATCATCTTTAAATCACTACCATCAGATTAGCATTTTCATATTTGCGTTGTCAATTTTGTTGGTCCATTGACTGACACCTTGTGACCATGGTGCACCATTACATTGAAGAGACTTGTTGATTTCTCTCTTCAATAGATTAGTCTCACTTTGACATTTGTATAGGCTCACATGTCATCTATCCTCCATGTCATCACCACCTAATTCGCAACAATGATGTGAATTATCATATTGAGCAATTGTTCTTCGCCACCTACTAGTCCTTCATCACAAATAGGTCCCACTAACCTCTCACCTTATCACTCTGTTGGATGGAAATCTTTCAGACTCCCACTGATACATCAAAGTCACATCAATGGAGCACATACACTCACCCATTGTTTTTTCATTGGGACATGCTTCAAGGTCTTGCCGATACACAACCTTCACACCAATAAAGGAACTTTGCACCAACATTGTCTAATCTTGACCATCATGGATTAATCTCCACCTTTCCTTGTAGACCTTGCAGGTCTTGATTGAGTCCCACTAGAAATATTATAGGGTGTGCAACCACCATCTGGTCTTTCTTTCTACCATGTTTCCTTCTACCATTCACTCTTTGTCTATACCATCAATGCATGTCAACCTTATTGGGTCCCATAGTCAACATCATACACTCATTGCCCTGTCGAAGAGACTTTCTTAAAAGTCTTGGTGATATGCCAATGTCTCACTAATGAAAGAATCGTAAGTTTTTCAGGGAGACATCCTTCAAAGTCCTATCGATGACCTTTAGTTGCACCGATGAAGATACTTGATGACATCATCTTTCCACCTCATCACCATGTCACTGCATTGTAATCCACAATGAGGATGTGGATTATGGTTCATCCAATCTTGTCACACCATATGTTTGCTTCGTCATCTCTGTCACCCACGTCATTATGACTGGGTCCCATAAGAAAGTGCAGCCTTCACATCGCCATGTCGAGGAGACATCTGAATGACTCCTAGACAGAAACCATTTAGTCACATTGATAACGCTTCTAAACTCCTTATCGCTTCATCACTAAGAACCTAAAGTTTAGAACCTCTTGTCAGAGGTTACTAAGTTATGAAAACTTGTGACATGCTGACATATAGATATTAGGCTTTTGAAGAGACACCAACTTGACTCCCGCTGATAAGCACTCACCATGCTGATGAAAACTTAATCTTATTTCTACATCACCACATGGAAGATACATCTCTTGTTCTCTCACCAATCATGCATTGTCACATCGATATGGTTCTCCTTACTCCTTATTGCTCCATCTAGGAGATTTCTCCTAGACTCTCGTTGATACATCAATGTGCCATCGATAAGATAACTATCGATCTGTTGAAGAGACATGGAAAAAAATCTTCCCAACACCATATTATCTCATTGATAAATCTTCATAGTGTCACCATCACTATGTCGAAGAGACAATCCAATTCTCTTTTTGACCACACACTATCACACTAACAAGAAGAAAATCGACCTATCAAATAGACATCTCTCAATATCTCACTAACTATGTATTATCACACTGATCTAAAGGGGATGTATAACATTAAAATGCTAGGTAGAGGGGCCAGTTTCCCTCACAACTTCAAGGGCTTAAGTCATAACTTAAGCAATCAGTAACTATTGATACACATTCAACAACAAAATATAACATTTGCTCAAAATTCCATGATTGCAAACACATTAGGGTTTAACTTTAAACCCTAATATCACTTAAGAGTAGAAATAATGCATTTTTAGGCACATCCTTCCCTTTCTTGTCCTACAGAGCACATCATTGGATTTTTCTTGAAAAACCCATATCAAATCTGCTTCATGTTTACACCTTTGTCTTTTGGAAGAACCCTCTGCAATCCTTGTGTTCATCTTGCATGACAACAATGCAACATTTTCAAAACCATGTATCTTTCATCAACATCCTACACCATCACTTCCAGGACTAGATCCACATCATCTCCATAACATCTAGGCACACCACTGAGCTATCATCATGCCAACATCTCCCTTGCATGATCAATTCCACTTCCTTTAACATCAAAGATAATTTTGACATCAAAGACAACATTATGTGCTTTTGTATAAGATCAACACACTTCTCCTCTGATACCCTTTTGACATCAATGACAATATATTCCAAAAGTAGAGACCAAAATGATACATCTGAATTAGCCAAAACTTCAACTCCAACCAAATATTCATTTGCAAATATGGGGAGACAAAGACCAAAAAGTCACTTCCAACAGAAAAATACGAGAACACTACGTCACATGACCAAAAACTAGTTGTAGTATGAATGTCATTGATTAAATATCAAAAAATTTATCCAAAATAAGCTCACTAAGCTCTAAGTGAAGATGATCAAAATTCATCTATAGTTTGAGTTTGACATGAGGTTATCATCTCACTAAATTTGGGGCTAAAAGTAGTCTAGAAAAATGTACTCCTTTACATTTTCACACTTTGTTTGGGACCTCTTAATTAAAATGGACTTAATTATACCTTAATAAGCCCTATTTTGCATGTACAAGCCTAATAAACTGCATTTGATCCAAAAGGAAAACTCAACAATAATTAATGTCAATACATAACACATTACCTTGAAAAATGTGTTCCAAGAATAGGTGCTTGGGACCCATTCACCCATGGGTGAATAGGTCCTCCCTAGGCCTTTGAACCTAAATTTAAATTATGCTTTTGGTGGTATTTTAATGTATCTAAATTCAAATTTTCATGTCATCTTGTAATATTTAATTTTTGGGAAATTAAGAGTACATACCTATAAATACAAGGTTATTTTATCAAAACAAGTCTAAAGTTTTTCAAGAAGCAATCCTAGAAATTCAAGTGAGCAAGATGTATAGCAAAGTTTATGATCAAGGGAATTCAAAAGCATATTTATTAGTGATTTATTATAGCAATCAAGATCTCAAGCATTATGTCAAAGTCTTTAGCATAATGCATGTTTTTAGAGCTAACATTGTGATGTAGGTTTTAGAGATCAAGCAAGCATTCAAAGTCATATTTCAAGCATCAAGACCCACGGCCTCCCAAATCTACCTTTTGGTGACTGGTAGACATTACTCAGACCTTCTCATATCTACAATTCTTTTTCTATTTCTATTAGTAATAACCTTCAAATTTTTGTTTGAAGATTGAATGAGCATAATTGAGTAGATTTTCTATTTTTAGTTTTTCTCCCAAAAGTGTTGTACGAGCTGAAACCATTGTCCTCAAGCTTAAGAAACATAGTATATTCCCTCATTGAGTTGAATCACCTAAGTGTTGTAAGTCGATTCCTTGTATGGATCTCGTTTCCTAATTAAATGTGAGAAATAGGTCCATCATACCCTCAAAAATAATAAACACCTCTATCCCTTT
Source organism: Sequoia sempervirens (assembly GCA_007258455.2). NCBI lineage: Eukaryota > Viridiplantae > Streptophyta > Pinopsida > Cupressales > Cupressaceae > Sequoia > Sequoia sempervirens. Next base: position 51,594,665 of record VDFB02086081.1, on the reverse strand, counting down.
GTTTCAAGTTGGTGAAACTATTTCCTTTTATTTCATTTTGGTGAACCTGACTTTGTACAACAAAATCCTAAAATTTGGAGCCATTTAAACCCTATATCTAGGATTTGCATTACTTTGCATTGCATTGCATTGATTTGCATCTCATCCAGGGTTTTTAAAATTGCATTAGTTTGCATATCATCTAGGGTTTTAGGTTTGCATTTTTTCATTGTTCAAAATATGAAAAATTCAAATTTTTCATTAATTTTACAGAGTATTTACATAACATTGCATGATTAATCACTTAAATAAGAAAATTGAATCAAAATTACATTTCAAATTAGGTTTTTTTTCTTGTCATTTAGCATCATTTTACACTTGCATTTAGATTTGGTTTTCTAGAAATTTGAAACTATAACTACCTATTTACAACCAAAATCTCAAAACATAAGCATTAATTCAACAATCTATAATTTGATTTTTCAAAACTTTAAAGAAAGATCCATTTTCCCATGGGTGAATGAGTCCTTGATTAGTCTTATTTCTAAAGTTTTGGGTATTAAAAACCCTTAGTCTGCATTTTGCGTTTTTGCATTCAAATCTCTATTTTAGCTTCCATAATTTATGTTTTCTATAATAATTTACATTAGGGTTAATTGATCAAATTCAGTGCATTGTTTGAATTCAAAATTGCATTTAAAAAGGACATCATTTTAAAAAAAAAATTGCATAGTATAATTAAAAAGTTATCTTGTTTAAAATTTAGAAATTTCTCTCTTTTTTTGCATACTTACATTGCATTTCATATTCTAGGGTGTTTAATTGCATCAATCTAGTGCCTATTCTTCATTTTGGGTGCACCTTAGGCTTTTGAAACTTTTATGAGCTTCACAACCTGGTCTCTTATTGCCAATACTTTCATGAGACAAATTTCAAGACTCATGTCATCCCACAATTCATCACTCGCCATGGATTTTGTTTTTTCCAACTCTTTCACTCATAGTGTTGACAATAGTCAACCCACTATGGACCATACCCTTGACATTTCATTTCCTATGAGCTCCTTACCAACAAATAATTTGACTAAAGTTGAATTAATGGTTGCTAATTGTCCCTCAAGAAAATCTAAGTAAAATGGATGAAGAATTTAACAAATTGAAAAACATTGTGAGTTTTGAATAGATTCTTGTCTAGATAACGTGAGGAAAATGCTTAAATATGAATAAGGAATAGAAATTTTGTGTATCCTTTCTTACATCATTAATCGTCATATGAAAAAGTATCCTATAAACCCTTCTATCAACTTCATTTAAGTTCAACCTCATAAGGGCCTAACCAATATGTCCCTTGACATTTCTTTCTCACAAAATGACATACTTAAACATGCACCTGATGGTACTCTTTACATAGTAGAAAAATCAATGAAAAGCCTACTAATGGGATGTTTATTGATCTCATCTATGTAGAGATTGTAATAATTGAAGAATTATTGTTTGTGAATGAATTTTTTCAAGATACTTATGAACAATCGAAAGCATGGATCAAAACACATAATGGTTTTGCTAGCCCTATGATAGGTTTGATAACTCTTCCTCTACAAGTTGGACTGAATAGATTCAATGCCTCATTCTCCATCATCCTGACATTAGATCAATTTCGTGTGAAGTTAGGCTATCCATGGCTTCGCTCCATGAGATTCATCACGTCGATAGTTCATAAATGCTTAAAGTTTCCATTTGGTAAAGTGATCTTTACTGTGCACCATAGTTGCTTTAATCCTATGTCTTCTTGTGGGAATTTCTCATTTGATTTATTTTCACCCTAGCCTATGGAACCTATTGTAGTAATAGAAAAATTATCCTTTTCCTTACTTGGTTTGATAATTGACATTAAAACTAAACTAATGATGTCTTGGAGTGGTGTAGTAATGTGTTGTACACATTCACACTATTCTAGGTCCTTTATTTGACTAAAACATGCCTTAATTGATCCTTGAAAAGGCGTTGTAAAGTGTTCTAACACATTTTCACACTTTTCTAGGATGTATTTGCTTAATTAAGCCTTATGGGCCTCTTTTTGAATAAAATGCACATAATTTGTACCTTGTTGAAGTGTTGTAAAGTGTTATAAGGAACTTTCACACTTATCTAGGTGGTCTTAATTAATTGTGGTTAATTAGAGTAATTAACCCCCTTTAATTAAAATTTAGGCCTTAATTTTTACACCTCCCAAAGATGTATCTCAAAAATCATAATTTAAATAACAAAATATTTAGTGTAAATAACGGGTTGATTCAGATTGTTTCTCCTAACAATAACTAGAAATTCATTCTAAGCATTCAAGAATTCAAGTGATCAAGAATTAAGGAATTTTAAAGGCATTTCAAGGCATATTTCAAGAGTTTATTATAGTAATTGAAGATCATATCAACATGTCAATGGTTTGATGCATGCATTCATGTTGTTGAGATAAAGAGGTGGATGTAGCATTGAAGATCTATTGTAAGAATTGTTTCACATCATATTCAAGGATCAAGATATACATTCTTCATGGCCACTTCATGTTAGTTTGCAGATTTGTACTCCCAGTCAACATCCAAGGTGACATCATTTGCATGTTTCACATTTCATGATTCATTGCTTTATTTCATCATTTGGTTAAATTACCTACAAGGGGTTCAATTGAGGAAAACCCACATTCACTAACAAAAAACAAGTTTCTTTCCCCTTGAGTGTGTGATTGCAGATTTATAGGTTAAATAATAAGATTTGGAGTAAAATTGTCAAAGTTGCAAAGTTGCAAGAAGTTGTCATTCAAAGTGCAAGATCACAAAAAGAGCTCTACAAAATTGAATACAGACTTCCAAAACTTGATAACAGGCAATTTAAGAGTGTAAAAATCAAGGAACATGACCCTGAAGTCAGTTTTCTGCAACCCTAAAAGGACCGATTCACCACTGAAGGAAAATGAGTCCTCTATAGCTCGAAAACAACAAATTTTTGGTCAGGTACACAAATTTTTATGCTCTAAAAACATCCCCCATACTTTTTATAATAGTTAGGTAGCAATTTTTATTGTTATTGGAATCTTATTTTACATAATCTGAGAGTTTAAGGTCTTAAAAAATCAGTGGTAGATCCTCTTGTTCATGCATTTAGGTCTACTCTATTTTTCCTATTAACATTCTTTGGTGAACCCGACATATTCAACATTGCAATTTCTTGATTTTTAGAGTCTCTCTTTGCATCTTAAGTTACACCTTGCATTGAATTAAGATCTCATTTAGGGTTAATTCTTTTACATTGAAATCTCGCATATCATATAGGGTTTAGATTTGCATTGTTCGCACTTCTTAAATTTGAAAATTACAAAAAAAAAAAAAAATCATTTTGGATCTAATTAATACCTCATACAATTGCATTTGAAATTCAAAACAAAATTGCATTTCAACCTAGGTCTTTCATTCCATCTTTTCATTACATTTTTACATTTAATTTCTAGAAAATATGAAGCTGAAGCTCATTGTCTCAAACCTGGAACTAAAAGATATAAATGAGAGCTTGAAAATAATTAAAAACTAGTTTAAAAATTCCTAACCAAGACCCATTTTCCTTTACTGGTGAATAAGTTCCCGATCAAGTCTAATCTGCACCTTCTAGCAACTAAAAAATTGTCAAAATTCATTCTGAAATCCACAGAAAAATCTTAGAAACATCTAACCAGGACTCATTCACCCTTACTAGTGAATGAGTCCCTATTAGATACTTCTCTGCATTTTTTAGGATATTAAAATCTCAGCTTTTAACCTTTTTTTGGTGGTGTTACCTTTCTTTTTCAGTTTCTTGATTTTTTGTTTCATCAATTTCATTGCATTTAGCTTAAATTGCTTCATTTTAGTGCATTACTAAAAGTTCAAAATTGCATCAAAAATTTTCATTTTCAGCTTATTGCATTGTTTAATCAGTAAATTACATTGCTTAGAATATGAAATTGCATTTCATTCTTGGTTATTACATTATCCCTTTGCTATTCTAGGGTTTGCACACTAGGGTTGTAAAACTTGCATGAGATTTACAACTTGGTGTCCTATTTACAATACTATTATAAGACGTAATTCGAGGCTCATTTCATCCCGTGATAGCTCACTCATCATGGATCTTTGGTTTCCTAACTCTCTTTTTGGTAGTGTTGATAATCAACCCTTCATGGCTCATAGTTTGCAAACTTCATTTTCTATGCTATCGAGCCACAAGTTTGTGAAATATGATGTGCTCTTGAAATTGAATAGAAACTACCAATTCCCTTATTGATTATAGTATTACTCAGGCCCTTGTTGAGTTCTTTGGGACCCTTTCAAGAGAGTGAAAGGAATTGGAGTGCATGAAAGATCTCCTTCTTAGCAACCTAAGGGGGATTCTCCAAATAATTGTTCAGGTAAAAGTTATGCACCTTTTATTTATTTCAAATTAATAATTTTGGATCTAAATGACATCAAAAATTTCTCTCTTATTTTAGATGTTAACTCCCTTCATTTCACACATGATGCTATGGAATATTCTAAAGGATTGGGTGTATATCCATGCATAAAGTAGTTAAATAAAAATTCGAGTCTTATGAAGGGATATATTTCTTCTTGGGTGCATATTTGAGCTCCAAGTGATTTGACTTTGGATTGTCACTTGTATGTTTTTTTTATTGATATTCATTGATCTGTTTAAGGAGGTAACTTTTTTAGTAGCTTGGGAACCTTGTACTTATATGGTAAACTATATTTTCAATGTCATTGGAAGTGAGGATCCTGACATTCAATTTAAATACATTGAAGCAGTAACCAAAATTGGATAAATCAAGGAGGTGGAACGTGTAACCAGAGAGTCAAACTTCTAGGATGTTGAAAATACAAAAAATAGAGTAGAGTGTTGGAGTGCATGAAAGATATCCTTCTTTTCAACTTGATGGGAAATATCCAAATAATTGTTTAGGTAAAAATTTTCCACCTTTTATTTATTTCAAATTAATAATGTTGGCTCTAGATGACATTGAAAATTTCTCTCTTATTTTTTATGTTAACTTCTTTCATGTCACACAGGTTTCCATGAAATATTCTGAACAATTTGGTGTAGATTCATGCATCAAGTTGTTTGAACAGTTCAAGTATTGTGAAGGGCTATATTTCTTCTTGGGTGCATATTTGAGCTCAAGCTAATTTGACTTTGGATTGTCACTTGTATCATTTTGTCACTAATATTCATTGATCTATTTGAGGAAGAAATTTTGTAGTAGCTTGAGAACCTTGTACTTATATGGTAAACTATATTTTCAATGTCATTGGCAATGAAGATCTTGACATTCACTTCAAATAAATTGAAGTAGCAGCCAATACTAGACAAATCAAGGAGGTGGAATGTGTAACCAAAGAGTCAAACTTCTAGGATGCTGAAAAGAAAAAAATAGAGCAAGGCGTTGAAGTGCATGAAAGATATCCTTCTTGTCAACCTGAGGGGAAATCTCCAAATAATTGTTTAGATAAAATTTGTACACCTTTTATTTATTTCAAATTAATAATGTTGGCTCTAGATGACATTGAAAATTGTTCTCTTATTTTTTATGTTAACTTCTTTCATGTAACATAGGCTGCCAAGGAATATTTTGAACAATTGGGTGTAGATTCATGGATCAAGTTGTTTGAACAATTCAAGTCTTATGAAGGGCTATATTTCTTCTTGGGTGCATATTTGAGCTCCTGATGATTTGACTTTGGATTGTCACTTGTATCATTTTGTCGCTAATATTCATTGATCTATTTGAGGAGGTAATTTCGTAGTAGCTTGGGAACCTTGTATTTATATGGTAAACAATATTTTCAATGTCATTAGTAGTGAGGATCCTAAAATTCACTTCAAATACATTGGAGTAGTAGCCAAAACTAGAAAAATCAAGGAGGTGGAATGTGTAACCAAAGAGTTAAACTTCTATGGTGATGAAAAGACAAAAAACTTCCTTTTGGAAGCAATACTTCTAGATGCTCATTCACTGATAAATGTTTGCATGATCGGTTTGGATTTATCCACTCTCATGTTTAGTAAAGATTATCAGTCAAGGTATATGTAGAGCATAGATCTCATTCCATACTGAGTATTCATGGTGTGAATTCCACATAGGGTTCTTTCATAGGACCCTTAGGCTTCATTTTTTAAGTAGTTCTTTCATGTTTTGGAGATGTATAAGCAAAAAATAGAGCATTGTATCTCATTTTTCTCAGTCACAACACTAAGAAACATTTTGTAACACATTTTTCAAAGCAAAGACACATATTTAAGTCTTGTATCTATTGTAAGAACACCTTTTCTCAAATAAAATTTTAGTATTTTTCCTACTTAATAGTTGTTTCATTATGTGCAAATTAAATAAATTATTGATTATGTTTTTCTATGTTTTATGTTTAAACCTCAAAAGTATTGTCTCATTTCTAACACTTTTAGGTAGAAATTAGTGAACAAAAATAATTAAATAAACTACCAATTGACTAAATATACTACCAATTGATATAAATAAGTGAATAAATATGACTAAATATATGACTAAATATATGACTACATATAATGATTATGCAATTAATAAAAAATGTATCAATATAATACCACTTGACATAAATCAATGAACAAAAATAATTAAATAAACTACAAAATTGATCAAAATGATGATTAAATTTAATGACTAAATGTAGTACCAATGGACTAAGATTAGTGAATAAAAATGACTAAATAAGTAACCAGTTAACAACAATCAATGACTAAATTAATGAATAAATATATCAGTGAATAAAAAATGACTAAATAAGTAAGCAGTTTAATACAATCAATGACTAAATTAATGACTAAATACACTACCAAATCGATCAAATTAATGACTAAATTAACAATCAAACCGATCAATCAAATGACTAAATTAATGACGAAATTGATGAATTAAATGACTAAATTAACAAGCAAATTGATCAATCAAATGACTAAAAGTGGTTTAGTCATCAATTTAGTCATGATATAAATGACTATAAATAAACTACTAATGGTCACACGACCATGTTTAGTCATTTATAAGTAGTTTTTAGTAGTTTTGTAGTCATATATTGTTGCTCTATACTAGTGAATTAACAAGACAAACAAGAGATGGGGTGAATCAAGTGTAGCAACTTAAAACATCAAAACCCTCAACAATATTTAGATCCACATGCATTGATAAAATCCTTATTTTTTAAAAGTGATTAAACACGAAATGTAGATAATAGAAACTAAAATAACAACACCATACACAAGAAAACACCACATTTATGTGGAAAGCCTAATGAGGGAAAAACCACTATGAGGGTTAGCTCACAATATAAGTAATAAAAAAATTGGTAAAAGGGCTCAACACACTGTCCAAAAAGGCTCACATCCAGGGCTCACTACAACATATAAAGAACACAAGAAGATAAAAGAGAAATATCACAAAGAGAAAAACTTCTCAATTCAACAAGGAATCCACCACAAATGCTCCAACACTTTTGTAGCCTTGCATGAAAGATTTTGGACACCTTCAGCTGACTGCCTTCAAGAATCCAATACTTTGAAATTTGCACGCTATGCTCAAATTTGCATCATAGAAATTACTCACATCTATCTTGTCTCTCTTTTTCATCTCACAACAATATTACTCTTATTTATATAAACCTCAACCTTGAAAACCTTCTCCAAGGTCAAAAACTATCCATTACAATTACAAATTCAAAATAGGTTGGCACCTAAACATTCTTGCAGTGGATAGGAATGAAGGAGACTCATATATCTCCTTAATTAAGACCCAAATAGACCCCAACACATCTCAAAATGCTTTCACAAGCCCCACATGTAGTGCCAAAACAAGGTTGTCAAATACCCATGTTAAACACCATAAACCATTAAGTACAAGATTCCTTAAATCAATCTAAAACTTTTGGAAAAAATAATTCACTTGAACACAATCTAGAATAAACCTAAAACTACTTGAGATCCAACAAAGACTTCATCCAAACTTGCATCATAGAAATACTTCAACCCAGAACATCTAGTAAACTTTATTTACACACTGAAGCATGAAATAGACACTATAATGTATCAAATCAAGTGTAACCTTGAATTATGAAAGATTCAAACATTAAAAGAAACTTCCCAAATCCACACAACCTAAAGCCAAACTATGGAGAAATGTGGAGCAAATACATTTCTCCCATGCCACACAAAACATCACTAAAAAACTGGTTCACACACTGGTGAAAATTTATCTCTCTGTACAATGATCTAGAAATATTTTTTTTGAATATAGCAGCCTATATCAATCTTTAACAACATATTATATCTACATAGGCATAGCATAAACATAGAGGAAATGTGGAGCACATCCTGAAGCACATTTTGAACACTTGCACAATACTATATTCTTTGTTTATCATTTTTTTCTCAAAAGCACTTAGAAACCAAGTACTAGAGACATCATCTTAGCTCATTACTTCATTCTAATTCATCTTCTAACACTACAAAAAAAGATAGCTCCATGTACTCACAACACTTCCTCAATAGTTCCATGTACTTCATGAATTCATTTTTTCCCGCCTAAATAGATAAAAAATTTCAAATGATAATTTTCTCCCCCTTTGACATTAATGGCAAATGATTTTTTTTTTGCATTGTTCTCCCCCTTTGACACTGCACCAATATAATTTATCTAAATACTTCCCCTTAGGAGTACACCTAAACAACTTAGCAACTCTGCAACAATGACAACACATGACACTACTTACTCCCCTTGAGAGGTAGCTATTGACATATTTTATTCCACTACTTAGGTCTTTCCATCACCTATCAATGAAGGCTTGTTAATGATTGGTTTCATTTCTATGATCAGTAATGAACTCTTTTCCTTTGCATCACATATTCTTGCAATCTTTTGGTCCTTGTATTTCACTTTTGCAATGTGCGACCAATGGTTTAAATTTGAAGGAAAAGATCCAACAGTCATCATTGGAGGTCTTCACATTGCAAATGTACAAGTGGAGTTTTGAAACATTACAGAGATATGCGATGGCCAATAGGAGAATATTCCTACAAATATTCTCGCCATCGAAGGGTCTCTTCACATCACTCTTTTCATTTTATTGGTGAGATCCTTTCCACGATGCACAATGAAGGGGTGAGATCAAACAACTTATATCCAATGACTAAGGTGGGATCAATCCCTTGTATCACATCGCTATTGTGAAGCAAGGCAATGGAGTGGTTTGTGTGATGCACAATGGGAAATGGGAGATGATGGTCAAAATTCAAAGATCCACGACCCTCATTTGATGGTTGCGATCAATGGTGATGTTTAAAATTAGCCCAATGTTTGATCTCAATCGTCCTTCCATGATCCAATGACCAACATTCAAATTTCAATGGTCAACTACTCTTGTTCATGGAATATTTGCACGAGTTATGGATTAATGACATTTCCTAGCTACCAAATCGAATCTAATTAATTGTGGCTCATTTTTTCATGAATTTTCGTAGAGGCCATATTCTTTAGTTAGCATATGTTGGAATGGATATTTTTGTAGAATTCAAAGGCACACATCCTGTTGAGGTGCCAAATTGACATACAACATGCAGGTAAGATAAAAGTGAAATTATCTCACCTCTCCTAAAAGAGACAATCAATAATTGAACTAATCACCTCCCAAGGTCTTTGGTGTTGGTTCACAACGTTGTTGTTTCACGAAGTGGTCAATATGGTTGTAATGTTCAAGGGGCCTGCTAGTTTTCAGCTTCTGGATTATTGCAAGATCAAACATCTATCTAAACCTACTTTAATTGAGGGTTTCAAAGAAATAGAAAAAGATAGATCAATATTTTTTCAAACTAAAAAGAATGTTGATTCATTCAACTAATCAGACTTTTTACCTTCCAAGGAATTCCTAAGCTAGAACTTCAAAATCAAATTAACTTGTAATTGATACAAAGTTTCATTCATTCACAGTGGAAAATTTAATAGTAGATTGCAAATCATCATTCAAACCAAACATAATATAAAATTTCATTCCTTGAAAGCTTTTCAAATCAAATGATTAACCCAAAATGAATACCATTATAGAGCAAAATATAAAGTAGGTTTAAGTCTGGCTACTCCTACTATCAATGTAACAAATAAGCAACATTTACAAATCTGGCAAGATCACCAGTGTACAGAAAACCCATGTCTTCAAATTATCTCCATCTATGCTACGAAAATAAGGAAGATACATCAACTCCTCATCCTATAGAACTACAAAACATCTAACTTCAAAACCCTAACTTGCTTTACTACTAAATTCGCTATTACACTCAATTTCTCCAACACCTTTCTAAATTTTCTAACTCATCTAACCTGTCTCTAACCCTTCTAAAACTTTCTCTCTTCTAACCCATCTTACTAAATCTAACAAAAAAAAAAGATCCTTACAAAAGAGGCAAAATGCCATATTTATAAAACACATCAGATGTGTCGGCCTAGTTAGGGTTTATAATATGTCAGCCACAAAGGAAGTCAGCCCTAGAAGAGTTTGAAACAAAGTTAACATCCATTAAATGCAAGGGCACTGACCAAATCGGCCCAGGATCTACCACATAACTCAGACCAAAACGCGTGAAGAAGAGGCAAAGCCGAATGATGAGGAAGCACGGCTTTCGACACAGCTTTGCATTAAATGCTTCCCCCACGTTGCCCATACCTTGCTCCATTCTGGCCTTCGTCATCAAGAATGTCCTCTGCAAGCCATTCACAAGTGGCATAGGCGAAACCCTAGTTCACCATTCAATAGCATTGATATTATTCTTCAGATCTGTCCCATCATATTGTCCCAGTCTCCCTTGCTGGATTGATATTCATTAATGACTGCACTGCAGGTCACTACGTCATCCAGCTGGTACCCAACTACTGCATCCCATGATAGCATTAGTCCTTTGCAGCAGGGTGTTCATATTCGGATCTGAAACCTTGAACTAGACTGATGTCATTCTACCCTCATGAATCCTACTCTTTTTGTCCAACTTCATTCATTTTCTGCCTCAGAGATGGATGATCCCTCTATGTCCTTTAGCCTTTCCAGCCCCTGCCTTGCTAGACTTAGCCTACATCCATCAAACACCAATGGGTATGTGTAGGATCATCATGGAAAAAATAGGCCCTTAAGTGGCAAAAAAATTAGAAAAATCAGAGTTAGGCAACTTGACATACAAATTTGAATAAGTTATTTATATTATTTCAAAAATATGTAAGAATAGAATTTGTAGAAAATTGAATGTAGTTTCTAAACTACTAGGTTTATTTAATATATATATATATATATATATATATATATATATATATATTTGCTGAAAATTTGAAATTTCAATGTAGTAGTACTTATATTTCAGGGAAAAAATAAGAAGTAGGTGTCTGTCTGACCACCCTAACCACAATAAAATGATAATATTTTTTAATAATATTTTAGACATAAGTGAAGGACTCATTTGTAGATGTGATGCATATTTTTTGTATTTTTTTTCCATGTAAATAATTAGTTATGAATTTTTTATTACAACTTTTAAAAAATATAAAAACATGTATGTCTAACCACCTTAACTTGGTCAAAACTTCATGAAATTCAATTTTTCTTTTTTCAATCCTATAGTATGTGAAACATAGAATGTGATGCATGTTTTGGATTCAAAAAATGTGATATCGTTTGAAAGCTATAGATGTTTTTCAATCAGCCTATTAATCAGGACTTTAATCATAATTCAAATAGAAAATGAATAATAATTATTTATTAAATTGAAACTAAAGCATAATGTATATTGGTGGAAAGCTGAGAATCTCCTTTAAAAACCCTTTTTATTTCATCAATTTTGGGTGAAAAAAAAGTCATTAGCTCTACATACCTTATAAATACCCATCATATTGCCACATTTTGGCCCATCATGATCCTGCACATACCCCAATGTGAGAATCCAAATATTGACAACATTTAATCAAAGTGTTAGCTTAAAATCATGATAAAACCATTAAATTAACTATTAAGCATCAAAACTAAGTAGTTTGGTATTTCGAGCTAACCCAGGAAAACCAATCTAGAAAGAATTTAAGAAAATTCTGAACCAGGCAGATTCTCCCGACGAAGCACCAATGTCAACAATAGATCACTAAAATGCATAAAAGCAACATACAATAGTGAAATTTACCAAATTAAAGCATGGAAACACAATAATTATCATTAGAGTCATCAATTTTATCTGATTTCCTCGCTCCACAGTGCCTAGTAGAGAATTTGGAAAAATTCGGCCAAACTGGAATTCCGCAGACGACCCAAAACTCTGAACTTTGGAAAAATAAAAGAAACTGGGAAAGTCTGGCCAGAATGGAGAATTCCAAAGTAGGCATAAGGTTCACCAATAGATCACTCGATTGAAGAAGGAATGCATAGAACATTGTGAAATGCATCAAAATAAGCATGGAATATCAAGCATTCATCACCTAAATCATTCTTGTGTCAACAATTTCAAGTCACTCGAAGCTTGGCAAAAAATCTAGGAAAATCTGGCGAGATCAGAATTCTGCAGAGAAGGGAAAACTCTGAACACCAGCACATTTCTGGAAAAATGAAGGAATCCGAGAAAATCCGGATGGGCAGGAAAATCCTGAGGTCAACAAGAAACCCGAAAACTGACAAACCAACACAAATTTTCTCAAACAGAATGAAGGTCACAAATTCGAGGACCCTGGGCATGAAAATCATTTAACATGAGCCTCCTACAGATCTTCTTCGAATCCTAGGCTCAATTGAAAGAAAATCAAGATGAAATGGTGATACCCTAGGCATGAAACCCTAGATTTTAACGATGAACACACAAGGCAATCCATGAAATGCCCAAACATAGGAATTCAAACTCCAAGCAAGATCATAACATTTTAAAGCACAACAAGATCTAACATCCCAACTTAGGAGAACACAAATGATAAAGAAAAATGGCATAAAGCTCTAAAAATTGACCAAACTCAAAAACCCGACAGCAAGACGAAAATCCAAAAAAATATGACCTAGGCGGAATTCTGCGGAGGCCAGAAATCTCTGAACTGCGGTGCAAAACAGGCCGAGTCAGACTTCAAGTGTAATCTGGGAAAATCTCAATGGGGTGGAAAATCTCGAATTGGCTCAAAAACCCGAACTGCAGCATGGAAACCAAAGTTCAAAAGAAATCTGGGAAAATTCGGACAAATCATAAAATCCCAAACTTCACCCAAAACTTAAGATTTTCAATATTCAACTTGGGAAAAACACTTGGGCAAGCAAGATAAACATATTAAGCACATTCCAAGGTAAAGCAAAACCTCAAAAAATGAAGGGGGCAAAACACAAAGAGTGAAAATGAAAGAGGGGGGGAGAAAGGGGTCCCATTTTAATCAAATTTAAAATGGGGTGGTTATGCAAGACATAATAATTGATGACTTGGCTGGGAAAATGGTTTAACCATTTTCAAGAAACTGAGGGATTGAGTTACCCAGAACTTCTGGTTTATGGACATCACAATTCCAGTTGGGTCAGTTTCAGTAAACAAGGTTGAGCTAGAATCTCATATGTAAATCAACACTGGTTACCCCTGAATCTATGTATGTGCTTGATGGTGCATCACCCTTTTACAAATTTTTCCTCATCTTTTGGACAATTATGTGCAAGATTTGAACTACATGAGTTGATTCCCTTTAACTATTGCGCAATGATATCTTGGGCATTGCTTCACTGCTAGTCAAGCGTAGATAGCTTCGATGGAGATACCTCTTGTTTTCTCACAACATTGCTCTACTGCCAGTCAAGCATCCATAGCCCCGGTAGAGATACTTGAATCACCCATTCAGTATTGAGTTTTCTTTTCTTAGATAGTTCTCTTTTCTTTCTTTTTGAAGTTCCTTCATTCAATTCCTTCTCAATATGTCAGATGTCCAACATCTATACACTGGGTTGAAAACTATCATGGACCTCATAATAGTATCTAGGGAATCATATTTTTCACTCAAATCTTGCAACACCATCGTCCTAAGACAACTATACCATTATAAAAGGATATGTTTCTGATGATTTGTGACAGATTCAATCGTAGTTAGTGAAGATTGCTTACTTTATACCTTGTTCTTAACGACTTTCCACAACTCTCATTGATAATGGACATAAAACAATGAATTTAGAACAAAATCATCCAATCAGAAAACCTGAAAACATCTAAACCAACTTCTATCCTAGTAATCAAAGTATACTTCATATAACAACCCCCTTAATTGAATAAAATGAAGGCCCCCACACACAAAAAAGAAAAGACAAAGGAATGAAAAGAAAAAGGAAAACACAAGGAAAAGACAAAATGAACAGAACAACAAACTATTTACATATATACAACCCAATAAAATACCAGACCTTTTACGACCCAAAATAATGTTTGAGAAATTGTCCATTGATAGGAAATGGAACAGGTTCTCCTATTAAACTATTCAGCCGGAAAGCATTTTCTCCTAGGATTTCAACAATTTGATAGGGACCCAACTAGAGCTTATCAAACTTCTGGTGGTCACCCCTCTTTTCATTGGCTTTATCCCATAGTAAGACAAGGTCTGATATCCTGAAAGCCTTGAATTTGGCTCTTTTGTCAAACCAATGTTTGACAACAGCTTGGTGCCTAAAGAATTGCTGCAAAGCAACATCTCTATGCTCTTCTAATTTCAGCAAGCTAGCTAACCTTACTTCAATCCTATCATCACTAGAGTAAAATTCATGCATAAATTTTAGGATAGGTATTTGCAAGTGAATAGGGAACACAGGCACTTGGCCATACACTAGCTTAAACAGTGAAGTCTTCAATGCAACCTTGATCCTAGTCCTATTTTCCCATAATGCAAATCTTAATAGGGTATGCCAGTCTCTAGGATTGTTCTCTAATAGTTTTTTGATTACTCCTAGGAGATTCTTATTAGTTGATTCTGCAACTCCATTTCCTTGTGAATAATAGTTTGAAGAATACTTTAGAACAATCCTATCAACATAAGCCCATGAAATGAACTCGGTAGAAGAAAAGGCAGGGCCATTGTCACATACCAGCGCAAAGGGTACTCCAAACCTGGTTGTGATGCATTCAGTGAGGAACTTGATTACTACCTCCATTGTGCTATTCTTGCAAGGTATAGCTTTTTCATCTTGTGCAGTAATCTATGGCAGTCAAAATGAATTTATTTCCTATAGAAGAATTTGGGTTAATTACCCTGATAAAATCAAGTGCCCATTGGGAAAATGGCCTTATCTCATAACCAGGTTGCAATGGCATGGCTGGATGATGCTCTCTTGATGCAGAAGTTTGACATATATGACATGTCCTTACATGTTGGTGGGCATCCTTAAACACACATGGCCAATAATAACTAGATCTGAGGATCTGATGTGCTAAAGAATCCACAGAACCATGAATCGTGCCATGTTTCCCATGAAATTTAGTAATTGTGTGCTTAGCTTCTTGTTGATCAAGGCATCATAGATAAACCCCCTCAAAATTATTTATGTATAACAATCCTCCTTTGAGCATATAATGAGAGCTTTTCATTCTCAATGCTCTCCTCTAAGTTGTATTCATTACCTATGGGCACCGATTATTGAGCATGAAATAAATAATATCGGCATACCAAGAGTCATTAGAAAAGGATTGTGTTGTGTACTGATGACAATTAATGTTCTTACCAGCATACACCATTGCTTTAGATAGGCCTTGACCTCAAACAAGTTTCATAGGGTGAATCTCTAGATCAAACTCCTACAAAATGGCCATCCATTTCCCCCTTCGTTCTCCCAACTCGCTCTGCATAAGTAGAGACTTCATAGTAGCATCAGGAACCACAACAATGATCTAACTTCAAAGGATATTTAATGCTTGAACCTCTTGATAGCTCTAGCCAATGCAAAAACTTGTTTCTCAAGAGGTGGGTACTTCACTTCAACATTCTTAAACGTAGAGCTCATGAAGGAAATTGGCATTTCATCCCCCTCCTCTCTTCGTTGTATCAGGACAAATGCACGAGTGTTCATAAGAAAAAGAATAAATATAAAATGGCTTCAAGTAATCAGGACTGGTGAGGACTGGTGCCTCCGAAATGGATTGCTTAAGCTGAGAAAAAGCAACCTTTTCCTCATTATTGCATTCTATTCTAGCATCTTTCTTCATCATTTTGTTCAAAGGTTTAACAATTTATGCAAAACTCATGATAAACTTCCTCACAAAGTTGATCTTTCCAAAGAAATATCTCATCTCCTTCTTACTTCCTAGCATGGTTAACTTTATAATAGACTCAACTCGGTTTGGATTTATCGATATCCCTCTTTCTGAGATTATGTGTCCCAAAAGTTTCCCCTTAGAAACCTCGAACACACACTTTTTAGGATTAAGAGAAACACCATATTGGATACATCTTTCAAGAACTTTAGCCAAGTCTGCAACATGGTTTAGTCTATCTTTAGAGAATACTGTCAAGTCATCCATATAAATGATGATTCACTTACCAATCAAATCTTTGAATGCTACGTCCATTGCATGCTGAAAGGTTGCTCCAACGTTTATCAAACCAAATGGCATCCTCCTATAAGCAAATGTTCCCCGCTTAGTAGTGAAAGTTATCTTCATTTTTTCTTCATAATTAATGATCACTTGATTGTACCTAGAATAACCATCCAGGAATGACATCATTTGAGACCCATTGACAGTTTGCAAGACTTCATCCAGAGAAGGGAGTAGATAGTTGTCCTTTTTTGAAGCTCTATTCAAATTCCTGAAATCTACACATAGCCTGATCTCCCCGTTCTTTTTACGAACTGGAACCAAGTTAGCCACCCATGTTGAATGTTGTACCGGGAAGATTATTCTTGCAGAAAGCAATTTATGAACTTCCTTAAAGATTACTGGTTCAATCAGGGCATTGACAGGACGCTATTTCTGCCAAAATGGTCTAGCTTCAGGCTTCAAAGGAATAGTATGAGTTATCACAGAAGTATCAAATGTTTTTAGATCTTCATACCCACAAGCTATTGTAGTAAAATCTTTCTTCAGTGCCCTCAATATAACTTCTCTAATTTTTTTAGGGTAGGATTTCCCTATGTAAACACTTCTTTCAAGGCCAAAGTTAGCCAAGTTAACAGTTTCATATTTACCTCCCTTATCTTCGGTTGGTACCTTTTCCCAAGCCCTTGGATCTGAATAAAAAATTATTTCTATGGCCACCATTCCCTTGGGAATGCTATTACTTTTTAAATTGAGGACACCTTCTGTATCATAGTCTTCAGGGTTCTAGTGTCCTTGATCTCTGTCAGACTCATCAATGATCTGTCCTTCGAAAACATCTGAGCTTGCTAGAAAAGCAAGGATATGTCTATCATTGTTGAAGACTTGAAAGTTCCTGACATTATCAGGAACAATCGGGGTGGATATCAATTCTACTAAGAATCTCTTGACCTTGGATCCTTGCATGGGATCCAAGGTACTTGCAGCAATAGCTAATGAATCAGCTATTTGATCCTCCTCTCTAAGGATTAAACTAATCCCAAAAGCATCAAAGTCTTCAATCAGGTTCCACACCTGATTTCTATAATCTTCTAGCCTTTTATTGTGGAATGTGTACTAGCTGCATACTTGCTTGATAATCACTTCTGAATCTCCTTTAACCATCAAGGAAGTAACTTTTCTTTTGATGTACGAACATCAGTCCCTGAGCTAATGCTTTATATTCTGCTATATTGTTAGTGCATCCAAATTGTAACATGTAAGAAGCAAAACATGTTTTCCCTTTTGGGTTGGTTAACTCAATTCCAGCACCACACCCTATTTTAGATTTGGATCCATCAAACATGAGGGTCCATAGCTTATTATGACTTGGGGTTGATCTCTTTAAGCTTGTTGTGGGTGCTTGGACAAGATGAACCATAGGTGGGGCCACTTGATCTTTTGCATCTAATATTGAGAATGGGTGTTCAATAGGTTCATCAGGTGCAATATCCAATTCTCGCTTAGATATATCATGTAATCCTAGGAGATATTTCTAACAGTTATATGTATCTTTGATTAACCCCTTGGGTTTTGGTATACTTGTGAGTGTAGGGGTATCAAAAAAACCCTCAGATTGTTCAACATAACTATGTTGGTTTGGTATTATGACCGAGGTAAGTTCAGTTTGAGGAGGGACTTCCTCTAAAGGTATATTATCCTTGGCTAACATTATTACATTTTTGGCTTCAAATGAGAAGTGATCTGAAACGGTCTCAAGGTGACTTGGGATAGTTTCTTCAATTTGGAAAACATGATTTAGACATTGATGTAGGGTTGGCAGGTCAATTTTAAATGGTTTTGGTAGTGCACCCTGCACCAATTTGGGAGTAGAAGACTCCATAAATTGATATCTTCGCCTAAGACCAGCTGATCCTGTTGTAGCTTCCTGATCAATACCTATTGGTTTACACTCATCATGGGATCAGGGAATTCTTGTATTGACAAATCATTAGAATCAAGAACCGAAAGAGTCAGAATTTCCTCTCTTTTAAAAACCCCTATCTCAGTTTCAAAATAAGCTACCTCATTGGGGCAGTCATACTCAGTGATGATATGTTTGAGGCAAGGTTCACTCTCAATCCTAATCTACGTAGGCATTCCCCTCCATGGTAGCCACATATGTGAAAAGTCAAGGGAGAGATATCCCCCTATACTCTTCATTAGATCTCTGCTCAAGAGAATACCGTAAGTCTTAGGAATGTCTGCTACCTGAATATTCATATTAGTTTGAATCCTAGGGTCAGACCCTACTTGTACATGTATATTTCTCAATTCTCCAACTACATTAACCTTTGTTTTATCAAGCTGGATGACCTTCTTATTTTTTTGTATAGATTCAATCCCAATTTCTTGCATATAGAAAATGGCATAACATTGCCAGAAGCCCCTGAATCTAGAAAACAATTGTGCATATTCTTCCCACAAATTCTCAAACTTAAAATAAATGGTGGGGTCCCTACCTTGTTTCTAAACAAAGTTGTGTTCATGTCTACAGTGCGTGCCACCTTGGTTTTCCCTTTTGATTTATCAGTCTCTTCCAAAGCTTTTAGCACTATATCTTGTTGGGAAG
Organism: Sequoia sempervirens; assembly: GCA_007258455.2. Classification (NCBI taxonomy): domain Eukaryota; kingdom Viridiplantae; phylum Streptophyta; class Pinopsida; order Cupressales; family Cupressaceae; genus Sequoia; species Sequoia sempervirens. Next base: position 51,575,477 of record VDFB02086081.1, on the reverse strand, counting down.
GGCACCATTTTAGAATGTCAAAGTATGATAAAGAGGTTTTATGTTTCTGCATCTCAGAAACAATATCAAATTTTGTGTTATAACTTGCATTATATTTGCAAACACCAGATAAATTACCTTTGCTAGGGAAGTGAGGCGGACCCTTCGGTGGAGGAGGGTTGTTATTAGCACTCTGATTTAGAGCTACCATGTGGGTAGGTGGTGCTAATGTAGTGAAAGAACCCTTATTTTTGTTTTGCATGAAGTGCCCTCCCTTTCTCTGGAAGGCTTGGCCATCGTACACATCTTCCTCTAGTTCATTCTCATTCTGCATTGGGAATGAAGGTTCTTCTTCAAAGAGGTCATAAGCCATTGACGTATCCACTGAGCCACCTCCTTTATTTGAATTCCCTTGGAATGTTTGGGCATCTTCTTGTGCCATCTTCACAACCTTCTCTATTTCAGGACAGTTCACCTCAGAATGAGTTGCAGTATCATGCAACCTACACCAATTAGTCATAAAATTGAGGTAAGCCACATTTGCAGTATGTGGCATGTCCTCATTAACTTGATAATTGTGAGAAACCCCACCATTATTTGGCCATGTGTTCCACTGTCTATTGTTATTAGGCCTCTGGTTATATCCTCTATTCTAATTTTGATAACCTTGGTTAAGGAAGTTTTGGCCTAGATAATTCCTCTAGCTATGATTGTTGTTGTTCTAATAATTACCTTGATTATTATTATTCTAATTAGGGTAGTTACCTTGATTAGCATAATTACCTTGGTTCTGAGAGGGGTTCAGTTTAAGTCGAGACATGTCATTTGTGACTTGAGACAGAGTTTTGTTTAGGGTCTCCACCTCATTCATGAGTTGAACTATCCTTTCACTCTCAACATTCTTAGCAACGGGTGGCTGACCGAGAGGATTTGGTATTCCAGCTTGATTATGATGACCATGTGGACTGTGATGAGCCTGTGATTGTTGAGAGAAGTCATGAGCTCCATTGGAAAAGAATGGAACAAGAGATTGAGTCTGCAACTCAGACATAGGTCCATAATGGGAAGGAGACATCCCTAGGATAGTATTGAATAAAGGGGTTGGATTAGGCATCTGATACCCCATAGAAGGAAAAACTCCTCCCAAGTTCCCTTGTTGAGAGCTAGTTTGTTGTTGCAGCTTGATTGCTAGATGATAAACTTTAGACAGAGAATCAATATCTGCCGGCTGATAAGTCCTTTGTAGGAACAAGCCAAGAAAAGGGTCTATAAATCTAAAATATGCCTAAATGGCACTATTCTCAACAACTAGATAGGTGTCCTGCAATCTCCTATACATTTTTTGAACCCTTGTATTAAACAAGGGCAGTGATTCACATGGCTCCTTCCTAATGGTAGCAAATTGATGGAACAAAATGGTTAGATCTACATAAACTCTGAACTGATTAATGAAAGCATTCTCCAGATCTGTCCAGCTCATAATAGAACCTTGTGGAATATTTAGGTACCAGTTGTACTCCATATCCCCTAAGCAATAAGGGAACAACATACAAACCACATCATGGTGAGCTATCTGGGCTCTGGTAAAAGTGTCCTTAAAAACTTGTATGTGCTCCTCAACACTCCTTGATTCACCATGAATGTATTTGGGACAAAATCTCTTAGGATTCTTAGGCATATCATGAAAGCCTCCAGGAATAGTCCCCAATGGAGAGAGATTATTCACAAAAAATTCCATTGGTGGTGGTGGTGGAGGTTGAGCCAGCTGTTGGATGGGTTGAACCAGCTGTAATGGCAATTAAGGTGGATTTGGTGGTGGATTCACGAGTATTAACTGGCGTATTGGTTAAAAGCTTGGTGGAGTGAGTGGAGCTAACAAGGGTGGTAGAATGGTTTCCCTATGAATCTTTTGTCTCGTTGGGGTCTTGAGTTCTACCAAAGGTGGTGGGTTTTTAGTTGATTGAAGAACTCCATGGGACCTCTCTGCTGAGAAAGACCAAATGTTATTCAATTTTCTCTTCTAGCCCTCCTTCTAGCACCAGTTCCTGTTGAGGTGACAAATTGACATACAACATGCAGGTAAGATAAAAGTGAAATTATCTCACCTCTCCTAAAAGAGACAATCAATAATTGAACTGATCACCTCCCAAGGTCTTTGGTGTTGGTTTGCAACGTTGATGTTTCATAAAGTGGTCAATATGGTTGTAATGTTCAAGGGGCCTGCTAGTTTTCAGCTTCTGGATTATTTCAAGATCAAACATCTATCTAAACCTACTTTAACTGAGGGTTTCAAAGAAATAGAAAAAGATAGATCAAGGTTTTCAAACTGAAAATAATGTTGATTCATTCAACTAATCAGACTTTTTACCTTCCAGGGAATTCCTAAACTAGAACTACAACATAAAATTAACCCTATAATTGATACAAAGTTTCATTCATTCATAGTGCAAACTTTAACAGTAGATTATAAATCATCATTCAAACAAAACATAAGATAGAATTTCATTCCTTGAAAGCTTTTCAAATAAAATGATTAACCCAAAATGAATACCATTCTAGAGCATAATATAAAGTAGGTTTAAATTTGGTTGCTCCTACTGTCAATGAAATAGATAAGTAGCATTTACAAATCTGGCAAGATCACCAGTGTATAGAAAGCCCATGTCTTCAAATTATCTCCATCTATGCTAAGAAAATTAGGAAGATACATAAACTCCTCCTGCAGAACTGCAAAATGTCTAACTTACTTCAATACCCTAACTTGATTTACTACTAAATTCATTGATTCTCCCAATGAAGCACCAAGCACCAGGTAGATTCTCCTGACAATGGACCAATGTCAACAATAGATCACTAAAATGAATAAAAGCAACATACAACAGTGAAATTTACCAAATTAAAGCATGGAAACACAAGAATTTATCATTAGAATCATCAATTTTATCCAATTTCCATGCTCCAACTGCTTAGCAGAGAATTCAGAAAAATCCGGCCAGACCAAAATTTTGCGGATGACCCAAAACTCTGAACTTTGGAAAACTAAAAGAAACCAGGAAAGTCCAGCCAGAACGAAGAATTCTAAAGTAGGCATAAGGTTAACCAATAGATTACTCGAGTGAAGAAGGAATGCATACAACATTGTGAAATCCATCAAAATAAGCATGGTACATCAAACATTCATCACCTAAATCATTCCTGTGTCAACAATTTCAAGTCACTCGAAGCTTGGTAGAAAATATAGAAAAATCTGACCTAATCGAAATTCTCTAGAGAGGGAAAAACTTTGAACACCAACACATTTCCAGAAAAATGAAGGAATCTGGGAAAATCTGAATGGGCAGGAAAATCCCGAGGTCGACAGGAAACCCGAAAACTGACAAACCAATACGAATTCGCACAAACTGACCGAAGGTCACAAATTTGAGGACCCTGGGCACGAAAATCATTTAACATGAGCCTCCTACAAATCTTCTTCGAATGCTAGGCTCAATTGAAAGCAGATAAAGATGAAATGGCGATGCCCTAGGCATGAAACCCTAGATTTTAACCATGAACACACAGGGCAAGCCATGAAATGGCCAAACATAGGAATTCAAACTCCAAGCAAGACCATAACGTTTTAAAGCACAACAAGATCGAACATCACAACTCAGGAGAACACAAATGATAAAGAAAAATGGCATAAAGCTTGAAAAATCAACCAAACTGAGAAACCCGACGGCTAGACGGAAATCCAAAAAAAGCTGACCCAGGAAAAATTCCTCAGAAGCCAGAAATCTCCAAACTATGGTGCAAAACAGGTCGAGCCAGACTTCGATCGCAATCGGATGGGAAAATTTGGATAAGGCGGACAATCCCAAACTGGCTCGAAAACTTGAACTACAACATGGAAACAAGAGTTCAAAAGAAATCCCAGAAAATCCGAATGGACCGAAAAATCCCGAACTAGGGTAAAAACCTGAACTTCGCCCAAAACTTAAGATTTTCAATATCCAACTTGGGAAAAACACTTGGGCAATCAATATAAACATATTAAGCACATGTCAAGGCAAAGGATAACCTTAAAAAATGAAGGGGGCAAAAGACAAAGAGCGAGAATGAAAGAGGGGGGGAGAAAGGGGTCCCATTTTAATCAAATTTAAAATGGGGTGGTTATGCAAGACATAACACATCCCTTCCTTTATGAGTGATTGACTAGGGCTTGTTCAAAATGTCAGGGCCTTTATGGATACTTATGTTGCTCTATATTGGGAGAAATTTCTATTTTTTTATCTGATTGAGTTCATCTTCAGTAATCCTAGCTAGTTTAGGGTTAGGGTTTTAAATTCAACTCTTGGTTATGCTTGAACCATAAAGGAAAATACTATATAATTATTAAGGATCTTTCCTCTGGTCCCTCCATACTTGCAACTCTTGCATTTTTCCATTGTAAAGGTTACTTCAAGCTTTTATATTAATGAAATTCAAGTATTATCACCATTATCCCTTATATCTTTGAGTAAAATTCATTTACCTTCATATCTGAGTGGGTGTTTTAGTTGCTTCTTTGACATATTATGTTGTATTGAGGTAGGAAGGAAAAAAATATAATTTTGATGCATCACCTTCTTTCCATTTTATGTTATCCTCCTATCCCTTTTCTTCTATGAGTCATTAGATTAGAAGTAGTGATAGGTTTTCATTATGTTGGGTTAGACCAAAACGTCTATGCTTAATTTAGAAGAGGAATTTGGCCTTCTTTGGAGACTTGACCTTAATTTGCAAGGTCGCACACCTTGAGTTTATTTCCTTTATATCATTAGAAAATTAAAGCCTTGTTCAGTTAGGTGCAATTTTTTGTTACAATAGTAGCCACCAACACCAGTCCAGAAAAGAGATAGATCCATTGATCCACTAGTCTAATGCATCTCCATATGCATCTACTTCAAGGAAGGAGGGGCAATAAACCCCAACTTCTTTAAAAGATACTCAAAAGTATCCTTAGCAAGAGCCTTGGTAAATATTTCATCAATCTAATCCTTTGTAGGTACATACTCAAGATTTACCTCACTCTCCATAACCTTCTCTCTTAGAAAGTGATACTTGATAGATATATTATTTGTCCTTGAATGCATCACTAGATTCTTTAAAATGTTAATTGCACTTGTATTATCACAACATATAGATATAGGCTCATTATATACTACTTTGATATCCTTCAAAGTTTGTCTCATCCATAAAAATTGTGTGCAAAAATATGTAACTACAATATACTCAGCCTTTGTAGTGGATAAAGAAACCGAAACTTGATTCTTACTTAACCATGATAGCAATCTACATCAAAGAAATAATGCTCGACGACTTGTGCTTTTCTTGTCATCAACACAACCAGCCTAATATGAATCTATATAAGTACTTAATTTGAAATCAATATGATCCCTAGGAACTTACCACAAGCCATAATCCAAAGTTCCTTTTAAATATTTGAATATCCTCTTCACAGTTGCAACATGTGTTTCTTTAGGTTTTTGAAATTTACCCACAAGGAAAATCACATGCATGATATATCGTCTAGTAGCAATTGGATATAGAAGTACACCAATCATAGATCTATATTTTCTCTCATCAACCTTAGGTGAATCATCATCTTTTCTCAATATACAAATAGTAACCATAGGTGTGAATACTAGTTTGGAGTCTTCCATTCAAAACTTCTTCAACATTTCTTTAACACACTTAGAAAATGAAATTAAAATCCCTTTATCTATTTGACAAGTATCCCAAGAAATAAATTCATCTCCCCAAACATTGACATCAAAAACACTTTATGAGGCATCTTTGCAAAAAAATTCTTACACATCTTCATTGCTTCCAAAGATAATATCATCCACATACACAACCAATTTCAAATATTTCTATCTACAGTGCCTTTATTGAATTGTTGATGTGTCAAATATCTGTCCAATCTTGCATATCAAGCTCTAGGAGCTTGCTTTAGTCCATAAAGTACATTTTTCAATCTAAAAACCATATCCAGTTGATCTAATAGCTGAAATCCTTATGGTTGTTCCATGTAAACCTCTTCTTCTGACTCACCATTTAGAAAAGCAGACTTCACATCTATCTGATAAAACTTAAACTCCTTATGTGCTAAAAATTCCAAAGTCATTTCAATAGCTTCCATCCTATCCATAGGGGAAAATTTCTCCTCAAAGTCTATTCATTCCACTTATGAGTAACCCTTACACACAAGTCTTACCTTATTTCTTACCACTTGTCCTTCCTCATTTAGCTTATTTTTGAAAACTACTTACTTCTAATTATGTTTTTGTTTGTGGGTCTAGGAACCAATTCCCAAGTCTAATTTTTCTCAAATTGCATGAGTTCTTCTTTAATATCTTTAATCCAATGTTTATCTTTCCATGCCTCACTCACTGTTTCAGGTTCAACTTTAGAAAGTAAACACAGATTTACCTCAACTTCTCTCCAAATTTTCTTCTTGTCAATACTCCTTTCCCCTTATCGAGCCAATGATCTATTCTTTAGAATGATTATTTTGCAGATACTTAGGGATTTTAGTGGTCTTCTTTGAAGCTTATTCCTCTTCATTATGCACTTCTTTTTCATCAACTTTTCATTTTTCTTCTTCTTCTTCTTCTTCTTCTTCTTTACAATAAAGTTTTTCTGACACATATCCATCTATTGCAATTGAATTATGTAAATTTTCATTAACTTTAACATTTGTACTTTCAACAATCTTTCTCAACCTTTTGTTGTAACATCTATAAGCTTTTATTTTAGTAGAATATCCAAGATACCTTCATCAGACCTTGCATCCAATTTTCCTAAGTTTTCTTCATCTCTCCTTATATGGAATTTGCTTCGAAATACTCTAAATTGCTTTATAGTAGGAATCCTTTCATACCATAACTCATAGGAAGTCTTTGTACTATAAGCTTTAGCTTGAACTTTGTTAAGTATGTAAACAATATTATGAATTGCTTCTCTCTAGTATTATTTTGATAGATTTTCTTGTTTCATCATAGTCCTAATAGCTTATTGAATAGTCATGTTTTTCCTTTCAACAACTCCATTCTAATAAGGAGTTTTAGGGGAAGAAAAGTGCCTCTTTATTCCATGAACTTCACAAAACATGTTAAACTCATTGGAGGTGAATTCTCCATGGCTATTGGACCTCAAAAATTTGATATTCACATTCATTGTATTCTCAACCATATATTTAAATTCTTTGAATGTATCTAATGCACCAAATTTCTCTCTGATGGCAAGAAAAATGGATATCTTTTAGAGATATCACACTTTTCCACTCAACCATTCATTAAAATGTCCTAGGGGTCCTAATTGGATTGACTACCAACCTCACAAGGTGAGCCAATTCTCAATTAGGAGGGGCCTAGGAAGGGGTTCTTTAAGTTCTAAGGGGTTCACCACAAAGCAAATGCTTAGAAAAGAAAATGTTTGAAAACACGCTGTGATATCCAAAAATACCTATAACTAAAAATGTAAGCTAAATGAAAGATGAAAACGATCAAATTATGCAACAAGGAGATAGTATGTGTGAACTTGGGAAATTTGGAGATGTTGTGAGGATTCTAGAAATGAAAAGAAGTTGTCAAAATATGTTGTGGAGGACTAAGCTACCCAAAATGATGTATTAGTCCTGCTGCTATTTTTCACGATAAATACAAAGTATTTGAATCTCAGAAACGAATCTTAGAAAATATCTTTAAAATAAGGTTGGGATGACTAATAATCCCAAGATGGTGTATTACTCTCATTCTAAATTTCTAAACAATCTGAATAGGATCCTGAACTCCAAGGTCTGCACTTGCTTCTCCCCAGATCTGAGGTCTTTAAACTTCCAGATCTGGCTTGTAGGTGAGTTTTCATGAAGATGACAACTTTGTAATGCAAATTTGCAACTTTTCACTCCAAATTATCTTCAAATATTCAACTTAGATTTGCAATCACAAATATGCAAGATGGGAGAAACTTGTTGTTTGTTAGTGAATGGGGGTTCACCTTGGTCAAACCCCTTGTTAGTAATTAAACCAAATGATGAAATGAATCATGAAACATGAAATATGTAAATGATATCACCTTGTATGATGTCTTGTGAAGAAAATCTACAATCTATCATGTAGTGGTCATGAAGAATGTAGATCTTGGATCTTGGAATATGTTGTGAACAATGGTTACAAATAGATCTTCAATGCTACATCCACAATCTTGGCTCAACAACATGAATGTATGCACTAAGCCCTTTAAATGATTCTTGAATCTTGATGATGGATTCAAGTGATTGATGAGTTACTCTTGAATGCATAAACTTTCCTTAGGAATGAATATTTGAATGCTTGTTATCTTGTTATATGAAAAATGAGTGGAGGAACCTTATATTTATACTTATTCATGGTTAATATCCCAAAATTACACCACAATATTCCAACATGTGAAGTCATTAATTAAAGGAGGGTAAATCCCACCCAAATTAGAAATTGAATCCTGAAAATAATCCAAGGAGGACTAAGATGCCCTAGGTGGCCTCTTAGTCCCAAGGCTCAATTCTCGGGACACAAACTTCAAAAAGGGACTTATTTTGGTGGTTTCAAAATCAAGGTCCCAAGATCCATGAAGGAAAAATATGCCCTACGTGGCATTTTAGTCCCACTCCATAAATTAAAGAAACATAGACAAAAACATTAAGTGATCATTTATCTTTTGAGGTTTGTCAAGATTTTCCATAAAAATATATAGTTTATTAGGCTTGTGGATGCAGAATAGTGCCAATTAAGCCATAAAGAAGCATATATAAAGCAAGGTGGGCCCAAACAAGTGTGAAAATGCAAGGGTATGCATTTTACTACACTAAATTTAGCAGCAACTTTAGTGATAGGATGAACTTGATTCAAGCTCATACTAAAGTAGCCAACCACACACTAAAGAGGGGTTTGAATGTACCAACATTAGTAAGATAAGATGACAATGATCAAGAGGGATGATCAAGCCCCCAAGGTTGAGATCCTATGAAAAATGAACATAGGCACAAAGGAACACATTTGGATGATATATGAAGCCATAATTAGATTTCTAGCATACACTATCAAGGACAAGAAAAAGGTAAAAGAAAAAGGAAAAAGGAAAGAATGCAATAGATCAAGCTTCAACTAGTCATCCAACATAGTGGATTGGGTCTAGGATGTTTTTTCAAAAAGGTTTACAAATGGAACACATTGTCCACTATGCAAACAAAACACATGCTCACAAGGGCTAGTGGGAGCAAGGTGTCCACTAGGTGAGCCCCAAGAGGTCCATATCAAAGTCTTACATCCATGACTTTAATAAGGACAAAAATAAAAAAATGCACACTCACAAGTGCTAGTGAAGCTAGTTGTTCACTAGGTGAGCCCCAGGGGACCATATCAAAGACATAACTCCATGACTTTAATAAGGTACAAAAATGCATCACAATAAGAAAGAGAGAGGTTCACAGGGATTTTTCTTAGCTCATGCAAGGTCTCATCTTAGGGAACATTGTTCTTAATGTTTCCAAGAGAGGACAAGTCAAATAAATATCACACTCTTGGAGGAAATCAAACCCAATGACACCACCAAGAAAAGGACACATCACAAGAAGAAAACAAATTTCACAATGAAACATGAGTGTCAATGTATGGTCCCACTTTAAAGTAGTTGCTAACACCATTGTTGTGAGCAATTGATTTAAAGTAGAAGAAGACATGAGAGCTTAGTCGGAAATCCCTATGCCATGTCATATGTTTCCCATAAGCTATGTCATGAAAAAGGGAATGCCGTAGAAAGATAGTATGTGACATGTGAGCCAATCTAATGCATGTTGTCCTCATCGGAAGCTTTCTCTTTACATATACATGAAAGGTGATGAACTAACCGAAAGAGGAAATGACAAGTGACATATGAGGACAAGACTACTTAACCCCTTGCCCTCATTGAGTGTAGAAAAAAGGTGAGCTAAAATGATTGATGAAAAACATGCTAGAGTGAAAATCAATATCAATTAGAGGAATTAGGTGACCCCACATAAGGAAGAACACCAAACTCGTTAAGATGTTGAATTTTTCTACTCAAAGCCTTACATTCATTAGTAGAATGACCATGAATTCTATGATATGCACAAAATGAAGTCTTGTAATAAAATTTATTTCATATTCTTGGAGGAAGAGAGATCAAATGATCTTGGAGGAGTCTCGTCAAGATACTCTCTTGGTCAAAATTTGAGGATGTTGATTTATTTTGTGACAAAGATATCTCTTGCTTAGCACAAGGTGTCATACCTACACAAGATGCTTTAGATTGTGATATTTTGTTCTCTCCTTTATTGGAGGCTGTAAAATCTAACGAATTCAAATCATTTTTTTTGCATGATGACATTTACATTTTAAGCAAGGATTTCTTTGTTTGATTCATTTCTTGCAAAGGATAATGAACAAGGCCACTAGTGTCTATTAGTTCAAGATGCACCACTATTAAAGTTAGATTAGAAGGATGTTTTGTGATAGTGTTGATATTAAGTGAAGGCTTAGTTGTGTCTTTCAAGGGACAATAAACCGAGACCACTAGTATTTTCTTGCATGTGAGGCTATATAGGGACATGGATACCTTGTTCTATAGCACCACATCCTTTTCCACTATATCTGAGTTGTTTCACAAGTTTCTAACCTTTTCCATAAAGCTTCTTCATATGTTTTGGATTTCATGGTTGCTCAGGATTAAATTCACCAAAATTTGTTGTGTAATTTTCTTTTTCTTCTAAATTGGTTGAGGTGGATGCTTTCAAAGGGAAATCTAAATTTTGTGTTGACATTACCTTTGTTTCTTTTCCCTTGTCTGAATCTTTGTGTATGATCTTGTATTCTCCCATGAATGTATGTTTGAAATATAAGGAACCTAAATCATCCTCTAATAGCTTTGTAAGTTCCTAAATGTGTTTTTATTTTTCTTGAACTATTGCATGGGTTCCACTTATGTCATTGGTGTTAATGTGTTCAAGGGATTTTCCTTGGTTTTCTAAATGTTTAGACAATTTTATGGTTCAGGATCAGCTTCGATTATATAAACTTTGTTTTCGTAGAAATATTTTATGATACGATGAAGGTTAGAGAGCACAACATGCACCTCATGACTCGATGGTCTACCTAAGAGAATATTATATGAAAGAGCATGAGGCATAACATGAATAGGGTTTTGTAAGGTAGCCTTTCCAACTATAATAGGTAAAGTTATCACTCCAAGTGATTTCTTTCCAACATTTTCAAATCCCTTAATAGATAAAGAGTTAGGTTGAATGTTTTATTATCAACACCAAGATTATCCAAAATATTTGCACTACACACATTTAAGGTTGAGCCATTATCAGCAAGGGTTTGGTTTATCCCTTTCATCTTGTATTGAACTATTATCATGAGAGCATCACATTGTTTTTGCACTTCCAAAGCAGAGAGTTCACTTTGGTGGAAAAAAAGGTGTTAGCATTTATCCCTTGAATCATGGCTGCTATGTCATTTAGGTTTCCACTAGAGGGAGCCAAAAAAAATTGTAAGGCTATTTGAAGCATGGTTTCATAAGTAGGTGAATTTTGAATTGGGTCTCAGAGGGATATCTTTGCAAGAGTATTCTTAAGTTGTTCAAAAAGATCATAGTCCTTTCCACTTTGTGGAGACAAATGAGGGGCACTAGGCAAGGTAGGATTAGGAAAAGGGAGGTATGTTGAAGTGGTTTTTATTGGTTGTGGATTTTTCCTAGTGTTGTATACACGAGAAATTCTATTGTTACTCAGTTGCTACAAAACATTGTTCTTAGGTGGTTCAAGGATAAGGACATGTTTATTTTGAACTTGTGGTTTTTGAGAAGGTGGATAAATGATAAGTTTAGGTTTAGGAGAATAATCCAAGGGATATCTAATGTGCATAACCTCAAAAGAATTATCCTCATTTTTGTGATCTCTTAATGAAGAGGAGTCCAAGGTTACTTCATTATCTTCATCTAAGGAATTACTATTGTCAATTGATGTTCTTACTTTCTTCCATTGTTATATCTTCCCTAGTAGGAGAGTGTTTAGGAGAACTAGAAACCAAATGTTCTTTACATTCAAGGGTTGGTTCTTCTAAAATTACTTCATCATATGTGAGGAATTTATCAATGGTTAGATGCTCTTGTTTATCAATACTGGGGATATTAGGAGAAGGCTCTATTTGATTGTTATGATTATTCATGACTTTACCCTTTTTCTCTAAGGTCTCATTCTCTTCTGCTATACCATCTACCCTAGTAGGAGAGATTGTAATATGTTAATCACATTCCATGGTTAGATTTTATAAAGTAGCTTCATCACAAGTAAGGGAGGAATCAAGAGAATGACAACTATGATTACCAAATAGATCGCTCCAAATGGTAGGAGCATTAGGCAAGGGAGGAACAAGATTTTCATGACTCTTGATTTTTCCATCTTCTAACACCAACCTATCCTCTTTGTATCGAGGGGGGATATTAGAAGCAATACAATTATGACTATCTATGATATCATCTTATTTTGCTAAAACATTGTCACAATCAAGGGATGAATGGAGACTAGGTAAGGTGATGTTTAGAAATGTTTCAATGATTTCATCTTTTTTTTTTAATTTCTTCCAAAGGGGGAGGAGGATAAGGACAATCAAGACTCTCAATGCTTGTATCTTCTTTCACAACCAATGCTAGCAAAATGAAGCACAAAAATGTTGATTTAGATCTTGAAAAATACAATATGAAATTCCATAGGGAATCAGACAATAGGGATGGTGTCTTAGTCCTCCTGATTAATTTGAAGGTTTCATATGCTGCAATAGATAGAAAATCACTCAGATAGGGTATTGCAACAAAAAACTAGAGAGAGACTTGTTAGGAACTATATGAAGAATAAAAACAAAAACAAGAATCAAGCATGGAACAAGAACACAATCACAACATAGTGATTTACCCTAGAAAACCCCAAACCGAGGAAAACCAGCAATGAAGATCTTCATATTAACCCTCAGCCACAACTAGGATGATCCTGGAGGCTTCAACCAACCACACATACAATGGAGTCACCAAGACATTATATAGACTTCCATACATGCAAAACTGTGGGCTCAAAACCAAGAGCTCCAAAACCATGGACCAATGCAACTAGTACAAAACCATGTGCTAAAGACCACTAAGGTTAATCCACTAAATCTAACCCAAGAATTTGTTTAACCCAACCCCCCTTTTAAACATTGTCTTGGGGTTATCACCAAACCCCCTTCCACAAGAACCAAGTGTAATTCCCTCTCCGTAACTGAGATCGACATCACACTGGGAATCCACATGAATCTAAGCCCCCCTAACCACCAGGGAGAACTCCTCTCTTACCAGGCCTTTCCTTTCAAGGATTGAGCAAGCCATACCAGGTCTTACAACCATTAACCCAAATAAATGTATTAAATTTTACATACAACTCCATTACAATCTTGTTCTTGCTACAACCATCCTTGGTTGTGGGCACCTGCAACACCTACCTACAATGACTTAAATTACTAGGAAACATGCCTACAACAACAACCATGACCAATATTGCACAGACCTGCTCAACCTTCTTTTGAGAGCCAGAGCGTTGAGGCACACACTCAAACCTTTTGTTTCAACAAGAATATAAGATCAAAAAAAAATGTTTCCTTATCTCCACACATTGTGAGAAAAGGATCAATCTTCAGCCAATTCCTTCATACTTCCTCAAGCTTGTCAAGGTAATAAATCTTCATAGAAGAAATACCCAAAACCTTAAACACCAGGAATTCTTACATGCATCAACATGCAAGCACATGCAAGCCACATGTGATTCCATGCAAGTACATGCAACTCATAAACCTGCACATTCAAGCAAAAAGAAAATCCCAAAAGGAAGATTTGAAACCAAGTGTTGAAAATGAAGGTAATATTATAGCTTAAAACTTGTGAAACTATGAGACTGTAGATCTAATTAAGTGTTCTTTGTCACAATTCTTTTTGTATGATTAATCTATTTAGATGAATTTTACCAATTGTAGAAAGAGGCAAAAGATTGTAGAAGAATGATGCAAGGAGATAGAAGTGACACAACATATACATGGAGAAACCATTTCGGGAAAAAACTCCACCAGAATCAATAGTGCTTGCATTATTTAACTTTAGAACAAGATTGCAATAATACTGTATCAATCCTTGATTGATATGCTTCCTTGCCTTAAACAATCCTTCTTCACAACCTACAATAAACTCTCATAGAACTCTCATACACTTGTTGTAACACAAGCTATCCATGCATTCCACGTGACCAAGCATGGATCTACACATCCCATGTCATGCTTCAAACCCTCACACATGCATAAGCTCAACCTCCTAACTTGTTACAAACTCTAATGCACTTGTAACAATTAATAGACAATTATGAGCATTGTAGACTCCTAAGAGTTGTACAAAACAAGAGCATAAATCTCCTCACAAAAACTATTCCTAGATTTGGCAAGTAGAGTTCCACAATGTAAACAGAAGTCAAACCAAATTCTTCCTCAATTTTGACACCCCAAATTGAACACTTAACTGAACTTCGGTCAAGAAAATATCTCCCAAGCTTCTCGTCAAAGTTGGCACCCAAGAATGGTCCCACTTAACTGAGCCTTGTAAATATCTTCTCATGCAAAAGGTGTTAACTGAAAGATGCCAACTTGGGTGCCCAAGGTGGGTCCAAGTCAATCTTAGTTAAATGAAACATGTCTCTCCATCATTTCATGAAAACATTATGCATGATTGATCATCCACACTTAATTGAATGTGTCCACCTATTATTTTTCATGCAACTAAAGTCATTAACTATCATGCAACTCAATTCAACTGAAGTCAACTAGCATTCAACTGAAACTAACTACAAGCAACTGAAGATAACTAAACCATAACTAAACTAAATTGAACTGAACTAAATTGACCTGAACTAAACTAAACGAAATTGAACTGAATTGAACTAAACTAAACTCCACTCATGTAAAAATCAATTCCTAATTTTTAGGATCTTTATATGCATTACTAAAGTGTTATCTATCCTCGAAAAAATTAACTTAAGCAAGGTGCATTCCACCTTCCATGTGGGCACCCCATGTGATCCTATTTTGTAGGAGATCTTCTTGGGCATCCCCATGTATGTTCCTATCATTTAGGAATAATTAAAAATCCCAATTTAAATGTTCATTTTATTTGAATTTAATCTTTTTCTAATCCTAGTGTTGGGTAACACTTTTCAAGGACTTAGGAGATACATGAAATATGTTTAGTATTACAATTAAATGGCATCCTATTCCTAACATTCTCCCACTTAACATTATACATTGAAATTATTATAAATAACGAATCATTATTATAAATCAAGTATAGGACTCAAGCCAATGGCTTTCCTACACCAAGTGAACTTATGTGTAGGAGCTGGTTTCGTAAGATAATTTGTAGCATTGATCAAAGTGTCAACTTTCACAATAATTAACTTCCCACTCTTAGCCATTTCTAGCACAAAGTGATATTGAAAATCAACATGCTTAGTACAAGCATAAGACATAGGATTTTTAGCTAAACAAATAGCACTTTGACTATCACATTCAAGTCTAATTTGCTTGCAATTAAAACCAATACCTTTCCCAAGTCTCTGTAACCAAATTGCCTCTTTAGAGGCATGCGTAGTAGCCATGTACTTTGCTTTTGTGGTGGACAAAGCAACTGTGGTCTGCCTCTTACTCATCCAACTAACCACAACTCTAAACAAAGTAAACACATAGCCACTTGATGACCTTCGACTGTCCAGGTCTCCTACCTAATCTAAATCAACAAATACATGTATGTCCAATGATCTATGCATAATATTAATATCATTAGCACCATGATAAACCAAATAGTAATTAGAAGTACCTCATAAATATCTAAACACCCTCTTAACATAAGTCCAATATTCTTTACCACGGTTAGACATAAACCTACTTAGACCTCCCACTGCTTGGGCTATATCTAGTCTTTTATAGACCATTGCATACATTAAACTACCAACTACACTATCATATGAAATTTTAGACATTTCCTCATGATCAAAATCAGCTTTAGGACTCATGTCTAAACTTAACTTTGTGCCAACTAGTAAAGGAGTATTAATTGGTTTACTATCCCGCATATTAAACCGTTTCAAAATAGTATCAACATAGTTGCTCTGACTTAAGTAAAGCTTTTTGTTACCTCTATCTTTGCTAATCTTCATACCAAGAATATATTTTCAGCCCCTAAATCTTTCATCTCAATTTTTTTAGAGAGTTGTGCTTTCAATTCTTTGATCATTACCATGTTGTTACCAATAAACAAAATGTCATCAACATACAAGATAATAATTAAAATTTGATCATTAATACATTTTATGTAAACAAAATGACCTTCCTCACTCCTAACATAACCAATTTTTAATGCAAAAGCATCAAACTTATGGTACCACATTCTTTGTGATTGTTTCAATCCATATAAAGATATTTGTAACCTGCAAACTAATTCTTCTTTTCCTTTTCCAACAAAACCATCAGGTTGCCTCATATAAATCTCCTCATCAAGATCCCCATGCAAGAAAGCGATTTTCACATCCATTTTCTCTATCTCAAAATCATAAGTAGCAACAATATATAAAAAGAATCTAATAGAAGTTAATTTAGCAACATGAGAGAATATTTCATTAAAGTCAACTCCCTCTCTTTGGGAGTAGCTCTTGGCTACTAATCTAGCCTTATACCTTTTGAGATTACCATCTACTCCAATTTTCCTTATAAAGATCCATTTACAACCAATGGCCTTTCTTGCTTTGGGAAAAATATCAAGATCCCATGTGTCACAAATATCCAAGGAATCCATTTCCTCATTCATAGCCTATGACCAAAGCTTGTTCTCATTCGAAGACACAACTTCCTTGTAAGATCTAGGTTTATCATTAGTCCTCGTCAAAGAAAATACAGAATGAAAATTAGGTGGGCTATACCTATCAATAGGATTTCATTGTCTTGTGGATCTTCTCAAAGGGGGTTCTTCTTGTTGCTCAATATGCTCATTATGAGCATCTATCTCAAAAGAACTTTGTGAACTCTCCTCATCCAATCCATCCAATTATTCTTCAACAAATGCATATCCATAGGTTATGGTGAAAATGTAAAAGGTTGCAAGCTTTGGAATCCTCTAACCCAAAAAAATAGTTAACTATTTGGAGGATAGATAAGACTTCAGTAATGCATACATAAAGATCCTATAAATTAGGGATTGATATTTACATGAGTGAAGTTCAATTTAGTTCAATTCATTTTAGTATTAGTTCAGTTCAATTTAGTTATGGTTCAATTATCTTTAGTTGCATGTAGTTAGTTTTAGTTGAATGCTAGTTGACTTCAGTTGACTTGAGTTACATGACTAATGATTTCAGTTGCATGGCATATAATAGGTGGACACAATCAGTTAAGTGGGGATGGTTAATATTTCCTTATCTCCACATGCTATCAGCAAAGGATCAATCTTCAACCAGTTCCTTCAAACTTCCTCAAGCTTGATAGGCTAAGAAATATTCATAGAAGAAATACCCAAAACCTTAAACACCAAGAATTCTTACATGCATCAACATGCAAGCACATGCAAGCCACATGTGAGTCCATGCAAGTACATGCAACTCACAAACCTACACATGCAAGAAAAAATAAAATCCTAGAGGAAATATTTGATACAATTTGTTAGGAACCAAATGAAGAATAAAAATAGAAACACAAATCAAGCATGGAACAAGAACACAATCACAACACAGTGATTTACCCTAGAAAACTCCAAACTAGGGTAAAACCAGCAATGAAACTCTTCATATTAACTCTCAACCCCAACCGGGCTGATCCTAAAGACTTCAACTAGCCACACATACAATGGACTCACCAAGCCATTATATAGACTTTCATATATGCAAAACCATGGGCTCAAAACCATGAGCTCCAAAACCATGTGCAAGCACAAATAGCACAAAAACATGTGCTAAAGACCACTAAAGGTTAATCCACTAACTCTAACCCAAGAACTAGTTTAACCCAACAAGAATAAGATGCCACCAAGGGCGTTTTAGTCCAAGTAAGGGCCTTTTTGCAGAAAATTATATAATTCTAGGTTGATAATTGTGTTCCCAGGTTGCCTACCTAGGGACCTGATGTTTGGAAACAAAAATTTGTGCAAATCAATGCTAGAAAAAGTAACTAGTAACAAGAAATTGGATGCAAAAGTGAATGCAATTTTTTCAATTTTGAATGTAATAAGAATGTTTCTAAATGAAATTAAGATGATGAACAATGCACTTTTTTGTTTTTGAATGAGATAAAATGATGGAAGAAAGCAAAAATGCAACCTATATGCAGTTTCAATAATGCAAATATGAGAAATCCTAGATGCACTTTCACTAAATATGAGAAACCCTAGATGTAATTTCACTAATGCAAGATGCAATGCAAGAATGAATGCAACCTAGATCTAGGAATTTAATGGAATCTAAATCAAAAAATGAATGCTCCAAAACGGTCAGGTTCACCAAAATGATGAATAGAAAAATGGATACCTTTTAGAGATATCACACTTTTCCACTCACCCATTCATTAATGTCCTAAGGGTCTTAATTGGATTGAATAACAACCTCGCAAGGTGAGCCAATTCTCAATTAGTAGGGTCCTAGCAAAGGGTTCTTTGAGTTCTAAGGGGTTCACCACCAAGCAAATTTTTGGAAGAGAAATTATTTGAAAACACGGTGTGATATGAAAAATGACCTATAACTAAAAATGTAAGCTAAATGAAAGATGTAACTAATGAAATTATGCAACAAGGAGATAATATGTGTGCACCTAGCAAATTTGGAGATGTTGTGAGGATTCTAGAAATGCAAAGAAGTTACTAGAATATGTTATGGAGTACTAAGATGCCACAAATGGCATATTAGTCTTGCTATTGGATATATGCAGGATCATGATTGGCCAAAAAGTGGCGATATGATGGGTAAGTGTAGGGTATGTGGCTGATGACTTTTTTTTTAACCCAAAATTGATGAAACTAAAAGGGTTTTTAAAGGAGATTCTAAGCTTTCCACCAATATAAATTATGCTTTACATTGAATTTAATAAATAATTATTATTCATTTTCTATTTGAATTACAACTACTTATATATCTAAAATATTATAAAAAAATATTATCATTTTAATGTAGATAGGGTGGTCAGACAGACACCTACTTCTTATTTTTTCCCTAAAATTTAAGTACTGTTGCATTGAAATTTAAAATTTTCATCAAATAGATTTTTTTCAGAATAAACCTAGTAGTTTAGAAACTACATTCAATTTTCTACAGATTCTATTCTTACATATTTTTGAAATAATATAGATAACTTATTCAAAATTTTACATCAAGTTGCCTAACTCTGATTTTTCTAAATTTTTCGCCACTTAAGGGCATTTTTTTCCCATGATGATCCTACACATACCCTGTTGTTTTTTGGGGAAAATAAGGAATCTTTGGATCTCAAAACTAGATCTAGGAAATTTTCTGAAAAGTAAGCCTGGGAGGACTAAGATGCCCAAGATGGCATATTAGCCATGTTCTGAATTTTTGGAAACTTTGAACAGGATCTTGAGCTCCAAGGTCTACACTTGCTTCTCCCTAGATCTGAGGTCCTAAAGCTTCTAGATCTAGCATGTAGGTGAGTTTTCATGAAGATGACAACTTTTTAATGAAACTTTGCAACTTTACAACTTTGCACTCCAAATGATCTTCAAATCTTCAACCTAGATCTGTAATCACAAATATGTAAGATGGAAAAAACTTGTTGTTTGTTAGTGAGTGGCGGTTTAACTTGGTCAAACACCTTGTTGGTAATTAAACCAAATGATTAAATGAATCATGAAATATGAAATATGTAAAAGATATCACCTTGTATGATGCCTTGTGAAGAAAATATACAATCTACCATGTAGTGGCCATGAAGATGTAGATCTTGGATCTTGGAATATGACATGAACAATGGTTGCAAATAGATCTTCAATGCTACATCCACAATTTTGGCTCAACAACATGAATTGATGCACTAAGCCCTTGACATGATGCTTGAATCTTGATGATGGCTTCAAGTGCTTGATGAATTACTCTTGAATGCATAAAATTTCCTTAGGAATGAATACTTGAATGCTAGCTATCTTGTTATATGAAAAATGAGTGGAGGAACCTTGTATTTATACTTATTTATGCTTAATATCCAAAAATTACACAACAAGTTGACATTTGAAGTCATTAGTTAAAGGAGGCTAAATCCCACCCAATTTTGAAATTGAATCCTGAAAATAAGCCAAGGAGGACTAAGATGCCCTAGTTGGCATATTAGTCCCAAGGCTCAATTCTCAAGGCACAAACTCCAAAAGGGGGCCTATTTTGGTGGTTTAAAATCAAGGTCCCAAGACCCATTGAGGACAAAGACACCCTAGGTGGCGTTTTAGTCCCACTCCATAAATCAAGGAGACATAGATAAAAACATTAAATGATCATTTATCTTTTGAGGTTTTTTGGTATTTTCCATAAAAATATATAGTTTATTAGGCTTGTGGATGAAAAATAGGGCCAATTAAGCCATAGAGAAGCATAAATAAAGCAAGGTGGTCCCAAACAAGTGTGAAAATGTACTTGGGGTAGATTCTACAAAAAAATGCATGAATAGATCCAAAGAGCTCTAAAGTACCTTTCCAATGTCGTTTGAATTGTGAAAATTAAAGATACAGGAAAAAAGTTATGAACTTGGAAGTAGAAAATTAAGATTTGACTTTGATTGAGAATAATAGGAATCGCTACGAAAATATTATGATGAGATCCCTCCACTGGAAATTTTGTAGAACCAACTTTGTAATGATATCTCATTTTCCCAATTTTGACAGCGTATGCAAAAGTTATTCCAAAAAGAAAAAAAATGTTCCTTTAGGGAGAATCAATTCTAGGAGGGGGGCTAGAGACTTGTCGTACAAATGATGTATGCATGACATCATGTTAATGCCAATGATTCATTAGCTTAAATTTGATGGATGTCAGAGAAAAAAAATCTACCATTCGAGAAAAAAATTGGCAGTCATCAAAGAGAAAATAATATTCACTTGGAGCTTTGGGGGAATATTCCTTGCCTAGCTAGGTTTCACTGTCAAATTTTGAGGGTTGCCAAAAAAATTTTGACATTGCGGTTGATTTTTTTGAGCTTCCTATGTATTGAATATTGTCAAATGTCTTTTTCATATTGGATATCTATTTTCCCTTATATGTTCGATGTTTTAATTAAGGCCGCCACACAAATTTATAGCCACTAGAGAATTTGAAGTCTATGGCAAGTTTCAAATGGCCGTTGGTCGCTTTGAATGTTGCTAGTATATGTTTGACCAGCTGGAGGTGGTGTATTGTCCTACTGTGGCAAGGTACAATGTACCCTAGCCATAGGTCTTCAACTCTTCTCTTTTTTTTAAATTTTATTTTTCAATTTTTTGAAAAATCTTTTCTTTCTTTTTTTACAATTTTTTCTCTTGATTTTTTTTTTTTTAATTTGGAAAAAATATAGAAAAACCCAAATTTTTTCTAGATATGCAGGGGCACATTTTCGTATAGTGATTGTATGGATCGTATGAAATTCACCTCTAATCTCATGCCCCTAAAGAATTTTTTCTTTCATTGCAACTGCATGGATTTGAGAAAAATGACTGGTGATCTTAAGGTTTTTGGCTACTTTAGATGTAATGGCAAGGCCCATTTTGCTCCAAGCTGCACCAAAAAATTTCTCAAGGTTAGATCCCTCAAGAATTTGAATAGAGGGCTATAGATTTTGGCTCTTATACCATATTGGAATTGACTAATTCAATCCACAACCATGAAACACCTACAAGCGATTACCTATCATGATAGAGAAGATAAAAAATGATATTGTGCTTAATAACCTGTGAATTATTATTGATACAAATAACCTAGATGAATATTACAAATGAATGTGCATGCTTATATTAGCAAAGGACAAGAAAACCCTACATGTGGATTAACAAGATAGTGACAAGTGCTATATAATCTCACACAATGAGACAACTTGTCCTAAATTTTGTCCAATCTAATATAATAAGAATCAAACTAAAGATTAAGAAGCAAAACCTAAGTTTAGCTTAAGTGAACTAAAGTAAAAAATCCTCTAATAATTAATTTATGATTAATTAATTATAAGAAAATGACTTAAATTTACTTTAACAATAGTAACATTACCTAAGATTCAACCATTGTCTGAGTTGTATCCTGATGGTACACATCTCAAAACTTTGACAAATTTCATTGAGTTTTTAGGCATGATACAAAAAGATGCATTTTCTTATGTCATGTGATTTAGGACCACATCAATGATGTTAGCATTCGCCTCGATGGAAGTGAACCAAAGGAAATAGGAATCCACCTTTTGGAAAATGGAATTTAGGGACCTATTTCACTCTTTAGTTCATTAGGAAACCAAGATCCCTCAAGTGAATCAATTGATGGAAGGACTAGTTATTTCTTTGTCTGATTAAATGGGGGGTTTGCCATTAAATGAAGCTTCAAAGGAGAAATGCAAACTCTATGCACAAAAACCTAGAAACTTGAGAACATGAAATCATTTTTATAAAAGAGAATGAAACAAAAGTGTAGTTGGAAGAATGATGGAGTCAAAGAAAGGTTAGTAACCTTGAAATTCTTCCTTTTGAATTGCATTGGGACTGATACACCAAGTTGGGGAGATTTAGTCCTATTACAAGAATCTGGACAAGATCTGGAATCTTCTGGCAAGTCCTGCAGGATCTATAGAAAAATGGCAAAAGGGCTATATTGGGACGCATATACCCAGATAGTTGCAAAGTATCCCAGAAAAGTGAAAAGTGTCCTAGGGGTAAAAATTTGAACTAAAACTTGATGAGCCTCTAAAGATGGATTAAATAAGCATTTTCCCATTCATTTCATTAAATAAGTTGGATATCTTTCTCTATATTTCAATTCCAATGAGCCTTGACAACTTCTTATGATAACTTTGAGAACTTTTGAAACTTTACCTTCAAAGGATCTTCAATCTCCAATTCACCTAGATCTACAAACACATATCAAGAGAGAAAAAAAATTTTGTGTTAGGGAATAGGGGTTTGCCTTGGTCAAACCTTGTTTTGGTAATTAAACCTTGAAATGAAATCAAATAGCATGAAAGAATGATCAATGAACAAATGCTATGTTACTACTCACCAAACCCTTGAAATAAAGGCTTCAAACTTGTGTGAAATGGCTAGCATGAATGTGGATCTTGACTCTTGATCTTAATATGAGATAATGTCTTTGAATGCTTGCTTGAGTCATGAAAACCTACATAAAAAATGTTAGTTCACAAACACACATGATGCATGATGGCTTTGACATGATGCTCGAAATGCTTGATGATTTTCTCTTGAATGCTCTTGTAATTACTCTTGATCATAAAATTTTCTATAGGAATTCTTGCATAAACCTTCAAGGTGAAACTACATGAAATTACCTTGTACTTATACTTGTTTATGCCAAATTTCCAAAAATTACAATACTACAAGATGACATCAGATCAAGGATAATAAAATCCCACCAAGATTTTGATTTAAAATAGGTTCAAGTTAAAGTGGGACTCATATGCCAAGTTGGGAACCTGAGTCCCAATGGTTTAAACCTAGGACACAAACTCCAAGAAATGTTAAGTTCAATGTAATATTTAAAATTAGATCCCAAGACCTAGGTGGGACCAATACTTCCAAGGTGGCATATGAGTTCCGAATCCCTAGATCTAAAACAAATAACCTCAAATATTAAATTATGATTTTTCATTTGTTAAATATTGGGATTAACCTTAGAAAAATGCATTTAATAAGGATTGTGGATGCAAAATAGAACCAATTAAAGCATAAAAAAGCACAATTTTTATTAAAAGAGCCAAAAAGTTAATGTGAATATGTAAACCATATTATGTAAAACTAAATTAAGTCATCACTTAGCTCATCTTATCAATTATTCCGCAACTATGTGAGGAAAAGGGATACATTTTTTGTCACTACATTTAGCCCCCACTTTACTGAGAGGAGGAAATTGCTTCAAACTCACACTAAAGTAGACACTCAAGAGTGGCTCAAGTTAAAAAGACAAAATTATGGTGCCCCACCTTTCGGGGAGATGGAGCACGAGTTAGGGTTTGGGACCTATGCCTATTTCCCTCAAGTTTCATTCAAGTAAACCTTAGAGATCTTAATTCAAAGATAGAAAGGGGGAAAGAGATCTTGCAATAAGGTTTACTAGGGTGTGATTAAAGACTAAAAGAGGGTTCACCACCTAGCTAGGGGTTGGAAAGAAAAGTAACATGCAAGACCTAATGATCTACAAGACTTCAATAAATGACCTAGAAATGAATGTAATTAGAACAAACTAGAAAAGTACAAAGGTTCACCTGGAAACATGTAGAAGCTTAGAACTAATCTTGAAATTTTTAAAATATTGATCTTAGTGCACACTAGTAATCATACGCTAGGTTGGGTGTATTAGTCACAGATTAGGGTTTCTGGGCTAAAACAAGAATCCGGTGATGACAAGTCTAGATCTTGAGAAATTTGGAAAAATGACTATATTGGGAATCATACGCTAGAAGTGGCATATCAGTCCTATTCAAATTTTTCAAGGGATCAAATTTTGAATCTTCTCTCCTATCTCTACTCTATCTTCTCAACCTGATTTCCATATCTGAAACATTGAATTGTAATCTCTAGATGACTTTTCGTGAATATGATAACCTTGTGACCACTTGACAACTTTTCTCAATCTTGTAACTCTATCTTCAAGGATCTAGAAGCCTAAAATCACTTAGATCTACAATCACACATGTAGAGAGAGAGAGAAAAAATTGATGATTGTTGGGAAATAGAGGTTTTCCTTGGTCAAACCCCATTTAGGTAATCAAACGATATGATGAAACAATGAAACATGAACATGAAACATGAAATATGAAAAATGATACCTTGAATGATGTCTTGCAATCTAAATATTCAATCTAACATGAAGTCACCATAAAGAATGTAGATCTTTATCTTGAATTAGACATGGAACAATGCTTAACTTGGATCTTCAATACTACATCACAACACTAGCTCAACAACATGCTTGATGCATTATGGCTTTGGCATGGACATGTATCTTGAATTGCTGCAAAAAATGATGAAGAAATATTCCCTTGAATACCTTAGAAATTCTCTTGAATTCTCTATGATTCTCTTGTGAAGTCTTAGGATGCTTGACTCTTGATTGTTTAATCACTTGTAAAATTTCTAGGTGAAAATGAATGAAATACCCTTGTATTTATCCTTATCTATGACAAATTTCTTAAAATTACAATAATAGAAGCCAACATCAAATCTAGGAAGATAAAATCATGACAAGAATTGAATTGAAATTAGGTCTAAGCTAAGTGGGACTCATACACAAGTTGTGGCATATGAGTCCCATTAAGCTAAGCTTGGGACATATTTTTTATGAAATGCTTAGATTAATGTGAAATCCAGATTCAGGACCCAAAAATTTGGTGGGACCTATACACCCAAGGTGGTGTATGAGTCCCAAATCACTAAATCCAATCCATACAATCCAAACACACATGAATTATGATTGTCTATTGGTAACTGTTAGGATTAATCTTAGAAAGATGGATTAATTAAGGCTTGTGGATGCAAAATAAAGCCAAATAAGACATAAATAAGCCCAATTAATTAATAAAACCTTAGATTATGTGAAATTGTAAAGGTACACTTTACAACACCCTAAATAAGGCATAATTAAGTCCATCTAGTTTAAAAGGGCTCTAAACCTAATGTGAATGTGTAAAAAACATTAAAACACTAGATCAAGGCAACATTAGGCTCAATTTAATAAGAAGGGCCCAAATGAGTGTGAAAATGTAGAGGGATACATTTTTCATCACTACATTTAGCCCCCACTTTAGTGAGAGGAGGAACTTGCTTCAAACTTACACTCAAGTAGACATTCAAGAGGGGTCTAAGTGTACTGATGCAGATGATGTAGGATAACAAAGATCAAAGGAGGTGGCCAAGCCTCCAGGATCCAAGATACTATGTCAAACCAACATAAGCACAAAGGGACATGAATAAGGTTTATGATATGCATAATCAAGATACACAGTTTTACAATTTCAAAGATATATAAAGATGAAAGAAAAAGAAAGAAAATGTGGATCAAGCTTCGATTGTTTATCCTGCACATTGTGGATCAAATCTAAGCTATTTTTTAAAATATGCACACTCACTATGAGGCCAAAAAAATTTAGGATGTCCATTGGGTGATTATCCAAAAGGGTGAGACACATACACATGCAACCGATATGTGCTCACAAGCAATTGGCTATGGGAAATTCATGCCTAAGTTATGCTCCCATACATACAAACATCCCAAAGCTATACCTCCTGATAACTTTGATAAGGTGCCACACAACAATGAACTTTGAGCTTCATGAGGCAATTAAAGCTTCATATGTTTGAAACTCATGAACAAACAAGATGAATCCAAAAGAAAGCAAAGTGTGTTATGCAAGGTGGCCATATAACCAAAATTGCAAAAGAGTGTAAGGTACATTCAAGGGATTTTTTCTTAGTTTATGTAAGATCTCTTCTTAGGGAATGTCGTGCTTAATTCCTCCAAGATAGGAAAATTCAAATAAATATCATGGTCTTAGAGGAAATCAAACCCAATGACACCACCAGAAAAGGGACGCATAATAGGAAGAAGAAAAATCAGACAGTGAAACATGAGTGTCGATGTATGCCCCCATTTTAAAGTGATTTTTAACACCATCTCTATGAGCAATTGCTTTTAATTGGAAGAAGACATGAGAGATTATTCAGAAAGCCCTATTCCAAGACATATTTTTTTGAATCGAACTACATCATGGATAAGTATGTCACATGTGATCCAACTTAGGGCATTTCATCAATATCCCAAGCTTTCTCTTGTATGCACATGGAATGAAATGAAATAGCTAAAAGAGACAATGATAAGTGACACATGAGGACAAGGCTACCTAACCCCTTTCCACCACTTAGTGTAGGACAAGGATGAGCCGAGATGGTTGATGAGAGATTTGAAAGTTAGTATCAATTAGAGGAACTAGGTGTCTCAACACAAGGAAGAGCACCACAATCTTTAAGATTTTGAATTCAATTACTCAAAGCATTACATTCATTAGTAGAATGACCATGAACTCTATGATATGCACAAAATGAATTGTTGTAGTAAAATTTCTTTCATGTTCTTGGATGGAGAGATATCAAATGATCTTGGAGGATTCTCAAAAAGATACTCTCTTGATCAATAGTAGAAGATGTCCCTTTATTTTGTGACAAAGATATCTCTTGCTTAGTATAAGATGTCATTCTTAAACAAGGCTCTTTAGATTGTGATATTTTGTACTCTCCTTACAAGAGGGTGTAAAGTATATCAAATTTGAATCATTAGTGTTTTGTGTGATGACATTAATGTTAAGTGAGGATTTTGTTGTTTCTTCGATTTATTTCAAAGGAAAATAACCAAGATCACTAGTGTGTGTATAAAATATTGGATCAACTAAGTAAAAATCAAACACATGTTAATAAGACATTAAATCGAAAAAGCTATAAAAGAAAAATGAAATAATGCAAACCGTAATCGCAGCTTCTCGAAACCGTCTTATCCTCCTCTAACTTCACCGTTTTGTTGCTTCGAATGGCTCTTAGATCAACAGATAGATCTCAACAAAATGACAGCATGAAGAACGAGATAAAAATAAAAATGCATAATATGCAAAATGCAAAAGGTTATGCTAAAATGAAAGATATTGCTGTGATATTAAAACTAATATGCAAGCAAATGCTGGTGAAAATATGGCTATGTAAATGAGTATACGAAGTGTGCGAACATGAACGATTATGCAGAATGTATGTGGGATGATTAACCAAGGCTTGGATTTGCACGGGATTTTATAGAGTTTTCGAACGAGTTTGATTGGCTGAATCGATCGACAATCCAGATTAAGCTTGTTTCAAATGGACGGCGAGAGATTTTCGAAAGTAGAAGAGGAGAATGGAAGGTTTCCCATTTCTTCGAATTTCATCATTGAGTTTCGAAGGGAAACTTCCATTTCAAAGGATGAGATGCAAATTTGGAAGGGCGAGTTAGCATGAGTTAGGAATTTGGGAAGTGGAGATGAAAATGGAAACCCACATAATTAAATAAATTATTTAATTATGTTTTAAAATGAAAATAGGGTGAGGTGGAAAATATTAAATTAAAATATTTAATACTTAATTTGAGGATGAAGAATATTCCATTATTCAAATATTCAAAATATTTGAACTTTAGAATAGAATGATAATTAAATGTAAATGAATTATAAAAATTTATTTAATTTAATCAAGCGAAAGGTAAAAGATGAGATGAAGAAGATATTCCATTATTTAAATATTTAAAATATTTAAACTCTAGAATAGGATGATAATTAAATATAAATAAATTAAATTTATTTAATTTAATCAAGCGGAGGGTGGGAATGTTAGTAATTAATTTAATTAAAGGTAGAAGAATTTAGAAGATGAGCGATATAAATAAATAATTAAATTTATTTATATGCAGATGACATTGGATTAATTAAATAAATCATATTTAATTAATTAACAAGCTTAATCATGACCATTTTTAGACATATACATTTTGCCCCTCTTTGAAGTGATGTGTAAGACACATTGCTTCAAAGAAAAATAAGATTTTGCCCCTGATGTACTTTCGATGTTTTTATTGATGATGCCCCCTCAAGAGGTAAATCACGGATGAGAGGTAAAGTGGTTTAGCTCGCGACAGAAAAATAAATGTCCATTTTGGAAATAAAGTCACATTTTACCCTTGGTTGACCTTTAAAAGGTAAAAAGGTTGAAAGAGACAAGTCATTTGCACTTTTGACTATGGTGAAACTGTAGCTTTGAGAGTGACATCGTGACATGGAGATTCCTTATCATCACCACCAATTCGAGAGATTGCGCCGATATCAGAGGCCAGCAGCATACGGACCACCGGTGAGTTGATCTAACCCCCTGTGCTTTCAAATTTTTCCGTTTGAATCGTAATTTTTCAATTTTTTCGTGGATTTAGTTTTAAAGTTTACGTTTGCGTGCATATAGTAAAATTTAGGCGCTTTCGAAAAAAATAGGCGCGCATACAGTAGAAACAATTGCACATAGGTTATAGTTTCAAATTTCGTAGGAAAAACCAGTGTAGCGCATCCTGTAGAAATTAGCGCGCATATAGGAGAGATTCAAAAAATTTAGGGATAGAGCGCATATAGGGAAAATAGACGCGCATATAGGAAAGCGCGCATACAACGAAAAGAGTGGTGCATACAGGAAAACACACATTGGGTGCCTATTTTAGCGCATATGGTGAAAACTACGGTGCATATGGGATTGAGCGCATGCCGTAAAAAGAATGGCCCATCCAGTAAATAGTCAAAATGAATGTTCCGATGAAAATGATGATTTTGTATTGCTTCCTTAGTCAATAGATAGGTAAATTGTCATGTCATCATGTTGATATGGATAAAAATGATAGGAAAATCAAATGATTGATTAATAACCTTGCTTTCTAGGATATAAAACAAAGAGTAAATGAAACTGATATGACGTTTGATAAATTTGCTTTCTGCGATAGAAAGTAAATAGTAATTAATAGTAGGATAGGTATGATATCCAGCTTGATAGAGTTGATTTGATTTGATTGATAGGACTGATTGTGTGATATGGGTCGCTGATTTGATGCATTGATATGAGTCATTGATATGGGTCTAACATAGTTCACTGATATAGGTCTGATTTGGTTTTGTTTGAATATGTGATATGATTCTGATGGATGACCTTTGTGATGAAAAATAGGAGGTTTTCAAAAACCTCCAGATTAAGGAGCGACATTCAGCAGGTTGGGATAGGATCCCTGAGTTGACCCCTGCTGATAGAGCAGTGATTGATGCTTGTGGTTTGAGACCCTTGTTGGCGATACCGCCGATTAGGGTCAATAGAGGATTGCTGATAGCACTAGCAGAGAGATGGCACTCAGAGCACAACACCTTTCACATGCCGACTGATGAGGTGATAGTGACTCCCAAGGATGTATATAGGATCCTAGGTATTCCGGTTGTTGGAGCCCTTGTGTATTACGATCACAAGGAGATTGGAGGTACGGATGCTCTGAGGAGAGTGTACGGAGATGCGCGGATAGCCGGGTATTGGGTACCATGGGCAGACTTTCATGGATATCTAACCTTGCCAGCAGTTTTGGGTTCTTTCATTGGAGGTCTCCTTTGTCCGGATCGGGCAAAGGGATTGTCAGTGGGCTGGGGCAGGATTCTAAAGCAGATGATACTATAGCCGAGGAGGTATGCATGGGGGAGCTATATGTTAGCTCATCTTTATCACGATTTGCACCAGGTAGTTTACAGAGGATCCTCCAGTTTGTCTTGCGGGGTTACCATGCTACAGATTTGGGCCTGGGAGCATTTCCCTGTGATGAGGCCGGCATGCCCCAGAGTGAGGGCACGAGGCAGGCCATATATCTACATGTATTCTGAGTTCCTTACCCAGCCCAAGTTGGGCAAGGTAGATTATTGGAGACGACTTCTGGATGACATAGATACGGTCATATGGCGACCATATTTGGATTGCGAGCCATGGGCAACGGATGATACAGAGATGCCTTATGTATGCATTCCACGGTTCCTGATAGGGAGGACTCCCTTCATTTTGGAGAGATTTTTGGCCTTGCGAGTGCAGAGGCAGTTTGGATTCACTCAGGGGATGCCGCAGGGGATTGCACACTATGCCCGGAGTAGAGATGAGGCCGGATGGGGGCCGTGTATTGTGTATCAGGCTGCCTATATAGAGTACATGGCCTTAGCACCTGAGGCATGGGTTGATAGATGATACATTGTGGATGCTGGAATGTCTAATGAGTATGCTACCTATTTCCACACGCATTTGTTTCCATGATTTACCAGTCCTAATGAGCCAGCACCTATTTTGGTAGTACCACAGCCCGTAGTAGGTGGACAGGAGGATGCGGCTGGTGGTGAGCAGGGAGTAGTTGGAGGAGAGGAGGTGGAGAGTGGAGAGGAGGAGGGCTCAGATGATGATGATGATGGGGATGATGGCAGGATGGGAGGACATGCACTGGGTAGGTCAGGGCAGGATATCCTGAGGGGTGTGCAAATTATGTGGCGACCGAGGACAAGGATAGGGAGATAGACAGTGATCCAGATGACATCTTCCTCGTAGCAAGGAGAGATAGCCACTCTTCAGGCTCAGGTGCAGACATTGCAGTGGTAGCAGGGTCAGCTACAGAGTCAGCTATCACAGGCACAGGCTTTTATTGTACAGCTATAGGCACAGCTTTGCCCAGGCACAGGTACAGGCACAGAGATAGGCACAGGTACAGGTACAGGCACCTACCCGAGACCCACAGTTAGCTCAGGTGATCACAGAGAGAGATTCATTCAGGCGACGAGCAGTAGAGGCTGAGGGCGTGGCTCATAGACTGATGGGCACTGTAGAGAGTGTGTCACTGCAAGAGGCCATTGGAGAGGGTATGGAGATGGATAGGGAGGCTGAGTACTACAAGGTGAGATATGAGGAGCTATGTCCTCCAGAGCGCAGAGAGCCATATCCGCGATCCCACAGCAGGACCCAGAGTAGATCACGGACACATACTAAGAGCAGAGGAGTGACAGGGCCACGACAGGATCTAGATGCAGGCACCAGTGGCAGACCACCTCCCTCCAGACCGGCACCATCAGGAGCATCCACCAGTTAGATTTTATGATATTATTTTCGGAGCATGTATATGCCATTTTCGATCATATTTGATGTACTGAACATTATAGTTTCATTGGACATTTGGAGATTTGTATCATTTTTGATGAGTGATGATATGCGACGGCGATGATTATTTTGATGTTGATGTGATGTGCATTTATGATGTGATGATATGATATGCTTTGATGTCTATATGTCTTATGTGTTTATGGAGATTTGATGACTAATATGATATGCAGGATGATTTGATTATGATATTTGATTATGATTTTGATTTGATGATGGTGTACTAATGATGTTATGCAGATGAATTACCTATGATATGCATTTATTATTTTTGTATTTTTCAGTGCAGATGTTGTGTTCATGATAGGTATTATGATATGCTGTAAAAATGATGTGAATGCTATGATGAAATTGAGATGAATAAATAGTGGTGTATTAAAAAAAATGTTGTGTGATGAAATAAAATGTTATGATATGAAATGATAAATGAAATTATAATGAAAAGAAATGATATGTTATGATAGATGAAATGGAATTGGTAAATGATATGAAATGTTAAATGATAAAATGATATGTTAAATGGAGAGATGAAATGCAATGAAATTATTAAATGATAATGATGAAATGCAATGATAAAATGTATGTTAAATGGATAAATGCAATGAAATTGTTAAATGATAATGATAAAATGAAAATGGATGAAATAAATGTTAAATGAATGATAAAATGATGTTAAAATGGATAGATGAAAAATTGTTAAATGGATAAATGGATAGAAAATCAATAAAGTAAATAATGTAAAGATGATACGTGGAATAATAGTGAAATGAATAATAATGGAATGAATGATAATGAATAAGAAGGAAATGAGGTGAAATGAGATGATAATGACATGAATGAAATAAATAAAATGTGAAATAAATGATGATAATAAATATAATAATAATGAAATAATATAATGAAATGAATGGATGAATGAATGATAAGTGAAAGAAATGAATATGCAAAGAATGATAATGAAATGAATGAGAATGAGATAAATTGAATGAATGGTATCAAAGTGATATAAACGCAAAGTGATAATGCGTGATGATCAAAAGATAAAATAATAAAGTAAATGAAAGTAACAATATGGAAAAGAAAATGATATTGAAATGGATGAAATACAAACAAATGTGAAATGAAATGCACTTGGAATGTTGATGAAATGGACGATGCAACCAATATGAAATGATGGAATGATAATGGATGCAATAATGAAGAAATGAAATTAATATGAAATGATATGAGATGCAATGATGATGAAAATGCAATGATGATGAAATGATATGAAAATGAGATGAAATGATAAAGATGTGATGCTAGTATGAAAATTAAAAAAATGATAATGATAATGCCATATGAAATGATAATGCAATATTAGATGATAATGATAATGATGATATGGAATGATAGCAAGCATGACATGAATTGTGAACAAAATATGACAGGCCGAAATGATAATGGATGCAATAATGAAACTAATATGAAATGATATGAGATGCACCTAATGAGATGATAATGATACTAAAATGATAATGGGTGCAATGATGAAACGATAATGCTAATGATGATGAAATGAAATGAAGATGAAATATAATGATAATGATACAAATATTTGCATTGTCCTCCACAAATAGTCCAAAAGATGATAGCCATTGACCCTTCGAAAACTTGTGATGCAAAATCCAATATGCAGTTATGTTCAATGACCTAAAATGAAATGCAACTAAATGAAGCCAATCATTTTGTTGAGCCTTTTAGTGAGCCTGCTTAAATCATCATAGAGCGTTTTAAAATGTTGGAAGTATATACAAGCATCAGAGGGGAAATTAGCACCAATGATGACCTGAGTACAAATTTCATGATTTTTGATATAGCAAGTGAACACAAGCATCTAGGTATAATTGAACCGAGATGACCTGAGCATTTCTTGCGTAAACAAACAAAGACTAACCACCATCTGATGCAAATTTGGAACTGTTATCAATGATAATATTTGGAAAATCATGTCTCGCGACATATTTGCAATAGATAATTGATTAACCTCCAGATAGCAGACAAAGAAAAATCATCCTCTTTCCTTGCCACTCTAGTTCAGTACCTCATCGAGTGTGCTCCAGAGAAATGATATCAAAAAATTAAACAACCATTATTCAAAAATGAAACACTGTGATTCCAAACATTAGTCGGATTAGAGATCATCCAGATATGAGTCATGGTAAGGTACGTAATTGAAAGCCACTGTGATATGGATCAATGTTTGAATGCTTTGATTTGATTTGGTTGCTTTGTTTTGCGTGGCTGGCTTTGATGTCATTGTCTTACTGTTTTTGGAAGATCTGAAAGTTGATTGCCCCCAGTGTTCCCAGATTTGCCCTTGGTATCAACACAACTTGTTGAAATGAATATGTACAATAATCAAGCCATGATAAGACGTTATCATTCAAGGCAAATGATGAGAGCATGGTGCTGGCGTGACCCTAAGATGATGGAAAAGATGCATGAAAATGAAGGCTGAAAAAGTAAATGCAGAACATGAACTAATAGATGGAGAGCTTCCAAATAGCGTCTATTTGCCAGATTTTCACTATTTGTTTTTATTGCATTTTTCTTGTCAATAGACTGCCTGTTTGTCAGGTTTTCACTCTATGACGATTTTTTTTTTTGTGGTATTTCTTCAGGACTTTTTTTGATTTTTTTTGGTATTTCTTTAGGACTTTTTCTGATTTTTTTGGTATTTTTTCAGGACTTTTTCTGATATTTTTGGTATTTCTTCAGGACTTTTTCTGATTATTTGGTATTTCTTCAGGACTTTTTCTGATGATGATAACTGTCTTAGACATAATACTTTTTCAAATGCATGCTGTTGATAGGCTCGTCAAACAGGTCCCCTTCTGGCATTGATAACTTGTATGCTCCTGAACCATAGACTGCGATAACCACATAAGGACCTAGCCAATTTGGCTCAAACTTTCCTTTCTTCTCTCTATCTTGTTGATTACGTGGGTTCTCTTTCAGAACAAGATCACCCACCTAGAAGGTACGTGGCTTTACTTTGTGGTTGTAGCTATGAGACATCATTTGTTGATAAGCTTTCAAATGATCAACTGCTCTTTATCTCTTCTCATCTAGAAGTTCTAGTTCTTGGAGTCAAGAAACTCGGTATTCATCATCTGTTGTTAGGCCTTTCAATGATACTCAGAGTGAGGGAATCTCCACTTCTAAGGGAAACATGGCTTCTACTCCATAAACAAGGGCGAATGGCGTTGCTCCTGTTGGCATGCAGACACTAGTTCGGTAAGCCCATAAGGCGGGATTGAGTTGAACATGCCAATCCTTCCCTGATTCATTCACAGTCTTTTTCAATATTTTCAATATTGTTTTATTTGAGGCCTCTGCTTGGCCATTCCCTTGTGGATAGTAAGGTGTTGAGTATCTATGTTGTATGTGAAATCTCTCACAAAGCTCACCAACATCCTAATTTTTGAATGGGCGTCCATTATCTGTGATAATGGAGTTGGGAATGCCATACCGACAAATGATATAGTTGAGTATGAATGATGATATTTGTTTGCCGGTAACTTTAGTAAGAGGGACTGCCTCAACCCACTTGGTGAAATACTCTATTGCTGTGATGATGAATTTATGTCCATTTGATGAAGAAGGATGAATTTTCCCACTAGATCTAGCCCCCATTGAGAAAATGGCCAGGTTGGTGTGAACAGTTGTAATTCTTGTGCAGGAGCATGAATGGGATTCCCATGAATCTGACATTTTGAACATGTTTTAACAAAAGTGAATAATTCCCTCTCCATCGTAGGCCAGTAGTAACCCATTCTAATCAATTTTTTAGATAAGGTCAGTCCACTTGAATGAGTACCACAGATGCCACCATGAACTTCTTATAAAGCTTTGTCAGATTCCTCGCGTTCAAGACATCGGAGTAAAGTACCATCAAGACCATGGCGATAAAGGGTGTCAGTGATGAGGGTATAGCGAACGGATTGGCAAATAAAGTTGCGTCTTTGATTACGAGATAAGTCGGGTGGTAAGATGTCATCTTTGAGGTAATCATAAATTTTTCCGTACCAAGGCGAATCGGATCCTACCAAGTGACAAATGATTTGGCTTTCAGGGGTATCATATGCAGGTGTAAATGATTGTTCCACTAGAAATTCATAATGATTTTGAGTTTCTGGGAGCTATAACAATGATGTGATTGTAGCCATAGCGTTAGCTGCTTTATTATCAAGCCTTGGAATTTTTGTAAATTTGATGTCCACAAAGTATTTCTTGAAGTCATCCACCATCTTTTTATAAGGTAGTAGTTTTTCATCTTTAGTTTGATAGTCATCATTGATCTGACAAATGACAAATGACCAAAGTAGTTCTATGAGTCACCAAACACCTGTAATTCTATTATCCTCCATTCCTGTGCTATCTTGAGTCCAGTGATTAATGCTTCATATTCAGCTATATTGTTGGTGCATGGAAACATTAGCCTATATGAACGAGGAATGGTATGCCCTTGAGGGGTGACAAAAAGTATGCCTACCCCCGATCCATGTTGAGTGAAAGAACCATCAAAATATAAGGCCCACGTTTGTTTAGATTCTGCAGTGAATACATCTGCATCTGGAAATTCAATGTGTAAGGGATGATTTGCTTGTAGTGGCGCCTCTGCTAATTGATCAGCTATAACTTGTCCTTTGATGGCCTTGCGGTCAACATAGTGTATGTCAAACTCACTTAGAATCATTACCCACTTTGCTAACCTCCCTGTCAATGATGCTTTGCTCAACAAATACTTGAGTGGATCAATCTTCGAAACCAAATTGACTGTATGGATCAGCATGTAATGCAAAAACTTCTGTGAAGCAAAAACTACTGCCAGACAAGCCTTCTCAATAGAAGTGTAGTTGAGCTCATGACTTGTTAGTGTTCTATTGATGTAGTAGATTGCATGTTCCTTTCCAGTAGTGTCTTCTGGTGCTAGCAGTGCCCCCAGAGATGTCTCTGTTGCAGCAATGTATAAGATGAGTAGTTTGTCTGGATTTGGTGATACGAGAACTGGTGGAGTCATTAGATATTCTTTGATTTTCTGGAAAGCCAATTCACATTTGTCATCCCACTTAAAAGGAACATTTTTATGTAGTAGATGTGTGAATGGTAGACTTTTGTCGGCCAATTGTGCAATGAACCTCCGTATAGATTGAAGTCGTCCTTGCAGTGATCTTAACTGACTGATGTTCTTTGGTGGAGGCATTTCCATAATTGCTTGAACTTTTGCTGGATCTACTTCAATTCCTTTTTCTGAAACAATATACCCCAAGAGTTTTCCAGATTTGACCCCAAAAACACATTTCTTAGGGTTAAGACGAACTTTGAATTTTTCTAATCTTGCAAATATTTTGGACAATATTTCAAGATGTCCTTCTCTGGTGTATGATTTTGCTAGTATATCATCCACATAATCTTCCATGAATACATGCATCATGTCATGAAAGATTGTAGTCATGGCTCTTTGGTAGGTAGCCCTAGCATTCTTCAGACCAAAAGGCATGACGTTCCAACAATAAGTCCCCCATGGACATGTGAAAGCTATTTTCTCCTGGTCTTCAGGTGCAATCTTGATTTGGTTATATCCAGAAAAACCATCCATTAATGAATACATGGCATGGCCAACTATTAGATCAACTATAGTGTTGATGTTTGGTAATGGAAAATCATTTTTAGGGCATGCTTTGTTGAGATCTCTGAAATTTGTGCATATTCTGATAGTTTTATCTGGTTTGGATACAGGTACAATGTTAGAAATCCATTCTGCATAGTCAATTGGTCTTATGAGGCCCACATCAAGGAGTTTTCTTAGTTCTTCCTTAACCAATAATGCAACATGAGGGTGCATCTTTCTAAGTTTTTGTTTCACCGGCTTGGTCCCTAGTTTGATGGACAAGTGATGCATGATAAGATCAGGATCAAGACCAGGCATGTCAGCATAAGACCACGCAAAATTGACCTGATTTCCTTTCAGGAATTCTATGAATTTTGGTATCTCTTTTTCAGTCATTGAGGCAGCTAACTGT
This sequence comes from Sequoia sempervirens, assembly GCA_007258455.2. Taxonomy (NCBI): domain Eukaryota; kingdom Viridiplantae; phylum Streptophyta; class Pinopsida; order Cupressales; family Cupressaceae; genus Sequoia; species Sequoia sempervirens. The sequence goes on along the minus strand of VDFB02086081.1, from coordinate 51,537,345 downwards.
AAAATTCTTGGTTTGTCCGAAGTCTCAAGATCGACAGCATTTGTAGGCTCAATCAGAATAGGCGATCGTTCATGGTAGTACTCCGGGAGAGTGTCAAGAGTCCCATCATTTGGTGCCTCAAAGAGGTTTTCACCATCTGATATGCTCTTTATTTTATCTTTTGTTTGATCTAATACTGCCAGATTCTAGTTTTCACCATTAGATCTTTCTTTTTTCTTTTTTCTTTTGTAGCTAGGAGACTTGACACTCTCCTGATCAAAAACTCTATGTTGAAAATCGTTGGTGGAACAATCATTTGTACCCTTTGTGGAAAGGAAGTTTACAATAGCTTCACCACTTGGAAACATGGGTATGTTAATAGATTCAGTAGAATCCCAATCAATGAGGTTAGGATGGATTAAAGGTAGAGGATCGTCAGGTTGTGTGAAATTGGCTATGGTTAAGGTCATAACAAAGTGATCTGTAGGATCCAAGGTATGAGGTGAATCAATGATGATACTCTCCTCATGATAGTCTTGTTCGTTTAGATCTGATTTAGTATCACTAGAATCATAGTTGATTTGTGGTTCAAATTCTTGTGGTTGGGACCCTGAACCTTGTCCTTCAATTAGGGTTGGGTCATATTGCTGTATTACATCAACCTCTTTGTCCTTCCATAACTCATCATTGTAAATGGTATCCCATTCATATTTAGCAGAGTCTGTGTCAGAATTGTTGTCTAGGAAATTCTAAACTCTTGTCAAGCATGCTTCTCTAGAATCTGAGCTTTCTTGCAATGTGAAGACATTGCCATGTTTGGATTTTCTTTCTTTAGAGTGAGTATCATAACCCAATCTAGTTTTCTCTTTTGCAGCAAGTCCGCGGAGGTGAATGGGTTCAACTACTCCTTCCTTCCTTTTTCTGATAAGTCCTTCATCATAGCCCATCTTCTGCATGATTAAATATCCTTTTCCATATTTGTCTGTGGGTAATTTGATGTTAGAAACTATTTCATCTTCATCTTTATAGAGCCAATTTAGAATTTCAGTATCCTCAAGGTTTTCCATGGGGAATTTTTCTTTGATGAATTGTCCATTAAATTTTGTAATTGGCTCTATTGGCATTTTCTTTGATGTTGAAGCTGCTGATACTTGGTGTTCCCTGATAGATGGCTGTACATGTGATCGAGGTGGCGTAGGTAAACTGACAAGACAAAGAGAGTATTCTCCAACTCCATGATCCTTGAATTTCACCTTTTTGTCAAAACTATTGGTCAATTGCCTGATTTGTGTGTCAATCTTTAGAGAAGTACTAGCATGAGCTTCTCAATTATTAGGGACCAAAGTATCTTGACTGGCTTTTATGTTGGCACAAGTTTGAATGTTGGAATTATCAGCAGGTATTGTGATTTCTTGTCCATCATAAGGAAACTTAAGGCATTGATGGTAAGTTGATGGCACAGCTTGCATTTCATGGATCCAAGGATGACCCAACAAGATGTTATATACTAGATCACGATCCAGTACTTGACAAAAAGCATTCTTTATAATAGAGCCCACTCTGATTGGCAGCATGATTAGAACTTTGGATGCTCTTTCTTCATCATCATAGGATTTTATGGTAATCTTTCTTCTGAAATCAATGGAGTCCTCAGAAAATCCTAAGGCTTTGACCAACTTCAAGGTACAAATGTTTAAACCAGCACCTCCATCTACTAGAACTAATCTAATGCGAAACTTATGAATCATGACTTGTAAGTACAAAGAGGAATTATGGGGATGAGTTATGGAAACATCATCTTTTTCAGAGAATGAAAGGCAAGTGGGTGAGGACAAATGCCCTACAATGGCTTGAAATTGATTCACATCCAATTCAGTTGATACATTGGTTTCAATGAGGGATTTTTTGAGAACTTCTTTATGGGCTGGAGAGATCCTTAATATTTCCAAAATTGAAATTTGAGCGGGGGTTTTTCGAAGTTGATTGACCAAATCATATTGATGTTGAGGTGGGGATTCAATGGATTTTGAAGAAGCACCTTTCAAGACAACTTTTGCTTGCGCTCTTGTTGTTGCGTTGACTTCCCTATATTCTACCTTCTTGTTGACTTTAATGACATTTACCCACTCATCATCTATGTAGAGATGGTTGATTATATGATCATCATTGATGTGATTCACTTTTTTGTCAGAAGACTCACCTTTTTGATAATTAGGTAAAGGATTACGAAATGCTTGGTGGTCTGCATTGGTTTGTTGATTTCCTTCTATTGTGATGATATCATTGTCAATCAAGTCTTGAATAGCATTCTTCAAGGCTTGGAAGTTGTTTGTACGATGACCCTTACACCGATGATAATCACAATAGTGTGCCTCATTCCATAATGGAGGCTTTATACTGGGTTCATAATTCTGTTGAGGCAGTAAAGTAATGACATTTTTGGCCATCAATTCTTTGAACGCGGATTCTACAGATTGACCCAATGGAGTGAAAGTTCTTCTATTTGAGAAGAATGAAAATCTTTGCGGATTTGAATTTGAGGTGTTCCCTAAAAAAATGTGATTGTTGTTGTTTCCCTGTAACCCTGGTTGTTGGAAATCCCTTGATGGGGAGTAGAATTTTGATTTGTATTATTCATCGGTAGAGGAGGATTATTTCCATGATTTGCAATTGAGTTGACATTGTTGTTGCGAGTGTTTAGAGTACTGAGGACAAATGGTTTGGTCGAGGCGTGATTCACGTCAACAACACCATCGTTCACCATATTTTTGTTGTGAGTCCAGAATTTGGACTTGTCCTGATTATTGTGATGGTTAGATGAGCTAGGATTTTCTTTGTCATGTTTTATTATGCCTCTTTTGACCAAAGCATTTTCAATGGTTAAGGCATCTTCGATCATTTTCTCAAAAGAAGAGGGACAATGTAAGTTCAAGTGATAGCTCATTTATGAATTTAAACTAGTTGATGAAAGTAACCATCTTTTATTTCTCAGGGATAGGATGTGGGTATCTAGAAAACATTCTTCTCCATCTCTGAAGAAATGTAGTGAAAGGTTCACCAGGTTTTTGTGCAACTTTACAAAGGTCTATCATGGTGATCGGATGTTGTATGTTGTAAGTATACTGTGATATGAATAGGTTGATCAATTCTTCAAAGGTTTTGACGAGAGGTGTGATCTTGGATAACCATTCCATAGAATGTACTCCTAGACTCCTAGGAAATAATTGCATTAAGTATCTTCATAAGAAAATTCCAATGTCAGGTTTTTGAAGTCTCTAACGTAATCGATTGGATCCATTTTACCATTATAGCGATCAAATTTTGGCATTTCACAATGTTTGGGAAAAGGAATCATGTTTAAACTTATGTCGAAAGGATAAGGACAGATGTCCTCCAAAGTGTATTTCTTTGTGGTTGTTCCCCCTTGTAATTCTCTAACTTGTCCTTGAAGCGCCTTGATTTTTTGGGTCAAGATACTAAGATCTGAAAGGGGTATTTCTTTAGGTTTGTTTTTCAAGTTTTCTATGTCAAAGTCGTGAGGTAATTTAGCCCCTTGTTCGGCTAGATAGCGAAAATATTTTTCTTTGTCTCACTGCAAGATCTTTTCAATGGCTTTATGGAATTTTGGATCTTGTTTAGCCTCTTTAAGACGTTCCTCTTCTTGTTCTTCATCACTATCCACTTGATTTTTATCTCTGTAATTATGAAAAGGATTTTCTTCTCTATTGTCCATGTTGTTGTTGAAAAGTGGATTTTGATTTATGCTAAAAATGGGATTACTACTTTCCCCTTCTTTGTGAGTGTTCTGAATATGACTTTCTTTTTGGATTGTATCCTTCAGTTTATTGTGTTGAGACCTTGTGGAGATAGGCATATGTTTTTGAAAATTTCCTCAAAACTTAGATCACAGTTTTTGACAAGTGCAACGGTGATGATATCTTGATCTGATAAGATATGTAATCTTATGATATGATCAAGGATGCTCCTAACTTATTGGTTGTGGGTTCCAAGATGATAAAGGATTTCAGAATCCTGTTGGGGGAAGTTTAGCCAAAAATTAGAAAGCTGTTTTTGAAAGGTGCACTTAAAAATATTTTGATCTATGTTTTCAAGGAGATTCTCTCAAGATCTCTGAAGAATGTGGCTTGGGTGTGAAGGATATTCTATGGAAGGTTGTGGTATGTTGTCAAATTCTAGAGCTTGGTTATGATTATGCCATTGTGATAGAGCTCTTCTTTGATAATAAGCTCAGAAATCTAAGGGATCTACAACATATTCATCAGTGAATCCTCTAACAAAATCCTGATATCTATGAAGAAACCCTCGATAGTGAAGCAAAACTTGTCAGCTTTTGTATAAGAATTTTCTCTTTTGCAGTGTTTTCTTGTATCCTAACGGTTTCTTAGGTTTTCTGATTCTCTTAGAAACTGATTTCTTGGTAAACTTTGTTGACTTCCAATCCCTAAGCATGGAAAAAGGTATTGGGAATGTTCTTGAAGCGATGATATGAAAAACTCTTAAGTGATTTTCAGTTGTTGTTCTTCCTATCTCTTTTGGATGATCTCTTTATCCAGATTAATGTATTGGAAGACACAACAAACATTTTTGAAAATAGTTATTCTTAAGGCCCTATACTAACATGAAGTGTTTGATCAAGAAATGTTTTTCATCAAATTTTTTCATAGGTTTTTGCACATGAAAGACAGTTCAGGCAGACTCACTCTTAAGTGCTCAAGTAGGTCATTCTAGTAATCAACAGCCCACATCTTAGAACTGTGTCGACTCAGACAGTTGTGTCACCCCTGAAGGGGCGCCCGTGTTTTTGTCTTTTCCAGGTGCATACTCAGAGTTACAGAAGTGGATACCGGATCCCCTGAGCAAACAGTCCTTGGCAGTTATATGGTGAGTGTCTTGGGGGCAGATTCTTCCCTCCCCTTGCACTGTGATTATTAGAATGTTTGGCAACTGACTCAGCTGGCTACTACACTAAGTTCGTAGTAAGGATTTTTGTTCGATGCGGCAATAATAAACTCCCTCAGGAGACCTCCCAACCTTTAGAACAAAGGCTTTGGGGATGGTTATCTTGCACACTACCGGCAAAAGAGGGTTTCCCCAGATCTGCTTTAAATTTTATAGTGGGGAAGAATAGCCTGGCTTTGGCTTGAACCCACTTGAGTCATTCCCGTAGGGTGAGTACTTTTTCCCACTACGGCAGGCTCTCTAAAGGATGTAACAATAAAATTGCATGAAATTAAAAGGCAAGTCTGGTATTCTAATCACCCAGTTAAGGGGAGAGCATAGACCTATTGCCACAATCAAAGCAAGCAGATGTTCTTTATAAAAATCCAAATAACAATGAGCTAATCTAAGTGAAGATATTGCTTCACCAAAAATAGATTGTTCACTTTTAACTACAAAATTCATTGTTTGGTGACTATCCTAGATTGCTTCATTTTATCCAGATGTGGCTACCCTAGGATTGCTTCATTTTAAAAACCTTTAGGAAAAGAAACAAAATTCTATCTGCAAAATGCGTCAGACTCAGAATTCTATAAATTTTGTTACAGTCTATATGTGCCTAAACAGAGGTTGTATGCGCCAAAATGTATATGCACCAGAACAGAGACTGTATGCGCTGAAACAAAAACTGGATGCGCTCAAACGGAAGCTAGATGTGCCGAAACAAACACTATAAGTGCCTAAACAGAGACTGGATGGGCCGAAAGAAAATGTTAAAATAAGTACTGTGCATATGAGAAGAAAATTATATGTGCTTTAACAACCACGGATGCGCCGTAACAGTCACAGGATGCGCATCAAAATTCCACAAAACCAGAAGTTGAAGTTTTCCATATGCGCATCAGGAATTTTTGAATGCGTCTAAACATCAGAATTTTCTGAAGAATCAATTCCAGAAAGCCGAAACTGTCAAAATAAACTTATAGAAAACATTAAATTTGTGGGTTCGGGCCCCACGGTGGGTGCCATTTTATGTGTGTATGAAATATTGGATCAACTAAGTAAAAATAAAACACATGTTAATAAGACATTAAATCGAAAAAGCTGTAAAAGAAAAACGTAATAATGCAAACCATAATCGCAGCTTCTCGAAACCGTCTTATCCTCCTCTAACTTCACCATTTTGTTGCTTTGAATGGCTCTCAGATTAGCAGATAGAGCTCAACAAAATGACAGCATGAAGAACGAGATAAAAATAAAAATGCATAATATGCAAAATCTAGAAGGTTATGCTAAAATGAAAGATATTGCTGTGAGATTAAAACTAATATGCAAGCAAATGCTAGTGAAAATATGGCTATGTAAATGGGTATACGAAGTGTGCGAACATGAATGATTATGCAGAATGTATGTGGGATGATTAACCAAGGCTTGGATTTGTACGGGCTTTTATAGAGTTTTCGAACAAGTTTGATTGGCTGAATCGATCGATGATCCGGATTAAGCTTGTTTCGAACGGACGGCGGGAGATTTTCGAAAGTAGAAGAGGAGAATGGAAGGCTTCCCATTTCTTCAAATTTTTTCATTGAGTTTCAAAGGGAAACTTCCATTTTGAAGGATGAGATGCAAATTTGGAAGGGCGAGTTAGCATGAGTTAGGAATTTGGGAAGTGGAGATGAAAATGGAAACCCACATAATTAAATTAATTATTTAATTATGTTTTAAAATGAAAATAGGGTGAGGTGGAAAATATTAAATTAAAATATTTAATACTTAATTTGAGGATGAAGAATATTCCATTATTCAAATATTCAAAATATTTGAACTTTAGAATAGAATGATAATTAAATGTAAATGAATTATAAAAATTTATTTAATTTAATCAAGCGAAAGGTAAAAGATGAGATGAAGAAGATATTCCATTATTTAAATATTTAAAATATTTAAACTCTAGAATAGGATGATAATTAAATATAAATAAATTAAATTTATTTAATTTAATCAAGCGGAGGGTGGGAATGTTAGTAATTAATTTAATTAAAGGTAGAAGAATTTAGAAGATGAGCGATATAAATAAATAATTAAATTTATTTATATGCAGATGACATTGGATTAATTAAATAAATCATATTTAATTAATTAACAAGCTTAATCATGACCATTTTTAGACATATACAACTAGTATCTATTAGGTTAGGATGCACTAATGTTAAAGTTATAGCACTAATGAAAAGTAACGTCTACATTGTTCAAAGGTATAGCTTGAATTTAAGCTGCACTAATGAAAAGTAATGTCTGCATTGTTCGAAGTTATAGCTTAAATTTAGGCTACTATTTCATTTGAATGTACATTAGGAGGGGTAGGAACTTGTTGTAATTCACTTTGAATCATGTTATGATAATTAGGGGAGGCTTGAATAAGGTCCGATAATGATATCTTAATAGAAGTATTCTTTAGTTGTTCAATGAGATCATACTCCTTGCTATTTTATAAAGGAACATGAGGAGGACTAGGTAAGATAGGTTGAGGTAATGGAACAGATGTTGCAGGTGTTTTTCTTGGTTGTGGATTGTTTCTAGTTTTATATGTATGAGAAATGGTATTATAACTCAGCTGTTGCAAAATATTATTCTTAGGTGGGTAAAGGATAAGTTTGGATTTTTTTTGAGTTTGTGGTCACTGTGAGGGTGGATAAAGAATTAGAGGATTCTTAGGATGCCCCACAAGGTATTTAGGAGATTCAATAATCAGAGATGATCTAACAAGAGCTTGTGAATTCATAACTTCAATGGTTTTAGTTTGATGTCATTGTAATGAAGGGGAGTCTAGTGTCATATTTTGACCATCATCTAAGGAAGTCACATCACTATCATTTGAAACACATGTTTCCATGTCATTTTATTACACCATGATATCCTTCCTAGGAGAAGAGTTTTTAGAACTACAAACTAGATGTTCATGAAATTCAAAAGGTTGTGTCTTCTAAAATGACTTCATTGCAAGTAGGAGAGTTATCAATTGTTGGATTTTATTTTTATCAATGATGACATCCTCTTGTTCAATAATTTTTTCTCTAGGAGAAGAGAGGCAAATAGAACTCTCATAATTCTTATTTTTTTTATCCTCCCACACCAAAATATCTTCTTCCCAACTAGGAGAGATACTAGGAGAAGAACAAATGTGATTGTCATGATTGTCCATGATTTCGTCCTTTCTTTCTAAGGTCTCATTCTCTTGTGCCCTAATATCTACCCTAGTAGGAGGGCTTTTGACAGGGAGGTTGGATGAAACAATCACTGTTTCATGCTCTGGGTCTTGCTTGGAAGACCTCTAGGGTGTTTCACTCCACCACTTGAAACCTATAGGACCTCTTCCTCCTTAGGGTTCCCTGATTTATCCTTGCCAACCCAACTATCAACTTAGATCTTCCTACCAAGTCAATACTTGGTGCAGTCTTGCAACTCTAACCTTAGCCCTTAATCCACCCTAAAGGCTACAAACCTCCAAAATCTTGAATTTAGCTTTGCATGGTTGTGGAGGTGTTTCTAATGAATTCAATCCATCCTACTTTGGTTCTTGAGGGTCCACCTGACTCCATTTCTTAGTTGCTTCCACCAAACCCTCATTTAGGTCTAAAAGGCTACTAGCCCTAGGAGCCCCAATTAGGCCTCCTTCTCTAAGAAATTAGGGTTGTTTCCAAATATTTCCAAAGAACACCCCAATCTTTTCTTGGGATTCTTGGTTCATATGCACACCTCTCAAATATTTTTGGGGTCTTAGGTCTCAGCTATCCGTACAAGGCTTAAACCACAGTTTGGAAAAATTAGGCCTTTATAAACCCTTCCCTATCTTCATTGCAATCTGTTAGGTATTCCTCACACCAGATGGATTGATGGAGATTCCTCCTCCATGCTATGTCTTGGCAAGGCACTTGCCTACCCTCTCCACTCTGTGACTTGTCAAGAAATAGACACACCTGCAAATCAAGTGCTCTGCACTAAGGTCTTCCCTAGCCAAACTCTTCCTGGCTTGCCTAGGGCAAGACTTCCATAGTAGCTCCTATGTTTTCAAAGGCCCTAAAACCTACCATATGTACATACATGGAGTCTAGTCACTGTTCCCAAAGGGCAGTACAATTTGTACAGTGGGAAAGTGAACTAACACCCCATTCTAACAAAACTGTTTGGTTCAAACCAACAACAATATGAAAACCAAACTATTTACAAACTAAGCTTGAAATAGAATAAAGAAGCTATATAATGCCACACAGTGTTCGAAGAACAATTACACTACATCCTACACAAATTATAGTGCTATGATCAATCCATAAAAAGCTCACTTCAATGCACAAATCAGAAAATTCACTCTAAAACACAATTGCTTTCCTTGAATTCACAAAACTTCAAAACATAACAAAATGATTCCAACCCTCTCCCATGCTGAGGCATCCCATAAATAGGTCCCAATTCAGTTATCCTCTCCCTTGGGCTCTTCTTGGCCGCTTGTAGCTCCATTTGAGCAACATTTTCAAATATTTTGCAAAAATCCTAAAATCCAAAACCTCACTTTGAGCTAAAACCTTATGACACCTATTCTATGGTCAACATGACCTTAATATAATCAAAACCAACAAGAATTCCACTAAGGAAAAACCATAAATGAACATGAATAGATGATAAGTTGGTCTAAACAAATTGCCAAAACATGACCTTCTAGGAAAACTACGGTAACCTATGGGTGTTCCTGCACTAGCTTTTAAGATGTTCATCACATTCCATGGTTATATTTTGTGAAGTAGCTTCATCACAAATAGGGGAGGTATCAAGAAAGGGTCAACTATTATTTTCATTCTTACCAAATAGATCTTTCTAAATTGTAGTAGCATTAGGGAAGGGAGGAATAATATTCTCATGACTCTCAATAAGTGTATCTTCTAGAACCAAAATATCTTCTTCGCATCGAGGAGGGATAGTAGGAGAAGGAAATTTTTTATTTTCATGGTTATCTATGATTTCATCTTCTTTCACTAAAAAATTCTCACAAGCAAGGGTTGAATGGAGACTAGGTAAGGCGATGTTTCTAAATATGTCTATGATCTCATCTTCTTTGTCATAATATCTTCAAAATAGGGAGGAGAAGAGGGACACTCAATAATCTCAATGATTGTATATTCATTCACCAAGATACCTTTATCACTAATAGGAGAGGTATAGGGAGAAGAACGATTATTATTTTTATGATTGTCTACGATTGCATTCTCTTGCATTATGATGTTCTTACAAATTCCATAGATATTAGGAGAGTATCCAACATGCTTATCAGAGGTTTTACTTTCTTTTCCTAGATTATTCTTACACCCCTAACTTTAACTATGTTTTACTTTTTACTTATGAAATGATTATTGATACACTAATCTTGAGTTGGTGATTACAAGTTGCATTCAGGGTTTAGGTTCCCACCCTCTGAGAAAGGGAGGGAGAGCATCATCAGAGGGAAGAGTATAGATACAAGGAAAAGAATAGGTTGTCGCCATCATAGATCTAGTGTTGGTGCAAAATGGTGAACCTAGTTGAGTCAGGTAAGTGATACTTGACCCTTTGGGTCTAAGTTTATTTCTTGACTTGACAAGTTTTCTATGTCATATAAAGTCTTTTTCAATTTGTTTAACGTCAACCTAGTCATTTTGGGAAAGTGATGTAATCAAGGTCAAACATTAGTTGTTTTGCGATCGAGACAACTTTTTTTCCAACTCGTAGCTTCCTATGATGTAAACGAGTTTATGTTGTGACCTAATTAGTGTAATTGGTATAATTGAAAATATATGTTAAATATTATATGAGAAAAGTATAATTAATTTCTAACTAGTGACAACATGCTTATAAATGCACGATAACAAGTAAATGATTTTGTGGGTGTCAAATTGAGGAAATATTGGTTAATTTCAATATAGCAACATAGTATATTTAAAATACCACCTTAAGTTTTTATTCCATATAATGACTTAAAAGTTTTAATACTTTGTTAAAGTGTGTGAGTCATTTGGATAATGCTTATCGACTAAAATAGTTGAGGAGTTTGATGTTTAGATTGAACTCTTTGAGAGGAGAACGTGGTATTTTAAAGTGGAGTTTTATTTGTTTCAATGTCAAACAAAGCCTTGATAGGTTGTGGGGCCAATGGCACGAAGGTGGACCAAAAAAATTAACATGCATTTAATTGAAAAACGTATCTTTGGATGTGAGAGAAATTCACGAAGGTGATTGGGTTAAATTTGAATGAAAGATCAATCTCTTTTGATAGTGTTGTGTCATGGCTTCACTATTTTTGCACCACTTGGCCAACCACCTTATAAACCATTCATTTTAATTACCTCTTTAATGGTCTCTATAACTATTTCCTGCTCGGGTATTATTGGGGTATGTATTTGATTTCAAAGAATATATATTATCTGGGGGGAGAACAGTTTAACATGGGGCCTTAACCACTTTTGGAAAGGAGTTATCTCTATTGGGTAGGGGGAAAGTTGGTTAACAGAGGTAGAAGAGGAGGGGCTGATAGTGTAAAAAGTTCTTGTAGTTTACTCTGTAGATAAAAATAACGTAAAAACTTGTTTCAAGAATGAAATGCGAGAAAAGGAAGAAATGGCCTAGTTTCAATTTCTTTGGAATCTCACTCTAAATAGCAATCATGGTTGTTATAGTAATTTCTAGCACTCTCATCCTCTACTTTTGTAGGAATTTTTTGATAAGGAAAAATGAGCTGGGTAGGAATTTTTTGGGGTACCTCCATATGATTGCAAATTCATGCAGTTAAAGATTGCAATAGTGACTTTGTTAGATGAGGTAGAGAGCATTCCAGAAAGATCTTTTGAGGGTATTATGAATATGTTTGACACCAAAAATAGAAAGTATGCTTACAAGCATGGCTATGATTTCATTGATACTGAGGATGCACAATAGATAGAGAATTAGTAAGCAAAATGTAGGGGGAAAAGGGATTGAAGCTGGGATTAGAGCCTTTCTTTGGAAGTATGGTGGATATTATCAACCATGAGTGTGGGAAAGACAAACACACATAGCACATTCCCTTAATGCTAAGTATAAAAGTGAACACTACATCTAGAAAAGGAGGCTATCACACTAATGCTCATACATCCATTCATGAAAGGGATTATGGGTGTCAAGATATGGTCACAAAAATGATAGAATATAAGTATGTGCAAGGTCATAATAGAAAAAATAGGCCCTTAAGTGGCCAAAAATTTAGAAAAATCAGAGTTAGGCAACTTGACGTAAAAAATTGAATAAGCTATCTATATTATTTCAAAAATATGTAAGAATAGAATCCATAGGAAATTGAATGTAGTTTCTAAACTACTAGGTTTATTTAAAAAAAAAATCTATTTGGTAAAATTTTGAAATTTCAATGCAATAGTACTTAAATTTCAGGGAAAATATAAGAAGTAGGTGTATCTAATCACCCAAATGATAATAAAATGATAACATTATTTTATAATATTTTAGATATAAGTAGAGGACTCGTGTCTTGATGTGATGCATATTTTTTTGTTATTTTTTCCAAGTAAATAATTAAATATAATTTTTTTATTACAACTTTTAAAAATATAAAAACTTGTATGTCTAACCACCTTAACTTGGTCAAAACTTTATGAAATTCATTTTTTCTTTTTTTAATCCTATAGTATGCAAAGCATAGAATGTGATGCATATTTTGGATTCAAAAAATATGATACCATTTGAAAGCTATAGATTTTTTTCAATCAGGCTATCAATCAAGACTTTAGTCATAATTCAAATAGAAAATGAATAATAATTATTTATTAAATTCAAAGTAAAACATAATTTATATTGGTGGAAAGCTGAGAATCTCCTTTAAAAACCATTTTCATTTCATCAATATTAGGTTAAAAAAAATGTCGTTAGCCACATACCCATCATATCACCAATTTTTGGCCCATCATGATCCCGACATACCCATCCATTCCTTTGAGCTTGCCTCAATAGATCCAAAATATTGGTGTTGAAAATTTTGATAGTGCATTAGTTTATAAATACATATGCACGATAGCAACAACTGAGAGTCAACAAGAGAGTGAAATGATAATGGAGTCAAATTTAAGAGGGAATGTCATGGTCAAGAGTTGAGAGTAGCTTCCATGAGTTCTCTTCCATGTAATTCAATGGTAGGCATGTTTCTTTCTATGTAGGATAAGCTCCTTTATGATTTGAAAGTCAACTTGTAGTATCTCTTCTTTTATTTGAGTGATTTCTTTGAGTTGAAAAGATATTACTGGGCTATTAGAACCTATTAAGGAAGGAAGATTGACTTTAATATTTAGCATGAAAATAATATTTCTTTTCTATATGATGGGATGTCTTTTCCTTGTTTGTGTACATGTTTACATTGTAATGATAATAGTTTATCAAAACCCAAAGTGAGGTAGTGATGTCGTAACCATTTCATGCATGAATCATTATTAGCTTCCTAAAATCTCCAAGATAAGAAAGTTTAATTTAGAGAATTCCTTGGAATGATTTAGATTCTTTAAGGAAGTTTGGGTATGCTACCCTCAAACCCTCCTTGGCCTAGTCGAGTTTGGGGTTGAATCATGAAAACCACCTTTGTTGTTTATGAGATATATATATATATATATATATATATATATATATATAATAGGATTTTATATATATAGGAGTTCAAAATCTAACTTATGTTGGAAGTCAGTTGTTCCAAGTAGACCAAAGGTTGAAAGCAGATTACTATCTTTTATAAATCAAACCTTTTTAGGGTTGAATTTTTTTGACTCAAATCAAAACTATTGATATGAAATTATAGTATCCTTTTAGATATTATATTGGTGATGGAATACCTTGAGTACTATGTTTATTCATGTTACATAAAATGTAAACTCAAGCAATGCCAAGTGTTCTAGGAAAGACTAGAAGTATGTGTTCTTATGTTTTGCTACACTTATGCTATTACCTTTGGAAAATGAGGATGTTTGATATTTCCATGTATTGGGTTACAAAAGTTAAACCCTAGAATTGAAACAAGGAGGATATAGGAAATCTATAAAACTCTTATGTCAGATATGAAATTGTACACACACACACACATATGTATTGATTGATAGTGAAATGCCGAGAAAAACATAGATCAAGATAGGAAGTCTTTATAATATTTTAAGATATTCCATGATAATGTCGAAACTCAGATTAATGCATGTCAAAGATATTTGGTATTTGAATCTAGAGAGTAAAATGATAGAAGTTCATAAAACCTATAAAATTGCACGAATGTGATCAGGGACTATTTAACAGTTAGAAATACCTAAATATTTACACTACATGTATATTCTAGATTAAGGATTAGTTCTAAGTTAGATTGGCTAGAATGGATTTTTTGTATAGACTAGTTGTGTCTAGAGTAACAAGTAAAGTAAGTAAAACTTTAGGATGAGATAGTTTCTGAGATGAGTCAGAGGCGAGTGTCTAGATGGAATGATGAATCAGAATGGTCATACTTATCTAGAAGGGATCTACAACTGTATGGTCGATTACATTTTCGTAGGACACATCACTAGGATTCAAATGGAGAAATTTGATAATTCCTTATATCTACACCCTTCATGAAGGGCAGGGCCACTTCTAGTTAGGAAGTGTGCGGGGGACTACTTAAGTATGTGGTTGAAGGAAAAGAACTGAGATGATGCTCTCCCTGTGTAGCAAAAGACTCTTAGAGGCTCGTGAACATAGTGAACTCCATGTTATGGCTTATGACAACCAAACTTATGAGGTAAAACCATTTTTTTTCCAATTGTATTTTATCTAAAATAAGTGAAAAGTGTAAGGACTTCTCTTTGATTCTAGTTGTGATTACATATGATGTCAAGTTTGAAATTATCTAGAAAATTTGTACTTTATTTCTTAAGCTTATGCAAATGTTTAAAAAAAAAAGTTCTCTCATGTTTACTAAGTTTATTTACCTTCTAGTAAATTCTTGAGTATTAAGAGGACATATGTTACAATTATTCCCATGAGTAGGGAAAATAGAATCATACAAGTCATTTGATACTCTAGGAACACTAAATGTTTGAAAAGAAAACATGATAACATAAAAAAAGTAAGCTATCTAAATTATGCAATGTTTTTGACATGTAAACAAACGTCTTGTAGAGTTGAACTTTTTTTAATACTAAAATGATTTTTGAAATGCTTTAAAAATGATTTAACTACATGGATGATTTGACCTTGATACATAAAATAGATGTTCCTAAAACTTTCTAGATTGATACTATAGGTTACCAACAAGCCTAGGAAGTACAAAAATGAGGTTCTCAATGTTGTAAATGGTAGTTTTAGCTTGATCTAGGACTAAATCGCCCAGAGGGGTGTATGAGTCCTAGTCAGAGATTTTCAAGGTTTCAAATGTTACAAAACACACCAAAAAGAATACCCAAAAATTAGGAAAAAACACCTATAATAGGACTAAATTTCCCAGAGGGGTACATGTGTCCCATATTAGGGTTTTTACACTAAAATCGACAAATTCTAAGTCAATGTTAGGTTTTTTGGTTTGAATGATGTTGAGATAGTATGCAATTATAGATTTTAGATGAAATTCAATGATGCAAGATGCAAAAATGCACCCTATATATGCACTTTCACTAATGCAAGATTTAGAAACCTTATATGCAAATTAACTAATGCAAAACCTAATGCAAAGTTAATGTAAACTAGATCTAGGAGTAGGATGCATTTCAAATCAGAAATGAGGTGTTCATGTTGGGTTCACCAAAATGAAAAGATGGAAATAGGGTGGGTATGTGCAAGATCATGATGGGTCAAAAAGTGGCAATATGTAACTGATATGATGGCCCATGTGGCTGATGACTTTTCTTTTACCCAAAATTGATGAAAGGAAAGGGTTTTCAAAGGAGATTCTCAACTTTTCATTAATATAAATTATTCTTTGCTTTGAATCTAATAAATAATTATTATTCATTTTCTATTTGAATTACGATTAAAGTCCCGATTGATAGGCTCATTGAAAAACATCTATAGCTTTCAAATGGTATCACATTTTTTGAATCTAAAACATGTGTCACATTCTATGCTTTTCATACTATAGGATTAAAAAAAACAATTTTATGAAGTTTTGACCAAGTTAAGGTGGTCAGACATACGAGTTTTTTATAATTTTTAAAAATTTGTAATAAAAAAATCATAATTAATTATTTACTTGGAAAAAAATTACAAAAAAATATGCATCACATTGGGACATGAGTCCTCTACTTATATCTAAAATATTATAAAAAAATATTATCATTTTATTGTGGTTAGGGTGGTGACAAACACCTACTTATTTTTTCCCTGAAATTTAAGTACTACTGCATGGAAATTTCAAATTTTCACTAAATAGATTTTATTTTTTTAAAATAAACCTAGTAGTTTAGAAACTACAATAAATTTACTACAGATTATATTTTAACATATTTTTGAAATAATATAGATAACTTATTCAATTTTTTACGTCAAGTTGCCTAACTAATTTTTTTGAATTTTTTGCCACTTAAGGGCCTATTTTTTCCATGATGATCCTACACATACCCGGGTGCCCCACCTTTTGGGGAGATGCAACACGAGTTAGGGTTTAGTACCAAGACTTATTTCCCTCAAGTTTCATTCAATGACACCTTAGAGATCTCAATTCAAAGATAGAAAGGGGGAAAGAGATCTCGTAATAAAGTATCTCAAGGTGTGATTAAAGACTAAAAGAAGGTTCACCACCAATCTAGGGATTGGAAAGACAAGTAACATGCAAGACCTAATGATCAAACCTAATGATGTGCAATAATTTAATAAATGACCTAGAAATGAATGTAAATCAAAACAATAAAATTTAGAAGTACAAAGGTGCACCTAGAAACCTATAGAAGCTCAAAACCAATTTTGAAATGCTGAAAATGTTGATCTTAATACACATTGGGACTCATATGTCAAGTTGGGTGTATCAATCCTAGATTAGGGTTTCTATTTTTAAACAAGAATCTAGTGAGGACAAGTCTGGATCTTTAGAAATATGGAAAAATGAATATACTAGGACTCGTATGCCAAAAGTGGCATATCAATCATGTTCAACTTTTTTAGGGGATCAAAGTCTAAATCTACTCTTCTATCTCTCCTATGTATTCTCAACCTAATTTTTGGATCTAAAACACTGAATTGTAATTTGTGGATAACTTTTCATGAAAATGACAACCTTGTTACCACTTGACAACTTTTTTCAATCTTGTAACTCTATCTTCGTGGATATTTAAGCCTAAAAACACCTAGATCTACAATCACACATGTAGAGAGAGAAACACACGTTGATTGTTAGGAAATAGGGGTTTTCCTTGGTCAAACCCTATTTAGGTATTTAAACCATATGATGAAATAATGAAAAATGAACGTGAAACATTAAACATGAACAATGATACCTTGAATGATGTTTTGCAATGTCAATCTGCAATCTAACATGAAGTGGCCATGAAAAATGTAGATCTTGATATTAAATTAGACATGGAACAATGCTTAACTTGGATCTTGAATATTACATCACAACACTAGCTCAACAACATGCTTGATGCATTATTCCTTTGACATGAATATGGATCTTGAATTGCTACAACAAATGATGGAGAAATCTACCCTTGAATACCTAAGAAATGCTCTTGAATACTCTATGATTCTCTTACGAAGTCTTAGGATCCTTGACTCTTGATTTCTTAATCACTTGTAAATTTTCTAGGTGAAAATGAGTTAAATAATCTTGTATTTATACTTATTTATGCCAAATTTCTAAAAAATACAATACTACAAGCCAATATCAGATCTAAGAAGATAAAATCCTACCAAGAATTAAATTTAAATTAGGTCTAAGCAAAGAGGAATGCATACTCCATTTGTGGCATATGTGTCTCATTAGGCTAAGCTTGGGACACATTTTTCAAGAAATACTTAGATTAATGTGAAATCTAGATTGGGGCCCGAAAACTTAGGCTGGACCCATATGCCCAAGGTGGTGTATGAGTCCCAAATCACTAAATATGGGCCATATAATCCAAAAATGAATGAATTATGATTGGTTATTGGTAAATTTCAAGATTAATCTTAGAAGGATGCATTAATTAACGCTTGTGGATGTAAAATAAGGCCAAATAAGACATAAAGAAGCCTAATTAATTAATAAAACCCTAGATTAGTGTGAGTGTAAAGGTACACTTTACAACACCCTAAATAAGGCATAATTAAGTCCATATAGTTTAAAAGGTCTCTAAACCTAATGTGAATGTGTAAAACAAATTTTAATAGTAGATCGAGGCAACATTAGGCTCAATTTAATAGGGAGGTCCCAAACAAGTGTGAAAATGTAGAGGGATAAATTTTTCATCACTACACAAGTGTAGCAATGTGGATGGTATAGGATAAAAAAGATAAAAGGAGGTTGCCAAGCCCCAAGGACCCAAGATCCTCTGTCAAACCAACATAAGCATAGAGGGACATACATAAGGTGAATGATGTATGAAGCACCAAGAAGATACAAGCATACACTATCAAAGAAATAAAGAAGAAAGGAAAGGAAAAAGAGGGGTGGATCAAGCCTCAACTGTTTTTCCAACATTCAATGTGGATAAAGCCTTAGTTGTTTGTCTAGGAAAAAATATTTACAAGTGGAACACGATGTCCATTATGCAAAAAAAAAACACACACTCACACAAGCTAGTGGAACCCAATATCTACTAGGTGAGCCCCCAAGGAAACATAGACACACATCTAGTATTTGCTCTCACACACAAACAAGTGGCTATGGGAAATTCATGCCTATGGTCAGATCTCACATTTACTAACCATACCAAAGCTATTCCTCCTAATAAATTTCATAAGGCACCACAAAATGAAACTTCGATCTTATGAACAACATGCAAGTAAAAAATTATTCAAAGGTACTTTTCTTAGATCATGTAAGGTCTCTTCTTAGGGAACATCATGCATAATGTCTCAAAGAGAGGAAAAATTAAAGAAATATCATGCTCTTGGAGGAAATCAAACCTAATGACACCATAAATGAAAGGACACATCACAAGAATAAAGAAAATCGCATAGTGTAATATGAGTGTCAATGTATGCCCCCACTTTAAAGCAGTTGCTAACACCATTGTTGTGAGCAATCAACTTTAAAGTAGCCAAAGAAAGTTACATGAGAGATTATTCAGGAAGCCCTATGCCAAGTCATATGTTCCCAAATGAAACTAAATCATGAATAAAGGGTTACCATCAAAATGAAATACTAATGATAACTCAGTACATCACATACAAGCCAACTTAAGGAAAGTCGTCTACATTCGAAAATTTCTCTTATATATACATGGAAGGAAGTCAATTAACCAAAAGAGACAACGACAAGTTCCATATGAGGACAAGGCTACCTAACCCCTTTCCCTCACTTAATGCAATACAAGGATGAATTGAGATGATTGATGAGAACCATAAAAATTAGGATCAATTGGAGGAACTAGGTGCTTCAACACAAGGAAGAGTACCAAAATCCTTAAGATGTTGAATTATATTACTCAATGTCATACATTCATTAGTAGAATGACCATGAACTCTATAATATGCACAAAATGAACTCTTGTAGTAAAATTTATTTCATTTTTTTAGAGGGAGAGATATCAAACATTATTGGAGGAGTCTCAACAAGGTACTTTTTTGATTAAAAGTAGAATATGTTCCTATTTTTCATGACAAAGATATCTCTTGCTTAGTACAAGATGTCATACTTATACAAGGCTCTTTAAATGTCAATATTTTGTACTCTTCTTTAAAGGAAGGTGTAAAATCTAATGAACTCCAACAATTAGTGTTTTATGTGATGAAATTAATGTTAAGAAAAGGATTCATTGTTTCTTTGATTTCTTTTGAAGGAAAATAACCAAGACCACTAGTTCTGATCAATTCAAAATCCACTAATGTTAAAGTTGGCTTAGAAGAATCTTTTGTAATATTGTTGATATTGAGTGAAGGCTTGTTTTTTTGTTTTGAGGGACAATAACCAAGACTATTAGTCATTTCTTGCATGTTAGGCTCCCTAGGGACATGGATACCTTGTTCACTAGCACCACATCCTTTTCCACTATAACCAAGTTGATTCATAAGTTCATAACCTCTTCCATAAAGCTTTTTTATTTATTTTGGATTCCGTGGTTGCTTATAATCAACTTTATCAAAGTTTTTGTTATAATTTTCTTCTTCTAAAATGATTGAGGTGGATTCTTTTGAATTTTTTGTTGAATCTTGTGTTGACATTACCACTTTTTCTTTTTAGACCTTTTTAGAATCTTTTTCTATGGGTATGTGAAAGATCATGATGGAAAAAATAAGCCCTTAAGTGGCGAGAAATTTAGAAAAAATAGAGTTAGGAAACTTAACATAAAAATTTGAATAAGTTATCTATATTATTTCAAAAATATGCAAGAATAGAATTTGTATCAAATTGAATGTAGTTTCTAAACTACTTGGTTTATTTAAAAAGAAAAAAAAAAAAGAAATTTCAATGTAGTAGCACTTAAATTTTAGGGAAAATATAACAAGTAGGTGTCTATTTGACCACCCTAACCACAATAAAATGATAATATTTTTTTATAAGATTTTAGATATAAGTAGAGGACTCATGTCCTGATGTGATGCATATTTTTTTGTAATTTTTTTCCTAGTAAATAATTAATTATGAATTTTTTATTAAAACTTTTAAAAATATTAAAAACTCGTATGTCTAACCAACTTAACTTGGTCAATACTTCATGATTTTTTATTTTTTTAATCCTATAGTATGTGAAGCATAAAATGTGATGCATGTTTCAGATTCAAAAAATGTGATACCATTTGAAAGCTATAGATTTTTTTCAATCAACCTATCAATTAGGACTTTAGTCATAATTCAAATAGAAAATGAATAATAATTATTTATTAAATTCAAAGTAAAGCATAATTTATATTGGTGGAAATATGAGAATCTCCTTTAAAAACCATTTTTGTTTCAAAAATTTTGGGTTAAAAAAATTCATTAGCCACAACCCTACACATACCCACCATATCATCACTTTTTGGCCCATCATGATCCTGCACCTACCCTTATGATCTTTTATGGATACTTTGTTTTTGTGGATGTCCTATTTGTTTTCATCTCGAAGTTGAACTTATTTAGAGTAAGGTTCGGCAT
Source organism: Sequoia sempervirens (assembly GCA_007258455.2). Lineage (NCBI taxonomy): Eukaryota > Viridiplantae > Streptophyta > Pinopsida > Cupressales > Cupressaceae > Sequoia > Sequoia sempervirens. Next base: position 51,516,122 of record VDFB02086081.1, on the reverse strand, counting down.
TCCATGGCTATCCTCTATGAATGTAGTAACTTCCATAATCCAAATATATATGAAGTACCCCCATGAGGGTACTATGCACATTGTTCAAAATACTAGATACAAGCCATTTGTAACACATGGTGGCTTCTCTCTTGACCATTTTTGGCCTACCCTAGTTGGACCCTCCCTCCTAGGGAGATCTTTTGTATCAGTCTTATTGTAGGTATAAGACTAGGGGATAAACATCAAAAGGTGCTTTTCCTCCATCGCCTTATGTTGTCTTTGAAGGCTTGTTGGTGAGTATAAGAATAGGATTCATCCTTTTCCCTTGCAAAGGGGAAATAGAATATTTATCTTTCCCTCAAGCATTCTACTTCTAGTTCCTCTATTTTGTCTTTTTTTCCCCTTTCTTATTCTTTTTAGCCCTTGGCGGCGTCATCTGTTCTTGCTCTTATGCGTGACGTAGGAAAGGGAAAGGTGCCTATGTTGTAGAAGTTGAGGCCTTGAGCCTTCCATCTTCCTATTCTCTCAATGATGCCTTGACCCACCATATATGGGAGGGGGAATTCCTTTTGTGGGGTTGTTCCTTTGTCTCATCCTCCACCTTTTATTTTGCCTCCCTCTTGGGTGGGGCATGTGAAGAGGCTTGACATCAAGAGGCCTCTTTTTGTTTCTTCTTTTGTATCTCTTACTCCTCCTAAGGAGTGTCCCCTTCCACCAATAATGGTTGTGAAGGTTCCTCTTGTGGTAGAGCAGGAGCCCCAACCTGTTTTTAAGGAATACCTTCAAGTACCCATAATTGATGTAACCAACTTGCATGTGTGCATAAATGGCAATGAAAGGATTTGGCCAAGGAGCATGCAGATTTGTAGTAGAGCATATGGGAATATATTATTCCTATTTCAGCTCTTGCTTCTTATGTGGTTGCCTTTGATCCTTCTCTCTCTTTTGCTTCAGTTCTCATCTCCTTCATTCTTCTTCTAACTTCATCAAAGAACTATGATGAACCTCACCCCAAAAAGGTGTAGGTGTTCATAATTGCTTCGATGGAGTCTCCCCTTCTTACATCTCTTTTTGGCATCCTCCCTTCTAGAGTGCAACCCTTCAACATGCCTCATACAAAGGTGGTGTCCTTTGTGGCTTTGTCTTTTTCTTCTTTTGCTTCTGCTTCTTCTATGGGGATTTCACATGCCCCGCTAAAGTGAAAACTTGAGGATGACCTTGCTTCATGAGAGGGTTGTAAGAAATGCTTGTATCTTTTAGAGTTTGGTTTTTCTTTGGCTTGTGCCATCCTTGTAATGGAGGTATCCCCTATATCTCTGGAGTTAGTCACTACTCCTCTTCATAAGTTGAGTAGTGACTTTTGGGTGTCCTATCCTCCACTAACTCAGTTGACACATGAAACTCTTGGTAAGTGCATGATCAACTCCGTGGAGGATATCCTGACTCTGTCATCAATCTTTGAGAGATCAATGACCCTAGTCTCACAAAATCTCAGCAAAGAGGACCTTGATGGGCCCTCTTCCTTGGCCCTTGTTGTAGGTGAGTTGGTTGTTACATCCATTGCTATCCCTCCCCTTCAGACTCATACTCCATTCCCCTCTAATGATCTAGATTGGGAGCAAGATGACTTTTGGTGGACTCAGATTAGCGTGGTGCATAGTCTACAACTATAGCTTAGATTTTTGTGCTTGTGTGTGTTCCCTCATGTTTATTTGTATGTGTTTTGTGCTCTTTCTAGGAGGACCCTCGCTACCCTTGTAGATTCCTAGATATAGGTGTGAGAATTTTTTGTAACCTTCTTCTATTTGTTTCATTATTCTTTAATATGTCATACTCTTATATTTCCAGATCAGGACAATACAAAGTGTTGGGGGCATTTAGGCCTTCTTCCATGTTGATCATTTGAAGGGGGAATCTCATCTTTGCTTACTTTTCAACAAGGAGTATTCTTTCAAAAGGATTTCTTTGAGAAATTTTCTAAAAAAAAATTCCCTTAGCAAAAGAATCTATAAAATTCCTTTCAAAAAGGAGCATTCTTTCAAAAGGATTCCTTGACAAAAGATCTTTCAAAAGGATTCCTCGATGATAGAATCACTTGTGAAAAAATCCATGTCTTTCAAAAGGGTTCCTTGGTGTCTTGATATCTTATGAAAAGGATTCCATGATGAAATAACTCCTTTGTGAAAGCATTTTTCAAAATAATTTTTTGGTTTCTTATAATTTGTGTCTTATATTTGATATTTGATATCTTGTATCTTGATGTCTAGATATCTTATATCTTCACATCTAGCTTGGGGGTAGCCTAACTAGACCCATCTTTTATTTGACTTTCCTACAATGTAATTTGTAGAATCCATAAACCTTCATGCTTGCCATATGGACTCTAGTCACGCTAGCCATACCTATCAACACCATCTTATATCAAATCAAATCGTGACTTATTGTGTTTTATGTTGTCTTATAATTATTTCTATCACTTTTTCACTTTTTTTTCATAACATGTTTGGTTGCACCTAACATGTTTTTGGTGAGATTGTAGCTATCTTTGTAGGATTGAAGACTTGTGTCCTCTTTGCATTCTAGTGAAGCACCTTTCATGCCAAGTATGGATATGTGCAGGATCATCATGGAAAAAACAAGCCCTTAAGTGGTGAAAAAATTAGAAAAATCAGAGTTAGGAGATGTAAAAGTTTGAATAAGTTATCTTTATTATTCCAAAAATATGTAAGAATAGAATCTATAGAAAATTGAATGTAGTTTCTAAACTACTAGGTTTTTTTTTTTTTAAATCTATTTGGTGAAATTTTGAAATTTCAATGTAGTAGTACTTAAATTTTTAGGGAAAAAATAAGAAGTAGGTGTCTATCTAACCACCCTAACCACAATAAAATGATAATATTTTTGTATAAGTTTTTAGATATAAGTAGAGGACTCATGTCCCAATATGATGCATATTTTTGTAATTTTTTTCCAAGTAAATAATTAATTATTAATTTTGTATTACAATTTTTAGAAAATATTAAAACTCGTATGTCTAACCACCTTAACTTGGCCAAAAATTCATGAATTTTTTTTTTTCAATCCTATAGAATGCAAAGCATAGAATGTGATGCATGTTTCAAATTCAAAAAATGTGATACTATTTGAAAGATATAGATGTTTTTCAATCAACCTATCAATCAAGACTTTAGTCGTAATTCAAATAGAAAATGAACAATAATTATTTATTAAATTCAAAGTAAAGCATAATTTATATTGGTGGAAATATGAGAATCTTCTTTAAAAACTCTTTTCATTTCATCAATTTTGGGTAAAAAAATATTCATCAGCCACATACCCTACACATACCCATCATATCGCCATTTTTTGGCCCATCATGATCCTGCACATACCCGTATACCATATAAAAGGACTACTTCATCTCCTTTTCTATATATTATCTTCAACCTCTATCTACCTTAGCTCACATATGCTCACTAAAGTAGGGGTAAAATGTTGAGGTGTAAAATTGCACCCTAGTGCAATTTCCCATAATATACTCTTACTTTAGCCTTATAACATGGATGATGAAAAAATATACCACCTTAAGCCCTTTTTCTTATTTGTACTTTGGCATTTTCCATTGATGGAAGGAATTTTTTCAAGGATTCTTCCATGCTACATAGATATCCTTGACATATTCCTGGGTTAGTGGATATTGAGTCATTACATTTCATGGCATCAATGAGTTGTAAAGTCTTTTGTGAACATAGACCTACCTGAAAATGTCCCTTTTTCCTCCATATTCTCATTTTGAGCTCATTGTTTCATTCCATTCACACACACTCTCTCTCTCCCTTGATCTATTACTTTCTACACTTTATTCTTGCAACTCCACTTCAATCTCTCCATTCTTTCTACATCACTTTCTTGCAGCTTATAAGCTATTGGCACTACATTCTCTCACAACCATCTTGCACCTTAGTAGCTACCATCCTTCCTTTCAACTTCTCAAGCTTTCTAAAGGGAGGGTACCACTTTATTGTTATCATTTCACTGCATTATAAATATTATAGATAGCATATATATTGTCTTTTCTTTCTATACATTATGTTTGTTTCCTTTCTTTATCATTTTCTCTCTATTATGGTTTATTGGTTGTCTATGGAGTTGGAAACAACAAAGTAGGAATTTTATTGAGGTAAACTCCAAAACATAGCCCCAACAATTTTTCATCGCCATGTGTGTAGGTAATTTTTTCATGTGGATCTTATGAGTGGTTGCACCACCCATAAGTTGGATTTCAACTACCCTTGTGTGTCATTTCATCATAATCAATTTATCTTTCAAGCTATATTATTATTGTAGCTAGTTTATTTTGCACATTAACAATATTCTATCATTTTCATTAAAATTGTTAGATTAAGGGTTTTGGGTCATTTGTACACCCTGCAAGTTTCATATTGTAGACTCTATTCTTAGTATGTATGAGATGCCAGCAAATCCCTTAGATGACAGTGCACCGCGTTGTCATCCAAGTCCCATGCTAACATCCTTTTGGCAAGAGCCAGTTGGTCTATAGTCTAATATCTCTATGGTCTGCTCACTCGATTCTCAAAATCCTCCATTCTTGAAAACCTCCAAAAAAACATAGATTAGTTTGTTCTTTATTAAATTTTTGTCCCATCTTTCAACCTTTTTTATTGAGGTGAATGAGGGAAACTTTCTCCCTTTAGACCCTATTTTTCTTGGGACATGGGAGTAGGGAATCCCCTCTTTCATAGTAGAAAATGTACTTGGGGATGAAGAAATGAACCAACACTTCCCTTCTCCCCAAATAAATGAATATGGTGATTAGGTGCCTGATAACAAGCTTGCAATGGAGTTCTATTATGAGAATTCATTCGTCGATGATGTTGGAAGTTTGGCTTGTATCTAATTCATGGATGATGATACCTTGTTACTACACATGAATTGAAAGAATTCATCAAGAGGATCAATAAAAATGAGTTCAATGAAAGATTGAATTAGGTCAAAGAGGGAGTGGATCCATCAAAGCATTAGGATGTCACCTAGCAAGTCCTCCAAGAATGGACTTTGATTCTTACAAGACCACTTGAGAGGAATGGAGGAAACTGGTCAAAGAAAGTGGGATTCTCTTATTGCCTAAATTGGATCTCACATCAATCATTTCCCTTGATACAATTAGACATCAAAATGAAGGGACATCCACATTAGCAGAAGTTCCCAATACAAGAGAGAGACTTTTTCTCTAAGAATTAAAGAATTGAAAGAGCAACTAAAATAAAGTAGAGAAAATGAGAAGGCCAAAGAAGAGGCCAAAAATATTGCAACTGATATTATTGATAACCTATTAGGTCATATATTGTCATCATCCTACATAAGCTTGAGGGAGCTTAGAGTGCTTTTGATGGATTGCACAAGTCTTATGGTAAGAATAAGAAAATTCAAACCAATTACTTGGATGTACTGAGTAAGTAGCTCCTTAGGGCCACATCAATAAAGGAAATGATAAATATAGCTTTTGATGGGAGTACCCTCAAGATTTTGACACAAATTTATGGCCAAATTGAATTATTGGGTGATGTATCTTCTTTGCAAACAAAGTTTAAAGATATTTATCTCAAATAAAAATTCTAAATATTTGAAAGTATGGAACATGGAATGATGCCTAAGCTTATGGATGATTCAGGTATAAGAAAATATTTGGATGTATGGAAGGTAGACTTTGCAAGCATAACTCCCTCACTATCATCATATATCTGCAAGGATGGAAAGCTAGAGTTAACTCTTTAGAATAATTCAATTGATAATTTATTTAAATTATAGACTAACTTGGACAATTTTACAAAGGAAAATGGAATCACAATAGATGAAAGATATAATGCACACAACAATAAAGTGCAAAAGCTTTTGTATTTCAATTGGCTTTCAAAATAACAATACAACTCATGGGTTGAAAAGTATGTTGAATAAGATGTCTCCCATGCTCTTCTTGTCTTTTTGCAGGGGTGGGGCATATTTTGTCCTATATGGCCTAGTCAACATTCTCCTTAGGTTTTTTTGAAGTTGTAAAAAGGGATGGAAGACCGTAGAATAGTACTTGAACTTCCACCTTTTGTCTTTCATCATTTTGGTATCAACATGAATCTTATCAACCAACATATGTAATTGTTTTGTATTCTAATAGAATAGTTATCTCTCCTTATAGGGTAGTTGTAAATTATTTTGTTTGATCCTTGGAGGACAAGATGGTCAAATGAAAATGTAACATATGTCCATGGCCTAAAGCTTTTTCCCCCCCTTTTTCCAGAAAATGGAATTTAGGGCCATTTTGTTAGGATCTTGAATTTTTTTTTAAGCAGAGCATATGTATGTAGTCTATACGTGTCTAGTCTAGGTTTTTATAGAAAAGGATATTGTTGTAATAGTGAATATTATATAAAAATATTAGTTCCATACATGAATATATAATAGAAAGATTGTGGCCAATTCTCTCCTAAAATCTATATCTATTTTTATTTATGAATACAAATTGATCAAAGAGATCTTTTCTATTCATCTTTGGACATTTTCTATGATAGAGTGTTTCTTTTATGGATTTTATTTGAAGAATAGACTAATTTGTTTTATAAGGAGTGTTGAATGATTTTAATGTACACAAATATTTGTAAGTAGAATCGATTATAAAATTAAAAGATAGTAGTGTAATGTATTGTTGCTAATATTTTATAGAACTAGGTTAATTATTGTTATATTAATTTTAATTGCATCCTCCTTGACTCCATTTCCTATGTCTAAGGCATTAGTCAATATGAATGTCTTTGATTATAGTTCCTTGGTCATAAATCTTAAAATAAAATTATCATTTCAATTGTAAGTTATTGTATAATCTTATTTTCATACTCTAAGACACATCATTGCATTAAACTTTAAGAATTTAGCCACTTATGTTGTTTACCTTTAAATCTTGGTCATAAGAAAGAGAGTATGATTTTTTAAAAGAAATATTTGATGTAAATTATATGAGATCGTAATTGATATTACATAGGACTATCCTCCTAGGTCTTGTAGAGCCTAAAGTGAAAAGGAGAAATTTGTTGAAATCATTCTCCTATTTGTTGGCCAACCCTTAAAATAATTGAGCATAAGAAGTGACTTTTCATTTACGTTGTTTTAGGAATCAGTTGGACCTTAAACCATAAAAAGAAACCAAGAGAATACTCCTTAGTCCTTGACTCTCAACAGAAGAAGTTTCAACCTATTTAAATTGGTATAAAATACCTTCATAAAAAAACACAAAGACAAGATCCAAGCTCGATATAAGACCTAATGGACCCATTAGATAAGTTTATCACATTAACTATCATTGATAATGATTATATGACATAAAAATAGAAACCATAAAGATTGAATTAATTAGTGTCAGGGTAAACCCACAAAAGTGAATTAAATTTTGAGTGAGGAAGGAAAAGTGGAAAAAAATGATTGGTTTGAGTGAACCAAAAAAGGGTTCGAATGAACCTTGGTTCGTGAAAACTAGTTAAATACAAGGTGGACCCCATCTCACCAAAAAATCAATGAAAATACCTTTTTGAAAGGGGGTTCACTAGAACCCCCCTAGTTCTAGTGAACCCCCTTTTCACACCTCCTTACTCTCTAGCACAAAAAAAAACAAGAATTTTTTCCCTTCGAAGCTCGGGTTGAGGATGAAAATGGAGGAAAATTCATGAACCCAACTAGAATCAGGTAGTCCTTGGAACAAGCTATTCAATGAATATAAATTTCATATGTTTTGTTTTTATTATGTATTTGTTTTTTTTCATTTTTATTAAACATAGGTTTTTCATCGAAAATGAAGGTCTATGTTCTACACATGTGGAAAAATAGTAGATTATCAATTTTATTTTTTTTAAAATATGATTGCACTAGATATTGAAGTCCTTGATCCAACAGAAAAAAAAAAATTGAATTCTGATATATACCAAAAAGTTACGTGTTATACGGTTGCGCTATGTCTGAATTGTAATTGGTTTCACTTTGAAACTTGATTAAACAAAAAATATTCAATAAAAAACTATCTAACCAAGTGGAAGCACTAGATATTAGAATTATTAATCTAAATTCGAAAGAATCAAAATTTAATCCTTCATGGAAAAAAATTATGTCTTATACGGTGTGCGTCACTTTATAAAAATGTTGTTTTCTGAAAAAACCAGTTTTTGTGGGAGATGGGAAAAGAAGTGCAATATGATTCCAAAAAACTTAGAATCTACAGACAAAATGTGACGAGACTCTAGTTTGCATCATCTTCAAATTCCTCATGGTTTAGCCACTATAGGTGCCTGAAAGTGAAGATTTAGTTAAAAAAATTATTTCAATGTCCAATTTGTCAAAAAAATGTAAACCACTATTGTGGGATCACTCGTCAACAACCCACAGACTCCTAAGAAAAAATAATATTAGAGTACCATGTGTGGCCACCAATCAATTCATCATTACCTGAAGTCTAGAAATCGACCTTCCATACCTCTTCGACATACCCATTGCACACCAACGTGTGATTGTGAGTAACTAGTATCAGCAACCCACAAAGTCCTCATAAGCAAGACTAATTTTAGAGTGCCATGTATGGCCACCAATCAATTCAACATTACCTGAAGTCTAAGTAGGTTCAAATTTCACAAGTTTCAATCATAGACTCTTTCATAAAGTCTTATGAATCCATATTTGAGGTCATTGGGTAAATCCAATTATATCAAGCCTTCACGTCAATAAGAGCAATTTAAGTCACTTGACAGAAGGAACTCAAGAAGCCTATTACACCTAGCAAGATCAATTGTGTGACAAATTTCCTTGAAGTTATGTCACTATTACTATGGCCTTCCAAAACCCATGGATCTCCATTCACATCAATTGGTCTGCAAAACCTGAAGAGATCTGATACTTTCTAAAACTCTCCATGATAAAAAAAAATATTGGTGTAAGGGATTAATGAGTTTCATAGCAAAGGAAAAAGAAAGAATGGACATAGAAAAATAAGGAGAGGAGGTGTGTCTCTATGATGGTCCATACTGGTGTTTAACTGGGTTCCATCTACCCTTGCATCACTTAGCTTCTTTTTGCCATTAATTCAAAGTATGACTCTACCTTTATTTTCAATACTGACTCAATTTGTTTGTACCACATCTACAACTAGAATGCAATGCAAGAACATGAGATGATAATGGAACTTTGTGATGCCTTGTACAAGATGGGACCAAATATGTGTATTTTATATATACATGTTTATAATATATATATTTAAATATATACACACACAAAATGGTAGGAGTTCATGTTTTTAAAAATATTTTTTAACTATCTTCATCCTTGTTCATTTCAAGTACTCTAAGCTTGTTCTCACACCTCATCCTCCCCTCTTTTTGTCTAGAGCTATTTCTCATCCTTTTAAACTTGTTTTTACCCTTTCCATATTTAATTTTATTAATGATATTATAAGTTTATTTTCAATTAAATTTGCATCATAATGCTTTTATTTTTATTTTTAGTTCTTCCTTGTCACATCCCACCCTCCTATTTTAGGCTTCATTTGTATTCCATTTCCAAATAATCTTCTTTTAATGTTGGTGAACAGTGTGGGAAAATGGGTTTTTTATAACCTAGGTCATAGAACAACACACTTCTCCAATTGTCATTCAAATATGTCCTAGGATTCCAAATTGGATTGAATATCAACCCCAAAGGAGAGTCAATTCTCAACAAGGAAGACCTAGGAGGGAGTTCTTTAATCTTTGAGGGGTTCACCACCAAGCAAAAGCTAGGAAAGGACAACTTGATATTCAACTCACAAAACCTAGTAATGCAAGTCAAATTATGAGTGCAAATGAAAAAAATAAATAACAAGTTAGGACCTATGCACCTGGGAAGTTTGCAAATATGATGAGGATTTTGGAAATGCTATCAAAATATGCTAGGAAATACTAAGACGCCCTTATTGTTGTCTTAGTCCCACTGCAATCTTTTGGGGTAGATGCAAAATCTTCAGATGTTAGAACGGAATCCAAAAGAATCTCTACAAAATACCCTTGGGAGGACTAAGATACTCTTGCTATAGACTTAGTCTCATCTTGAATTTCTGAATTCTTTGAGTGTGATCTTGAGGTTCAATTTTTGCACTTCCTTCTTCACCAAGTCTTCAGATTTGAACCTGTAAATAACCTACATTGAAACAAAAGAAATTTGGTTGATTGTTTATGGGGGTTTTCCTTGGTCAAACCCCTTGTTTGGTAATTAAACCTTGATAAAAATGCATAGATCTAAAAATGGAAATGTGTGTGAGCTAAATGTGTGTCTAAGATTAGGCAAGCTGAAATATGGAGAAACCCTATTCAAATGTGTTAGAATAGAATTCCTAAGATGCAAATGAAGGTATGTGCAGGATCATCATGGAAAAAACAAACCCTTAAGTGGTGAAAATTTTAGAAAAATCAGAGTTAGGAAAATTGACATAAAAATTTGAATAAGTTATTTATATTATTTCAAAAATATGTAAGAATAAAATCTATAGAAAATTGAATGTAGTTTCTAAACTACGAGTTTTATTTTATTTTCTTAAAATCTATTTGGTGAAAATTTGAAATTTCAATGCAGTAGTATTTAAATTTCGGGAAAAAAAAAGTAGGTGTTTGTCGACCACCCTAACCACAATAAAATGATAATAATTTTTTATAATTTTTTAGATATAAGTAGAGGACTCGTGTCCAGATGTGATGCATATTTTTTGTAATTTTTTTCCAAGTAAATAATTAATTATGATTTTTTTATTATAACTTTTCAAAAATATAAAAACTCATATGTCTAACCACCTTAACTTGGTCAAAACTTCATGAATTTTTTTTTATTTTTTTAATCCTATAGCTATTTGTTGGATCTTTTATGTAGATTCTAAATATATTTTTTTGAAAAGAATAAAAAAATAAATTGTGAATCATTTTATATAATTTTTAATAACTTATTTTTTCTACTAATCCACATTTTTAAAAAGTGATGTTTACTTTAGACTGCATAACTTTTTTAATAGAAAGGATACAATTCTAATTTTTAAAATTCATTTTTTTCACACCAATATCTAGTGCATGGATATTTCTTCATAATATTTTGTTACATAGTTTTTTTTAATTAATTTTTTAAGTGAGAGTATTTATAATTTGGACAGAGATGTATCTCGATCTACATAACCTTTTTTGTATTAATTTGAATTAACTTTTTCTTTTTTTGTTAGAATAAGGACATCAATACCTAGTGCACATGTATTTTTTAGAATTTTTTTTCTCTATATTTTTCTATTTTTTCTTATGTGTGAAACAAAGAACTTGATGTTCATTGAAAATCCTACATTCACAAGAAATAAAAAAAGAAATATAGTAATAAAATTAAAGATATTTAAAATCATACTTTTTCGGAAGCTTATAATAAGGGTTACATGCTTACAAAACATAAATTTTAAATGAATTCATTTGATCTCCCAAAAGGTAAATCAAAAGTGGTTTTTTATCAGCATTTTGATAGGTGTAGACAAGACTCGATTATAGCTATGGTTTAAATCTAACAAGGTTCTATCCAAGGGGGTTTAATATAAGGGGGTTTGATAAATCCCTCTTTAATTTAAATAATTTAAATGGAACCTTTAAAGTCTTAAATCATTGCATTTTCTAAAAATATGTGATTTCAAGAAAAAATCAGGATGTCCTAAAAAGTGTAACCCATTATTGTGGTAGCACCCAGTTGTCCTTTTTATAGCAGCAACTTGAATATTATTTTGTTGACTTGTTTGAGGAGGATTTAATTTTAAAAATCCCTTATTATGTTTCTTGAATGGTTCATAATTACTTTGAGTTGTGGATTCAAAGTTTTTAGGATGACTAGGAGGATTTTTCACATCATGACCTCTAGTCAAGTTTTGATGGTCATGAAGGGTTGTACATAAATGTGTGAAGGATGGAAACCTCAACATTGCAAGTTTTATTTGTAGTGTATCTTGTAAATTGGAAATGAACATTATTTGAAGGTCAACATTAGGTTCATCTTAATGTTCACTTGTGAATAAGGTGTTTGATATCTTCCTATGAAATCGGTCACTTTCTGATCCTCTTTTTGGTTGCATGTTATTGAATCAACAAGGGTCATCTTGGGACCCATGTGAATATGGAAGTGGTTGTAAAAGGAATCAATGAGTTCATTGAATGAACCAATTGAATTATTTGGTAAATATGAAAACCACTCTAGAGCAATATCCTTCAAAGATCTAGGGAATAGTTTAGCCAACAATTTATCCTCAAAGATGAAATCACTACACAAGGTTGTGAAGGAAAAAACATGGCTTATATTATCTCCTTTACCACCATATTTCTTAAATCAAGGGACCTCTATACCCTATGGCATTTTTTCTCTTAATATGTCAAGGGAAAATAAGGTGGACTTGATGTATTGCAAAGGTTGACTATTATTGTTCTGTTGTAATGTTGCCACTTATTGTTGAAGGGATTCCATGGCTTGAAAAAGTGAGTTAATGAGGGGGTCATTCTAGTTATAAGGTTGATGGGAATAAGGTGGTGTAGTGTATGTATGCGAAGGGCTAGTAAATTATAGGTTATTGAAGGTGGATTGTTGAGGTATTATTGTGTTTGAAGTATTTCCTACAGGAATACCTATGGAAGTGTATACAGTGCTAGTAGGTATGACTATTATGGTTGGTTGAATGGTAGTTGTGGGTTGAAATATTGTTGTAAGTTGGAATGTTGTTGTAGGTTGTGTACTAGTGTATGTGAGAGTGGATATTGGTATCATGGAGGATGGGATTGGAATTCCATCTTGGCTTTGAGTAGACCCTAAAGCTTGAGTGGAAGTGTTAATGGTAGGGATAGTGTTGTTAACATTAGGGACATTGATTGTAGGAGGTGAAGCACAAGGGTGTTGGAAATGACATGTTTAATATTGGGAAACTCTGTAAAATTTTGTACCAAAAATTTACAATATTAGTGATGAACAAAATATTTCCTAAGAAACCATTCTACATAAGGAAACATGTAGCAAATTTAAAGATTTCTACAACAATTAACATAGACAATGCTTCATTATATCTAAGTTAAGAAACCATTAAGAAAGAAAAATACTAAATTTTTTTTTAGAAAAGGTGTTCTTATAGCAAATACAAGACAGAAAAAACTAGACAAATAAAGGAAAAATACTGATTTTTTTTAAAAAAATGTGTTTTTATAGGAGATACAAGACTAACGTTTGACTCTTTGGTTACACGTTCCACCTCCTTGATTTTTCCAGCAAATATTTTACAAATTAAGAAGGAAAAATACTAAAAAAAAAATTTAGAAAAGGCGTTCTTACAATAGTACAAGACAAAATAAGTGTCTTTGCTTTGAAAAGTGTGTTTCACAGTGTTGTGACTGAGAAAACTGAGTTACAATGCCCTTTTTTTCTTATACAGCTCCAAAATAGACAAAAAAAACTAAGATCCCTAAACAACACATTCAAACTATTGCATAGAGTAGTGGGCCAAGCTATCCAACACCTATTACATGATAAACATCAATTATGTCATTTTTTTCAAATAATTTAGTGGTCACTATGCGAAGGTCCATTCTTACTCTTTCAAATGGACAACTCCATCTATTTTGTCTTCATAAGCAAGGGGTATGTTACTTGTGACCTATAAAATACTTACATTTGAATCTTTTGTTCCTTTAAATTTGACTCCATATATAATAGATAGTGATTGAATCCACCCAATGCCCACAATAACACCATCAAATGGATCCAACACCTCAAATTTATCCCCTTCTTGGATTTTATCAATAAATGTCTACAAAAATGAAAAAAATACATATTATATTGAGACATAAAACACACATTATTTTTTTTTGATAGTTGTATGTAATGTCTTATGACTTGGAACAAAATTATTTTTGTATGTGCTTTTAATTTTGATTATGTTGAATAATAAAGAATCAACTTTTTACTATGAAAAAAAGAAACTAACCCATTGTGAGGTACAAACAAATGGAGGGAAAGATCACTACAATAATGCTATAATACTGTACGAGTACTCTAGAAAGAGACATGGATTGGCAATGAAGTCCCCCCAACTGAGGACCATGACATCCTCAAACACAATGCACTAATGCATTGTCAAAATCTATGTATGCACTCTATTACAAAAAATCTCTAAGCTCCCATTTGTAAGTTATATGTTCTTCCTTATTTTGATAATCTATGTATAGTAGCTAATTACACTTCACTACTATTCTAACCAGCTTCTATCAAATAGGTAATGATTACCCTTATAATTTACATAATAAAACAACCATTACTTACTTAAATAGTATTTGAATAGTACTTACTAGCATGACTACTATTTTGAATATCATGCACATGCTCACAATTTCATCATCATAATCACTATCGGCATTGACATGTTGAAGTTTATAGCTTTGCAAAAAGCTCTATTGATAGGGAATTTTTCCTTTTGTTTTGCTTTCATATAATTTATTTGCATGTGGTTTAGTCATCATGTAAAAATTAATATAAGTCAAGAAAAGAATGAAAAAGGTATAATTTTTTTCCCAAAAGAACATTTTAAGCATGAAGAATGACAAAAAATTGGGACAGATTAACTTACAACTTAAAGAATGCAAAAGATATAATTCTTTGTCCAAAAGAACATTTTAAGCATGAAGAATGACAAAACATTAGGACAGATAACTTAGAACAACTATTATATTACCTCAACTTCAACATAACTATGACGAATGTGTTGCACATTCTTGTCTAGTTCATCACGATCACTATCAATATTGACAGCTTTGTTGACATTATGAAGGAATTTTAATTTTCCTACTGCTTTGATAAAACTAGTCTGCATGTGGTTTAACCATCATGCAAAAAATATACAAAGCATTCAATAGTCATGTAAAGAATGCAAGCTATAAATTTTTCCAAAAGAACATTTTCTATATCACTCAAAAAATAAAGAAACTAGGTTGGATTCTCTTATGGTTGGATTTCAATAATCTACATATTAAGAGGTATTTGTATACAAAATTTCCAAACAAGAAGAAATAAGATCAATAGAGCCTCTTACCTCATCTGAATCCGTGGATTTATGCTCATTCCATGCAAAAACTTTAGGGTTAATAGTGGCAACCAACTATGAAACATGTTGATAGAGACTATATATGTAACTCATTGCATGTTGGTACCCTTCATTTGAATTGAAATGATCTGGAGAGGATCCTACTGGGCATGTATTAACAAATGGCTATGAAATCTCTATTGATGAACTAGATTTCTAGTTCATCCTATTCTTAGATTTACTATGATCTAGTGCTGCAATATAATTGACAATATCTTCTGTACCCACTTCTTTATTACTATTTTCCACCTAAAATAAAATTTCAATTTCAACATATAGTTAATTCAATAAAAAATCAAAATAAATAACACAATGTAAATTGAACGAAAAATCCACACTTACTGAAAATTTGTCCATTTTTTCCTACAACCTACCTTGGTGAAATGTATATCCAACCCTCATATTATCTCTTACTCTCTTTCCTATGTTACTCTTTTCCAAATATTCTTCAAAATGCATACTTTATTTCAATTCCTCCCACTGTTTGGGAGATAGAGTGGATTCTAACCTCTCTTTTTCCTCCATGATTGTTCTTCTACAACTGTATCTAAAATTCTTCATCAAAATTTTTATCCTTTTCTTGTAATGCTTTCTAGAGATTTATCCACCAATAGTCTCAAAATAATTTTCCATTTTTTGTATAACATTTACCACAGGTCATGGATCTTGCTCTAGAAAACTTGATTTGCAAATATCTAAATGGGCCCTACATCTTACACCCAACTCGGTGGCCCGCTTTGTAGCATTTGGCCCAATGGGCTCACCATCTCTCGATACCTCAAGCAAGAATGACTTCTTTCCTTCTAATTTTCTTTCTTTTGCATTCCTCTCGATAGATTTTTACAAATCTTTTCTCAATCTTTGTCTTTTGATGAAAGCATTCACATCTTCTATTAAATTACCACTACCATTATTTCTAGATGATCCACTAGTTCCATCAAAATTTCTAGATGCAACAAGTACACTTTGAGTCACATTAGATGCAAGTGGTCTCTCTTCCTAACTTTCATTAGCCAAAACTTCATGCTCCTTGGCCACATCAAGTGTGGCATGAGTGGGTAGATAAGTACCATTATTCACATACTTCACTTCAAACACATATTTTAAGGTTGAATAAATCATCTATAGACATGTTGTTCCTTTGCTCTAATGTTTTTCAATAATCTCTCTTAGACTTAGTTCTAAGAGATCACAACGTTGCACATCTACATTTGTTATATTAGGTTGCACATCACCATGTGCTATATTAGGCTACACATCACCATGTGCTATATCAGGTTGCACATCACCATGTGCTATATTAGGTTGCACATCACCATGTGCTATACTAGGTTGCACATAATCACAACTATTGTTTTCACCAACTATATTTGTTGAATCACAAAAGCATTGGCTTCTACGAGATGGCAACATTGTATCTTTTCTTTCCTTTTGTTTTTTCTGCACATTTTCTTTGCACTCTTTTTGTTTCCTATATAACAAAAAAAATCATATTATGTCATATATACATAAAGTTCTTGCCTATAAAATTTTATTAAACACTATTAAACAAATAATACACTAAGTGGATTTAGAACTTTCCCGCTTGTCAAACCAAGATATACTAAATATTCATGTTATTCTTGGCCACTTTTTCACTATGAAGGTGCTCATAATCTATCACTGAAGTTTCAACATTATGATCACTATCATCTAACTTTTACCTTACAGTCCTTGTCTTCATTTCCTGAACTCCAAATAAACAATAATGTATAAATCAACAACTTGAATCAGTAAAACTTTATTGATTTCACAAGTTGATAACTGTTGACTTTCTAATCTGTTGATATCTCTAAATGGAAACTTAATTTAATAGAATTCAGTTTATAGATTAAAAATAATTTGTAGTCAAAAATCAAGAATATTTTTACAATTACAGGTATTAGAAATTTTTTCCTTAGGGATATCTTCACAAGAAAAGAACTCATAAAAACATAACACAAGCAACATGAAGAAAAAACATAGTCTAGTTCATCATGAGGTGTGTTAGAACCTTTAAAAAATTCCTATTTCCATCATCAAAACTAACATTGAGCTCCATGACCTGAGCCTTGACCCTTATATTCATTTCTATTTTTGACTGAGCATCCCCACTGTAAAAAAAATTATATAAAATTTTTAGGTCTTATTGACACTAAAAGACCTATACAAAGCCAAAAGTTCATCACATATACTTAAGTAAAAACATGTCTAGCTAAAAACATTCCAAATCCCTTAACAATCCATTGCCATGATCCCTGAGCAATAATTTGAACCCTTGGTAGGCTGGCGATAGGTAACAAACAACATGAAGATATTTACCACCATACTATGGAAGTATTATGATGAGGATGTGATTGGGTAGTATGAGAGAATTTAAATACATCATAAATCTCCATACTACGAAAAGGAAAAATGAAGGGTGCAATATAATGGGGAATAACCTGCCATCCTATGAAGAAGATCATAAAGGCATCATGTGGTAGGGTGGTATGAACCGCTATACCATGGAAGGATGTGATGAGGCATGTATTATGGAAGTAAGCCATATTTGACTGTTAATGTAAACCACAGTACCACAGGTTAAACAATTCAAGCTTGTGGTATAGATGTAAGGATCCTGCTACCCTACGGTGAAATGCAAAGAAGCATGTGGTATAGTGCTTTATACCCCTCTATCACATGGTCTTTATAGAAAGTGGTGGTGATATTGTCGTATTAAATGCACAAATCACATTAACCCTTCGATCTTGTAAAATCAATAGTGCATATTCAAACTTGAGCTATGAGCTAAGTGTAAAATATCTGGCATGAGGTTGATATTAATATCCACATGACTGAGCTTAGAAGCCATTAAACCAATAATTCAACATTCTCTTTGCACTCATTTGTAAAAATTATCATGCAGGGAGCTGGGAGGTTAAGGAGGTTAAGCTCTGTAGCCATCGTAACCTGGGTAAGTGCACAAAACTCATTGTGAAATATGTTTTACAAGTACAAGATTGTTTGGAATTCTGCATTTTAGAAGTATAGGAGAAGTAAGATAGTTAAACATCATTCCTTCTAAGAAGAAAGAACCTGAAACTAGAAAGGAAGAATCTAAGTTTAAAAAGAGGTCCTTACAATAATCTATCCTGGATATACTCCTTGAATCAATTGATAAAGGATTCAAGAAAGTTTTTAAAGATGTGGCTCATGGTTGTAGAGATGTCCTTATCCCTATCTCTGGGTGAGAATTATTCTGGTACTTTTATGACAAAAGGGAGTGCAAGATTCTAGTGTCAAATCCATGGGCATTAGATTTGGCCAAGTTAATTGTCCCAGATGTTTTTATAGATGTAGATTTCATCAAAGTATTGGCTCAGAGTTATCATCTTGCTACTAGGCAAAAATATAATAGTCTATTTTTATATTATAATATATTTGGGGGTATGTAAAACCCTACATTAGAATGAATCTTGGCCACTCATAGTAAATCAATCTTATCCATTCATTCTACTTTTTGAAAACTATAAATAAGGGTATCCTCTCATTTTCAAAGAGAGAGATGAGTTGTTGTAAAAGCATGTTGCTGCAAAAATATATGAGAAAAGCATTGTTTTGATGGTTTCTTGTGTATTGCTCTCATGTATGCATGATTCTATCTCAAAGTAGTAGATTTTGGATTTTATATTCCAAGTTTCAAGTTACTTTCAGTCATTGGTTCATGTTGTTCTTTAATGGTGAAGTATGCTATGGTGTTTGATGTCTTTCCTGCTCAAACATTTTTCTATTTATTGATGATAAATGGTTGTTTAATGTTAGTTTGAGCATTACTTATATTGTTGCACATAAGTTCAATTGTTATTCATGCTTTAATGGTGAATGAACAATCTGAAAATCTACAAAGACCCCTTGAAGATTGCACTAGTTTCATGAGACTGTGGGTTGTCCCTTGTTAAGTGGGACTCAGTTTTGGGAAGTTTTTCCACTGTAGCATCCTCCATTGTTATTGTTCATCATTAGTTGAAAGTCTAGGAAGCTTCTAACCCTTTTTCCCTTTTGACCTTTATTTAAAATATGAAGTTAAGACAAAGTTCTAGCATCATTGTAAAGCCAAATCTGATGAGCAAGAAGGAGTTTTAGCTTGTTGTTTTGAACTTGCGGAAACTATTCATTACTTCAAAACTTTTTGAACTCCATTTGCAAATCCAAATTCCTCCAAGCTTAGTGAATCATAAATGCCCTTTGTGATTACCAAAAAATCACATCAACTAACTGAGCTATTTTTGCAAGTTATGATCTAACACCTGGGATACCTTGGGGTGATTTTCTGAAACTTAGTTGCAGATTTTCACCTTTCAAGAGAGACATTGCACTTGTGCTTTGTCTGTGTTGAGAAGTGTAAAAACACCCATCAATAGAAGGTACCTTAGTTTGAAACAAATAACTTCTAAAGAAGGTATTATGAACTTTTTCCCCTCATCCAACTTGAAAATGCTAATGTACCAAGTTTGGGAGTCACTATTGTTGTTTTAACCAAGGAAAACACTTCTCTAGAGTGGGGAGGAATGTTATCCCCTTAATATTATAGTTTGTACAAGATTATGAGATTTTTCTTGTGTTGACCTTAAGTTTCGATTAAGTTATATGATTATTAGTATAATTTTGTATAGGTAGTTAAGTCAATATAGGTGGCATCAAAGGCATAAGTACATGTATTATATATAGGATCTAGTGGTTAGTTTATGATTATCATATTATGCATTGTGTTATTATTAAAGACTTTTGGAGGTTTTCCTACTCAAATTGGCTTATTATTCTCAAGCATTATCAAGTATCTATAACATAATTCTTGTTATATTCTTCCCCTTTACAAGTTATTTCATTACAATTGTAATGTCATTCCAACCACCTTTTTATGAATGTGGTATAATATGCTTCTTTTCTTCAAGTAACATATAAAATATTATTGATCCCTTTCTAAATTCTCTTTTTCATCTTTTTCTTTTTTGGTCAAATCTATTCATTGACTCTACTTCCTACATATGGCTCACTAACTCCCCACTTATTATCTATCATTCATGAATTGAATAAAATATTGCCATGTTTAGGAAAATGCTAACACATTTTGAAAAGGCAATACAAAAATTGGTAAGAGTTATCTCAAAAAAATTTCTATAAAGAGTATTTAAAATAACCTTTTCTAATAGAAGATTTTCTTCATGGGATGAGTGTATTCATAAACATTAGAAATTTTGCTAGCCTCCCCCTTCTCATGGATCCATTATCATGTGTAAATTCCCCATTGATAGATATATTATTAGTTGGTCAACTCCCTCATATTTTTTGGTTAATTTAAATATGCAATGGTGCTTCTTGAGGTAACCTTGGTGAATAAATATTTGGTTGCATCATTAGAAATAGTGGGTCAAATGTTAACCCCTTGTTAGTAGAGTTATATAAGGTACCAATAATGAAGTGGAATCATAAGCTCTTCTCTAGGATTATCTCAAGACAAAGAAAATAAATTTCAAAATTAAAAAAACTTGAAGGATATTCTATGCTCATTATAAATACAATTAAAAATAGTATTCTATCAAATTGCAAAATACAATTTATGTACAATAGGTATATATTGTTTTGAAATGTTATGATTATTTTGAGTATTATCATTACCAAGGGAAGGAAATAAAGTTGTCAACTTCTTGGAAAATATGGCTATGGACTCTAAACAAAAGGAGTAAGAGTTTTCTTCTACTTCTAGGTTGATTCATATCAAATAAAAAAAAGGAAACATTAAAGGATCAATTTGGCATCAAGTGCTCTCAAATCCCCTTAATAAGGGATTAATGACTTCCTATTTTACATGGATTTATTGTAGATCTAGTAAATCAATCCAATTTTTCATGGATGATACTCCTATGAGTCATCCCTATCCTCAACATATGTGAACCTAAGATGGTTATCCCATTTCCTCTTGATAATCCTCCTATATATTGTCATCTCCACTTCTCACTTTAATCCCAACCACCCTTTTAACATTCCAAGCATGTATAGTTACACTCAAACATGGATATTCTGGATGTTGCAATTAATCCTCACAACATAAATCTTGGTCCAATATTTTTAGCATAGAAGAAATTTTTCAATATCATTCACTTTCTTCTTGGAGATGTCTCACACTCTCTAGTATTAGCCTCATCTTCAAAAGATTCATCATATTCTATTGAGCTACTATTTTTCCTTGTGCTTTGGATGTCTATCCAATTGCTTATGTTCCCCCCATATCATGCCAATTTTAGTCTTTTATCTTCTGGTCTTAAATTTTCTAAGATATCTCACCATAATGGAGTTTTTTTGGACATCTCCTTTTTAGATCAACGGTTCTATTTATACATTATAATAATTTTTCATTATTATATATTTTTTTACAAATGAATTAGAGGTGGATATCCACCTTTTATCTAAAAAATATATAAAACCTTATGTAAAAATAAAATATAATTTTCAAAATCAATTTTAATAAATAATTATTATATATTATTAATACTCCACTCTAAACATTAAAAAAATCATTTACTTTTTCATATGGGTATGTGAACGATCATCATGGAAAAAACATGCCCTTAAGTGGCGAAAAAATTTAGAAAAATTAAAGTAAGGCAACTTGACGTAAAAATTTGAATAAGTTATCTATATTATTTCAAAAATATGTAAGAATAGAATCTGTAGAAAATTGAATGTAGTTTCTAAACTACTAGGTTTATTTAAAAAATAATCTATTTGGTGAAAATTTGAAATTTCAATGTAGTAGTACTTAAATTTTAGGGAAAAAATAAAGTAGGTGTATGTCTAACCACCCTAACCACATTAAAATGATAATATTATTTTTATAAGATTTTAGATATAAGTAGAGGACTCATGTCCCCGATGTGATGCATATCTTTTATAGTTTTTTTCCAAGTAAATAGTTAATAATGAATTTTTATTACAACTTTTAAAAATATAAAATCTCATTATGTCGACCACCTTAACTTGGTCAAAACTTCATGAAATTCATTTTCTTTTTAATCCTATAGTATGTGAAGCATAGAATGTGACCCATGTTTTAGATTCAAAAAATGTGATACCATTTGAAAGCTATATATGTTTTTCAATCAGCCTATCAATCAGGACTTTAGTCATAATTCAAATAGAAAATGAATAATAATTATTTATTAAATTCAAAGTAAAGCATAATTTATATTGGTGGAAAGGCTGAGAATGTTTTCAATCAAGCTATCAATTAGAATTTAGTCATAATTCAAATAAAAAATGAATAATAATTATTTATTAAATTCAAATTAAAACATAATTTATATTGGTGGAAAGCTGAAAATCTCCTTTAAAAACCCTTTTCGTTTCATCAATTTTGGGTTAAGAGAAAGTCATCTGACCACATACCCTACACATACCCATCATATTACAGCGTTTTGTCCCATCATGATCCTATACATACCCATTTGAGTTTCCATTGCTTTATGTTGCAATTCTATGAAATTTTTCCTTTTGTGCTAAATTTTATGGAGTTTTTCCCTTTTCCACCATATTTCCTAACTTAGTGGACCTTCTCCCTTTTTCAAAATTTTAATGAATAAGCATGTATATTATAATACTTTATAAAATAAATATATTGTATTAAATTTATATAAATAATACATATATTTTTAAATAATATTAATTATCAAATATTTTTATCTTTAACACAGAGATGGGATCGAGAGAGGCTAGTATGCTTTGAGAAGGTGTTACGACACCCTCTCATTGTGCACACCTGCAATTGATACTAAAATTGATTTTTAGTTAGAAATACTAAAATTCACTTGTGCTAATAAGTTCACTGAAAGTGTGACACAACATTGTATTTTTACCCTTTTAAAACTATTTTTTTAAATATCTTGATAAAGTTTCACCATAATCCCCAAAAATTTCCAATTAAAC
Organism: Sequoia sempervirens; assembly: GCA_007258455.2. NCBI lineage: Eukaryota > Viridiplantae > Streptophyta > Pinopsida > Cupressales > Cupressaceae > Sequoia > Sequoia sempervirens. The sequence continues at coordinate 51,492,952 of VDFB02086081.1, read as the reverse complement.
AAATACTTGTATTTAGGCCAAATTATGTTGTACATGTGCATGTTTTGGCCCTAAAAAAGTGACTTTAGAAAAGTAATTTTTGTACATCCTAAACAAAATTAACTAATATTAGTTGTGTTAGAGTAATCATACATTGGCTAATCATTAATTAATCTTTATTTGATTATTAGTCTAATTTATTCTCATGCAGTTAAGCTAAACTTAGGAGTTTTTTATTTAGTTAACTAAGTGTTTTTTATGTTAATTGAAGTGAGGTATTATTAGATCATTTTATCTCATCACTTTTCATGTTGACATTTGTTCTGATCTAATCCCTTTGCCATCTAGGTTTGCTCCTATATAACACTCGACCCTCATTGTATTATCTCTCGAGTTCTCAACCTTAGAGGACTCTTGTTTTCCTTGAATTTTCTTGAGGTTCTTCTATAGTTTTTTCTTGTTGAGGAATATTGCAATTCTTCATTTGCATATCTTTTGTGTGGAAGGTGTCTTTGTTCATTGTTTGATCCTATGGATCATGTTTCTTCACAATTTTAGCAAACTGGTATTAGAATAAATTACAAAATCTGAAAAGTAGAATTGAAATTTTACATTTCATATTTATGAGTCTTATTAAGATTCTATGTGTAAGTGCTTCAAATTTTTACTTCAACTATAACAAAATTAGATTTTGAAGAAAAACATTCACTTTTTGACCAAAAAGTGAAACAATTATCTTGCACTTACTCTTGATTGAAAACATAATTAATAATAATTAGTTAAAGGACTGCAAAATATCATTACTCTAATTAACTATTTATTATAAATTTTATAATACAAAATTTAAAAAACTTAAAATTTTAACCTTTAACAATTTTTGCCTAAATAAAAAAATTTAAATATATTTTTTTAACATATTAGAATATTCACATTCAAAGAATGTATATTAACACTACAAGGAAAAACCAATACATTTAAAATAATTGACTAATTTGAATTTATTTACTTATAATAAGAAAAAAAATAGGTATACTAACTTAGCTTATAATACCCATGTTAACTTTTAAACTCTCATGGGAAATTCTATGTAGCGTGGTATCCCTCTTACATGTAGAATTGACCCAAAATATGAAACTATGGATATTCAGATAATAAACAAAGATATACGAATAAGTGAATACATACCTTCCACATAGACATTGAAGAGCATTCCAATATATTTATATATTAACTACAATTTCATGTGGCGTCTCCTTACCACTAGAAGAATTAAAAAATGAAAGGATGACAATTTTTTTAATGTATTTAGGTAGTTTAATCTTATTTAAACTTCAAGTGGAAGGAAAATCGAACACTTAGATATTTTTAAAGAGGAAAATCCAAAACATGCACCTTCCCATGTGTGTGTATATATATCATCTCCATGAAGGGAACAATAAGATCCCATATTTGAGGTAGGGATTAATAAAATAAGTGTGATATAAATTAGTCTTTTTCTTGTTTATATTAAAAATTCTAATTATTAATAATGAATTATAAATAAATTATCAATTTATAGGATGTAGTATTGGTTTAAATATTCTAACGATAGTGAATTCTTACAAAATGAACTAGTCTCTTCTAATTAATTATCTTATATCATTAGTTAGTTTTGATGTGTTAGCCTCTAGTAATTTTGATAATGGGTTGACAAATTAATTTTCAAATATGGAATGTAAGGCAATGTTGTTGTGCATATCCATATGAAGTGTCCACAACTACAGAGGGCTCACTTGAGCTCTAGGGAGGTCTATACATGTGTAACTTATTACAAATTTATTATTCTAGTCCCCTATAATGGTGTGTAAGAAACTGTGGCACAAGAAATAGTACCTCTTGAGGTTTTTTATGTAAGATTGCTTAATTTCAATTTTTATTATTAATCTAGTTGGTTGAATATTTAAATATCTTAACATCTAAGCCAACAAGTAATAATTATCTATCTAATCCAATCCTTGTCCAGTTGAATCCATCTTTAACATTGATACAACTTGGTTATCTTACCTAGGTTGTGTTTTTGGGTGTAAGTTCATTGTCATAGTTGCGGTCTTGTTCCTTTTAATTTAAAATTTAGAATGAAACTTTTAGCCAACTGACTATATTGTACTCTTTATTCCTGAGCTAAGTTTGCACAAATCTTCATTTTGGAGTTATGTTTATGTATAAAAGACATCCATTGCATTTATTATAATAATAATCAAATCATCCAATCCAAAAGCATTTGAGAATGCCTCAATAAAAAGACATTAAAGAATAATTAGTAACATTACTCGTCCTAATATATATGAAACACATAACAAATATTTTAAAATTTGTGCATGTTTAAAATGTATTATCTATCAAAATAATTTTAAATACTATATTAAACCTTGAAAAATCTTATATTAAAATTTAAAATTAAATACAATTATTCAATTATTTTCATTTCATATTTAATTTTATAAAATATCTTAATATATCTAAGACAACTAAAATAAATTTAATATATAATACATATATTTAATATAAACATTATTTAAATTAACCTAAATTAAATAAAATAAAAATTATCGCCCACACTTCTACACAAAGTAAGTCTGATTAAAACAAAACAAAAACAAACAAAAAACTTTAGAGGCGCTTAAATTTCCTTAAATCACGAGAATTTTTAAAGAAATGTGAGCGGACAAAAAGTAATTAATTCATTTCGTTGAAAGTGATAGATAGGACACTACTGACAAATTTGACAAATTAATATTCGCATCCCCACATATTGGAGGCTGCCCATATTGGAAGCCTAAAATCCCTCGTTCTACGCTGACAAATTTGATAAATTAATTTAGCGTCCCCACGTACTGCGAAAGCTGACAGACAGTATTCTTATTATCGTAATGTTTTGAGCCATGGAACAGAAACACCGTTTCAGACTCCTTTTCGCTGTTGCTTGCAATCCCGTTTTATTTCATCACGACAAATATCAATATATTTGCTGTACAAAATCTCTACATTGAAAGAGTATTTTAACCTAATACCAAATGCGCGATCTCTTTTCTGACCGAATTTCAGCTACTTTTCCTCCTTTCCTCTTTCCACTGCTCTAAATCTCATTTCTTTGCCATCAATAGACATATTGTCACTATTCCAGAATTTCTGTCAATTATTCAAATTTATTACAATCTTTTTATAGACTTAAATCTGTGAAACAGCAGATTGAAAAAAAAGCAGTGTTTTGTAGTTCTTTTAAAAGAATCAACAATACATAGCAGAGTATTTAATAACATTTAATAACTTAGGAAACAGAAAATAGATATAAGACTGCTCAACAAAAAGTGACTATAATGTCAGCATGAAAAGAGCTTAAGACTGTAAATCAAATTCATCCACCAATGCCAGTCTATTTAATGATATACCTCATCATGGAGGGTACCTCCAATTCTTAGTTTACAGGGATTCATGAACAGATAGGTCTTCTGAGGATAAGATAGATGAGGAAGTTATTCGATCTATTTATGCACTCCATGGGCTTATAGATGGAACACCTCCTCAGTCAACCTTCGCCAGACTTTCGTAGGCAGTTCTCACTTCCAGCTTAAGATTAGCTGTAATGGCGAACACTACTGAGCTTGCGAGAGTTGCAAGATGAAGTCAAATCAATTTAGTCATTTATTCACTTTTACACCGCGTTTGGTCGGCAATAAGAGCTTAGTGGGTCTTATTCGGCAAAGGCTATCCGACTTTTTCGCCTATGTCCCTGCATACTCTGACCGTCCGTGCACTAACCAGCCGGGTGCTGCAGGCAGGCCGTGTATTTGTCAAGTTTTTTTGGTTTACGGAGCCTAATATACATTTTTATGCCGTTTTCTAAGTTTGCCGCGCCGTTTGCCGTTCGCCATTTTTTATTGGGCATGGGGTATGGGGCATGGGGCATCCGATGCCTATGCCCCTACATACTCTGACTGTGCTGCAGGCAGGCCGTATTTGTCAGGGTTTTTTGGTTTACGGTGCTCAATATATATTTTTATGTCGTTTTTTAAGTTTGTCGCGCCGTTTGTCGTTTGCGTTTTTTGCTGGTTTCCCTGCCGCTATTGGTTTCAGCTCTTCCAAACTCTTCCGGCTGGTATTGACCTTACACTTCTCCAATTTGGCGAGCTACAGCCTGAAAATTAGGTTTCAACGAAGGTTTTATAGTATGTTTATTAAAATGAAAATTATGGCCAAGATCTTAATAATGAGCACATTTAGGTTTTAACATTATGACATCCTTTATCCTTCGTAATTAAGTATATATTAGCATAACTAATATATAATGTATATTTTACATAATAAATTTTTTTATAAATAATATAATTATACTAATTATTATTATATATTATGTTTTTTAACAAAACTATTAAATACATATATAAAACTATTATAATTAATAATTAATAATAATTATATTTTTATATAATACAAAAAATTAATATAAATTTAATATAAAATATAATTAATATATTATATATATTTAATATAATAGTAATATAAATTAAATTATATATAATATAATTATATTTATTATTATATAGAGAGATAGAGGGCGATAAGGAGAGATATATCTATATTTATTCATTTTTATCTCTCTCTATATTTATATATCTTTTCTTCCCTCTATTTATCTCTATCTCCTTATCTCTTTATGTGACTATCTCTATCTATGTTTGTCTCCTCTTCTCTCTTTCTCTTTTTCTTTATCTATTTTTCTCTATCTCCCTCACTATCAAGCCTCTTTCTATGTCCCTCTTTATTCCTCTATATCTCTACCTATCTCTCTATATCTCTTTGCTTCTATTTATCTCTCTTTTTCTCTCTATCTCTATCTCTATCTTTGTTTCTCTCTTTCTCTTTTTTTCTCCCTATCCCTCTTTTTATCCCTTTATCTCTATCTTCGTCTATTTCTCCTCTGTCTCATTTTGTTCCCTCTCTCTTGCTCTCCTATTTTTTCTCTCTCCACCTATCTATATCTTATCTCTATCTCCCTCTCCCTTTTCTCTTCCTTTCTCTTTCTCTCTCTATATGTTTGTCTCCTTAAGTGTGCAATGGGTACATTGAAGAGGTCTTAAAGGTGAATTATCATATCCTTGATCAAATGACATGCTACCTTGAGCATAACTCCCCAAGGAAACATACCATGCTTGGATTGTTGACATGAAACAACTAGTCAAAAGTTGGTTTCTCTTTTCTCTCTTATCACATAAAAGCCAGATAAATATTGATTTGAGAACTGGATGGGAACATTCTATTTCCATTTGTATTATTTTTTGTCAATTTGATGACAACTTTCTTTTTTCACTTGCATTGGTTTATGTTTTAGATTTGAATGCAAATATCTCATAATCAGATAATGCTTAATTTCTTTAAAGAAAAAATCTAGATTTGTCTAAATTTATTGCATTCCATTATTTAGCACTTATTATTATTTTTTTAATCTAGCCACATGCAAGTAGAATTTGTAGCACATCCATGCACAAACACATACTCTCTAACATATTAACATACATATAGTTTTCTATTGTAATCCTTGAACCTCCTCTAGGTGCAAGTGTTAGTATATATTCCTCTCTCTATACAGAATTGTCTCCCCCTCTATCTCTCTTTATTTTTCCTAATCTCTCAATAGATCAATTAAACTATTATATTTTTTATATATTAATTTAATTTGTTCTATATAGGAATATATTAATCATTAATTATAATAATTTCATATTTATATTTAATAATTTTTATTATAAAATATAATATATAATAATAATATAACCTATAAACACTATTATATATAACAATAAATATATTATATATAATTTAATCTGTATTACTATTATATTAATTTTTTGTATTATATAAAAATATAATTATTATTAATTATAATAATTTTATATATGTATTTAATAGTTTTGTTAAAAAATATAATATATAATAATAATTAGTATAATTATATTATTTATAATTTATTTTTTATTATATAAAATATACATTATATATAATTATACTAATATATACTTAATTACGAAGGATAAAGGATGTAATGTTAAAACCTAAATGTGCTCATTAGTAAGATCTTGGCCATAATTTTCATTTTAATAAACATATACTCTAAAACCTTTGTTGAAACCTAATTTTCAGGTTGTAGCTCGCCAAATTAGAGAAGTGTAAGGTCAATACTAGCCAGAAGAGTTTGGAGGAGAGGAAACCAATAGTGGCGACGAAAGCAACAAAAAATGGTGAACGAAAAACTTAAAAAATGGTGTGAAAAACTTAAAAAATGATGTAAAAATATATATTGGGCACTATAAACCAAAAAAACTGATAAATACGGCCTACCTGCAACACACAACTAGTTGGTGCATGAACGGTCAGAGTATGCAAGGGCATAGGCATCGGATGCCCCATGTAGTTTTGAGGGCTAGATAGCCTTTATTGTTTTATTCCTGACCAAACAAGTTGTAGAGAGCCTAGGAATGTGTGGTGATAAGTCCTCTGGATTTCAACCTTTGAAGAGCTAAGACCACTAATAATACACCAACAATTGGAATCTATGTGTACCTGAGCTAGTATGTACTTCTAATATATTTTTTCATTAAAAGCTCAGTTGCTTCCAAACACAACAATGTAAAAATATGTGTACAAATACTCATCTCATTCATCTCGTGCAAGAATACAACAATAGTAAACAAAGTCAAAATATTGTTTTGGATTGATTTCAAGCTTAAGCTCATCCTATCTAATGAGGGTTAAGATATGTTCTAGGCTCTTAATGATCCTCCTTCTCACATAAATTACAATCTCTTAAGCCTTGGTAGAAAGATGGGAAATGAAATCAAGACAACCCTTTCGAAATTACAATCTCTTCGTGGTATCTCCACATTTACTTATGTTGGATTAGTTTAGTCATTGTCAGTAACTTTATTTTTCTTATAGAACTTGGAATAGATACATCTTCCTTTAATAAGCTTAATATATTATCCTTTAAACGATAATAAATAGCTTTAGATGCAATTACAAAGAGTGAAAGGGTAAGAGGGTAACCTTTTCTTATGAATCTCTGTAGAGAGATTGGTTTTTTTAAGCTATCATTTATTTCTATTTATCCAATTACAACTTGTAAGAGTATGTTAACCATTTTGTGAAAATCCTTTGGGAAGTCAAAGTCTTTAAGAGACATTAATAAGAAGGGCTATTCTACTTTATTGTAAGCCTTTACAATGTCCAGAAGAAGCATTCCAATATTTTGGTTGGAGCTTTTAGACCATTTCATCACTTCCTAACTTATTAATGAGTTCTCAAAGATATATCTTCCTTTAACAAACCCAGTTTGGGTGTAACTAATCATTGAGGGAACAATGTATCTCAATATCAAATCCAATATATTTGTGAGAACTTTATAAGATTCATTTAATAGTGTAGTTAGCCTCTAATTTTTCATTAGTCTTGTCCCCATCTTTTAGAATAATTTTAACTATCCCCTTATTTATTTCTTTACCTAGGTATCCTTTGTCAATAAATTCCTTATGTACATGACACAAGTCTTCAGTAATCCAATCTATATTTTCCTTATAGAATTTAGCAAACAACTCATCTAGACCTGGGGATTTATCATCACTAAAGGTCAGAATGGTCTATGATATTTTTTCTTTCATAATATCTTTTTTAATTATTTCCTCGTTTCTTTTTTGAAATATTTTTTGGAATTAAATTTTTACATATTTCCTTTGCCTTTTGAGAGCTATTTTTATCCTCTTCTGAGCAGAAGAGGTTTCTAAAAGGGTAAGGAATTGGTTCCAAATTTCCTTAGGATTATTAACCAAGGTGTCCTCTACCTAGAGACATTCAATTTATTTATTTTTCTATTTTTTCTCTTAGAATGTTAAAGAAGTAATTTGAACCTTTATCACCATTATTCTTTTTTTTGGTAAAAGGTAACAAAATCACCAATATATTAAAATAAACTAAATATAAATGTAGTGAGAACCCCCATAGGAAAGATGAGAAAAAAGGGGAGTTAAATGTAACATTATTTCCTCTTAATTAAATAAACAAAATTAAATTATTATCATTATTATTTCTTCTATACTTTATTCATCAATTCTATCCTAAATTAAAAATACAACTTCAATAGTTGGTATTATTTAATTATCTCATCACATTTCTTCTTAATTAAATAAAGATATCCTAAAATATTTAATTTAATTATCCTATTCCTTTTATTTTAATTTAATAAACAACTTCTATAGTTTTTTTTATTAAATTATTTATCTCTCTTTTTGCTAATTTAAATAGAACAAAAATATTTAAATAAAAGCATAAATCAAATCCCTCTATTCACTCACCAATAAAATTAAATTTTTCAAATCTAATTAATTTAACTATCATTCACGGGAAAAGCCTTGGGGACAAAACCTATAGGCAATCCTCTCAATCTTCTACCTCAAATCTTTCCTTTCATCCTGCCTGGTGTTTTCATGGGGAGGAACAATCCTCCATGATCAGCTCCACCTCCTTATCTCGTACTGTTCAAATCTCCAGATTCAATCTTAGCCTCTATTGTGTTACCCCTGTGTAAAACTGTTGCTGAAAATCTATATATACAGCCTTCTAAAGCATGAAAATGACCCCAAAATTATCATATTTTATGCAAAATTACTCTGCAGGAAGTAGTTCTCAAGCAACCAAGCAATCATAAGCATTATAATTACCATTTTAGTATCATCATAACATCATGGCATTATTAGATTTCATATCATGACAGCATCATTAGTTTTTACTATAGCTTCCATTTAGCAAGTTTCATGTCAGGATAGTTTACAGTAGCATCATATCGTCTAGAAATCATTAGCAATCATCACATCATTGCATTTAGCATCCATTTCGTTCTCTAGATAGGCATTTTAAACAATTATAATGCTTACAAATTTGAGAGCTTTTGTAATTTGATAAATCTTTTGAGATAGGAGACAATGAGATGTCTTCAGGCTTTTCAGTGTTTTAAATTAGTTTAATTGCTGATTAATCTTGATATAATGTTTCATTAAGAGGTGTATTTAATTGTATTTAGTTTACTTTTTCCACACTTACATTTTGGCACCCATCGTGGGGCCATACCACATGTTTTTAACAAGCTTTTATAAAAAAATTTCTTATAGGAATCTGCCGTAATCTATTTTAGTGCGATCGAAAGATTCTATAGCACTTACGAGGAAAACTATAGAGCATACGAACTCTGTTCTAGTGCTTTCAAGGAAAAGTATAGAACTTTAAAGGATTGTTTTAACACTTCAATCCTACAATCTAGACATGATGACAGTGACCTAGCATCTATTTTAGCATGCTTCTAAAATCCTATAGCGCTTAGGGGTATTTCTATAGCGCGTCAGGTTATTTCTATAGCGCTTTTGAGTATTTCTATAGCACTTTTGTGCACTGTCATAGCGCTTCCATGTAGTTCAATTTCTAGTCCGACGCATCCACAACCAATAAATTTCATTTATTCAGTTGGATTAAAAATAATCAATCTAGGATAGACATTTCTTTAGTTGGTTTAAAATGAATCAATCCTAGGATAGTCACATTTTCATTTGGATTAAAATTTTACCAATCTAGGGTAGTCACCATAATTTTCAATTTGGGATTTAAAAATGAAGACCATGTCTTTTTGTGAAGCAACATCTTCACATAGATTAGAAAAAAAAAATTGGGCTCTAAAACTAAACAAGTGATTTTTGTGTTTGTTGATAGGAATATGCTCTCCCCTTAACTAGGTGATCCAAAAACCTAGAATCATCCTTTTTATGCATGTTTCAAGTTTTATTACATCCTTTAGAAGGCCTTCCATAGGGGGAAAAAGTACTCACCCTACGAGAATGACCTAAGTGGGTTCAAACCAAAGCCAGGTTTTACCACCCCACTATAAAATTTAAAGCAAATCTGGGGAAACCCACTTTTTCTGAAAGTGTGCAAGATAACCATCCCTAAAACCTTTGTTCTAAAGGTTGGGAGGTCTCCTAAGGGAGCTTACTATTTCTGCTCCAAATGGAAACCCTTTCTAAGAACTTAGTGTAGTATCTAGTTGAGTCAGTAACCAAACATTGTAATACTCGCAGTGCAAGGGGAGGGAAGAATCTTCCCCCAAGACACTCGCCATATAATTTCCATAGACCATTTGCTCAGGGGATCGAGAAATCTAACCTTGAGTACACACTTGGAAAAGATAAAAGCATGGGTGCCCTCTATGGGGTGAGACGACCATGTGAGTCAACACAATTTTAAGAGGTCGGTTGTTGAGTATAATGATGACCTTTTGATTATTAAGAGTGAGTCTGTCTAAAGTGCTTTAGTGTTATCAAACCAATGAAAATACGACTATGCAAGGTTCTTTTAAACATACAGTATCTGTTTAGATTACAACTCTTAAAACAACTATCTTCATTTGAGTGTTGTGTATTCCAAAATCATTAAAACTTAAATAAAAGATCATCCTCAAAAATAAAAACAACTTGAACAAAATCAAAACTGAGAACATATTGATTAGAGATTAGAAAACCACTAAGTTTTTCAAAAAATATCTTGCCAAGAGAATTAGAAAACCCAAGACACCACTTAGTTATAGACATCTTTTGTAAAGACAACATTTTTTGTATCAGAATAGGAAGACTTTGTTTCATCATAGAAAATTCCTCCATAGGTTTCATGATTTCAATAGGGGTTACACTAATGATTATGTTGGAGAACCTTTGAATTCACAAGCCTATATTCAAAGAAGCACTCTTTCATATGAATCTAACCATAGTCAACATATTCGTCAATCCTCCATTCCACAACCTGCCATAGAATACTCCACCAAACTTGATCAGTTCTTACAATAAACAAATCTTTGGAAACCTTAGATTGATATCCAAAATCAAGGAGTTACCACCTTATTACCATTTGGAGACCTACACCTCCCATTCAACAACCAGGCCTTATACCACCTATCATACAACATAGCCTTATACATCTTGAGAACGGCCAAACCGACATTATCAATAGCTTACGGGCATTTATTTTTGAGGAAAACATAACACCCCATTAGTTTCATACAACATCCATCATTATAAATGAAGAAGAAGAAAAGACAAACATAGCAGTAGGAAGACCCATGTTACTACCTCCTACCTGGGAATAGGCAATAAATAACATTACAATAAGGTATTGAAACCATCATTCAGCATACCTTATGACCATTTGGATACCTATAGCTCCCATTCAACAACCAGGGCTAACCAGACCAATATTTTAGCCTGGTAATGTGCACATTGAAGGCACTCAAACTAACATCATCAGTAGTTTGAGAACATTTATTTTTGAAAAAAAAGAAACACCTCATCAATTCCTTATAGCATCCAAAGTCTTGGATGAAGAAGAAGAGAAAGCAGACATAACAATTGAGAGACCCATATTGCCACCCGCTACTTGGCATTAAACAGAAACTGTAGTGCTTCTGAGACAAACTATAGGGCATCTAAACTTTGTTTTAGCACTTCCAAAGAAAAGTATAGCGCTTCAACCCTCTGTTTTAGCACATTTGAACTCTGTTTTAGCGCTTCAACCCTCTGTTTTAACGCAGTGCTTCTGTCATAGCAAACCAAACTATCAAAAAATTCTAGTGTCCACCATTGTAGCACTTCTAATCCATATTTTAGCACTTCAACAGAAAAACATAGTGCTTCTATGCTCTATTTTAATGCTTCTACACTATTTTACAGTGCTTTTACCACAAATTCTAGTGTTTCTATGTTTTGTTTTAGTGTTTATGACATCTGTATTAGCACTTCCACAAAATAGAAAAATAGAGAATATTCTAAAACAATTGTTAGACATATTGACATCAGAAACATAGGATTTTACTAGTTAGAAAGATTTTACAGATCAGACAGTGTCCTAAAAACTCGAAACAAAGTAGGTTCTTACAAGTTAAATTGTTTTCACACAAAACACCAGATCTTGCAAAATACAAAGTGTCCAATGATCAAAACAAAACCTAGATTAGTGAGCCAAGTTTCCCCATCAAGATTCTGACATCCTACCATCATGAAACAAAAACTCAGTAATAAAAAATTTTAAATTAGCCTCGTCAATAAAATACATCATTCTATTGGGTTTCTTTAAAAATAAAATTGGCACTAACACCACATAGAAGATATAAGTTTAGTGAAAAAACAACCAAAACTTGTATGCCAATCTTAACAAGGTTGCAAAGGAAAAAACTAAGAGAGAAAGAAAGTAAAAATCTAAACATGACTTAAGAAAATTCTTTTTTATGATACCAACAAAATGAGAACAATGAACTAACATAAGAAGATATACAACATGCCCAACAAGACCCAAATTTTCATAAATTTATGGAAAAGGTCTTAGAAAAAGACATGGAGAAATACCTCTTGATGTTAGAAGAATTAGGTGCCAAAATTCTGATAGATTTTGACATCAATCTATTGAAGGAAATACCTAGAACCAATGAGATGAAACCAAACCACACCCAGGATACAGATCAAGTGGTTGCCTTGACAGTTCAAATGCAAACCCTACAACAACAGGTTCAAAACATGCAAACAGGAACCACAAAAACATATTTATTAAAGGACATTTTTCCTTACCCTTTTCATCCATGTGTGGATATGATACCCTTTCCAAGACATTGTGAGTTTCCTAAATATGAAAAATACAATGGAAAATTAGACCCGATTGACCATGTATGGGAATTTAGAACAATGAGCCTTGAATTTGCACAAGAGGATACATACCTCGAGATTATATTTTAGGAGTTTGGGGGCCCATTGTATGGAATGGTTCTCAAAATTACAACTAGGGATTAGATCCTTCAAAGAATTGGTCAACAAATTCATTTCTCAATTCTCCTTCAACATCACACATGACGTAACCATAAAGGATCTCTATAATATGAAACAGAAAAATGGTGAGACATTCTTATCATTCTTACAATGATGGAGAAAGTTGTTCGCTAGATATCCTTGATCTATACCTGAAGAGGAGAAGATTGAATTATTTATAGACAACTTAAATGTTCAAATTAGTTATAGAATTGAATTGCAATGCCCCCCAACATTCAAAAAAGGTAATTGAGAATGGTCTCAAAATTGAAGAAGCCCTAGTCAAACAAGGAGTGATTAAGCACTATAGTGAAACATCCAACAACAAAAATCATTATGGAAACAATGAAAAACCAAAATTTTGGCAGAAAAACAAAAGTACTGGAAGCAATGAACCTACAACTGACAATGTAAAACTAGTATTCAATTTGACAACATCAACTACCAAATAAAATCAAAATAAAAACCAAAACAATAGTTAGGGAACTATTCAAAACAATAACACCAACAGTGGATAATCATGACCATCATACCAAAGACCATCCAATCGACAAAAACTCACCCCATTAGGACAAACATTGGAATCAGCAATGGGAGAACTCATTGCAAACAAACTTATTATTTTACCAGAAGCTTGAAATTGGGAGCCAAAGGTAAAACCATCATGGTGGAATGATGCAGATTATTGTAATTTCAATAAGAATAAAGGACATAAGACAAACGGTTGTATGCAACTAAAACACCTAATACAAGAATTTATTGAATCCAAGAAGGTGTTTGTTGAAGGGCATCAAAAGAATAATGATCACACTGCATTTACCAATCCATTACCCAACTATGAAAAGGAGAGTCTTCTTCTAGTGGTAAGGGAAAAAGTATAAAATATGTCTATGACACCACCATTCTTTTCCTTTCCAAGGTAGAGAAAGATGACATTGATACTCAAAAAGATGACACAAACATCAATGACATTCAATCCTTGAACATAATTCCAAGCACAAACACATTTGATAATCAAATCAATGTCCTAAAGATCAAGGAAACACAAGATCATCCACAGGTCAATATAATGACAAGAGGGTAGTCCAGAGTAATACTAAAAGGAATTTCCTCCAAAAACAATGCTCCCCCATCACATCAATACAATATCATAGTTCAATTACAAAATATAGGTCCGTGCAAATATCCATTCTAGAACTTCTCAAATTTTCACCATCACACAAAGAAGTTTTAGAACAGGCTCTAGTAGCTACAGTGGTCCCTAATAATTTGGATGTTTGTGAATTCCAAGCCATGGTGGGACATCTCACCACACCTCATTGTCTATTGTTCTCTGAACAAGATGATGTATCTTTATATCATCCCCACATTGCAGCCTTGCATATAGAAGTTCTGATCCATAAACACCATGTTAAACACGTTCTAATAGATGGAGGAGTTGGTTTAAATATTTGTACCTTGAAATTGATTCATGCACTAGGCTATTCTAATGCCATTGACACTAGGAGCAAAATAACAATAAAGGAATATGATGAAGAGGAAAGGTCTTCCAGAGGGCTTATCATACTCCCAATTTAGGTAGGGCCGATTTTCAAAAACATTGTTTTTCAAGTTTTAGACAAAGATCTAACATACAACATACTATTGGGTCGTCCATGGATCAATGACATGCAAGCAGTCCCTTCAACATACCATCAGTGTTTGAAATTTCTAGTAAACAGACAAGAGGTCACCATACCAGCTGACAACAACAATTCGCAAACTTGCAACATGTTAAAAGCAACTCAACACATTATGGTACCTCATAACAGAGAAGTCAATACTTCTACTTAATCCATTGTGGACAAACAACCCAATTTCATATCTAAATGGGTTGAGAAGAAGAATCAAGAGAAAGAAACAACTATCATGGACACATCAAACACTGAATGTCCTATAAACGAATTATCACAACAACTTTCAAAAAAGGTTCAGATAAAGGAAAAGGTTTTAGGAGAATATTCTCTTGAGCAATCTTTGTGCCTATCACAGTTGCTACCATCACCAAAAACATATGGATAGTCCATATTAAAAACTCCAAGTTCATCGCAACCCATCATAGCTCTAAATGAAAGGCTTATAAAAGCAGGTACTCTTGAAGATGAGTCAGAAGACAAAGCTATTCTTAGTTGGCTATACAAAGACGAGGAAGCATCAACATCAATGAATGTTAGCATCAAAACATATCAGTATGGAAAAGGGAAGGCCATTTTAGATAAAATGGGTTCCAAAGGTCAAGGACCAATTGGTAAGAGAAAGGATGGTATTATTGAACCCATTCAACCTCTAACATTATAGCCTAATGACAAAACAGGATTAGGCTACATAACTGAACAAAAAAAGGAAGAAACCCAAAAAGTAGTGGAAAGGATACTTCAAATGAGAGATGGCTCTAAGAAAGACTCCAATAAATATGAATGGGATCATCTATCTACTACATCTTATACTGATGAAGAGGTTGATGTTATCCAAGTATATACACCTGTACGAGAGGAGGGGCAAGGTTCAAGAAATAGAACATTTGTGATGGGATCAAAAAATATTGATGACTCAAGCGAGGATGATCAGATATCGAATGAGTCAAAAAACTTGGAGGTGACTACTTTCATAGACCTTGAACTTCATACCAATAACTTTGACAACCTAGCTATCATGACACTTACAACAATTAACCTTATTCAAACTAATGACTTGTTATCTTTAATACACCTTGAACTTATTGACTAGGAACCCACCGAACCTATTCTCATACTAGTCTTTTCAAACTATGATTCCATCATAAATTATCTTTTTAGTGACGAAACTGATACAGGTACTATCCATACCACTCATATTGATGCTTTACAATAGGAGGGTGCCAAATATTTTAGTTGCAAAAATATAACAAGAAAAATAAATCTAATGATGAAAAACTCTCTGAGGCAGCATTAGACTTTGAAAAGAGAAAAATAAAGAGCATATCCAACAGTGAAAACCTTTCCGAGGTGTTGAAGGATGGAAGATTTGACACTCCCAGAACATTACCATGACATATCATTAGTACTAGTAGAGCCGACACAGTTTATAAGTTTGGGACCAACTGAACAGGAAAATATCTTACATCTATCAACATCCATGATAGAACAGGAGAAGTCGACATTCATCAGATTCTTTGAGTAGCGAGACATAAATTTTGCATGGTCTTATTTTGACATGCCAGGATTGGATCCACAACTCCTAATGCATCATCCATCACTACCAAAGGGAATCAAACCAATCAAACAAAAATTGAGAAAGATGCATCCCCACATCGCCCTTATGGTTAAAGTTGAACTAGAGAAATTATTGGATGCAGGTTTTATCAGGTCCATATATTATGTAGAATGGATCTCAAACATTGTGCTAGTATCCAAACATAATAATAGCATCATAATATGCACAAATTTTAGAGATTTAACAAGGCATGCCTAAAGGATGACTTTCCTTTGCCCAACACTGACATAATTGTTGATCTAATAGCAAGACATGCCATGCTATCTATAATGGATGGATTCTCAGGATATAATCAAATAAAAATAGCACCTGAAGATCAAGAAAAGATGGCATTCACATGCCCTTGGGAAACATTTTGCTGGAATTCCATGCCTTTCAGATTGAAAAATGAAGGTACAATATATCAGTGGGAAATGACCACAATTCTCCATGACATGATGCATACTTTCATGGAAGATTATGTGGATGACATCTTAGAAAAATCACACACCAGGGAAGGACAACTGGAAATACTTGATAAAATCTTCACTAGACTGGAAAAATTCAATGTAAGGTTGAACCTGAAGAAATGTATCTTCGGGGTGACATCAACAAAACTTCTTGGCTACATAGTGTCAGAAAAAGGTATTGAAGTGGATCTAGGTAAGGTTAAAGCAATAATGGATATGTCGCCACCTAAAAATATCAATCAATTATGGTCCCTACAAGGAAAGTTACAATCCATCAAGAGATTTATCTCCCAACTAGCAAATAAGAGTCATCCATTTAATCACCTACTTCATAAAAATGTTTCATTCAAATGGGATCATAGCTGTGAAACAAATTTTAGTTAGATAAATTAGTATTTGGTGTCACCTCCAATACTCATGCCACCCATAGCTGAAAGACCACTATTACTATATATCACAACTACTGACATATCTTTGGGAGCTCTATTAGCACATGAGGATTCTGAAGGAAAAGAACAAGCAACTTACTAGATCAGTAGGGTTCTCAACAAATATGAAATAAACTATACATTCATAGAAAAGGCTTGTTTGGTAGTAGTATTTGCAACCCAACAATTGCAAAACTATATGTTGACTCATACAATTAGGCTCATAGCAAAAATAGACCCATTGAAATACCTACTCGGTAAAGCTCATCTAACAAGAAGACTTGCAAAATGGGTCATGTTCTTAAATGAGTTTGGCATCCAATATGTTGATAGAAGAGCCATCAAAGGATAGGTAATAGCAAATGAACTAGTTGAAGCTTCATTATAGGATCATCATCCAATGAACATTGAATTTCCAAACGCTGACATCATGAATATTACAACACAACAATGGAGGCTTTATTTTGATGGATCATATACACAAAGAGGAGCTGGTGTAGGAATTGTATTTGTCACACCTCAAGGACACACCATTCTAAGATCCTATAGGTTAATGTTTCCATCTATAAACAATATAGTTGAGTATGAAGTATTGATTATCGGCATCAAAATAGCTAATGAATGGAAAATCATAGAAATACAAGTGTATCATGGGGACTCACAACTTATCATTTATCAAGTAAATGATGAGTATCAAACAAAGGATGAGCAGCTCATGCCTTATAATAAAATGATAGATGATCTAAAAAAGTACTTCATGGATATCAAGTTCGAGCAAATACCAAGGGAAAAAAACAAAGTTGTAGATTCCATGGCAACAATTGCCTCCCTTTTGCAGTTATCAAAAAAGAAAGGTCGATATGAGTTTATGGTTGAACAAGTATCTAATCCTGTATATGATAACCCTGATTCACAAACCATATGCCACATAACCAACCCTCAACCCTCACAATATGGAGAGATCTATACTTACCTCGAAGATAACATTCTTCCTCTTTATCTCTCTAGAAACAAAAAGCGTAACTTTATCCATCAATCAGAGTGACATACATTAATTACTGACATACTTTACCATCGAGGTCTAGATGGTACTCTTCTCTAGTTTCTGGAGCATCATGAATTTGAAACATCCTTACGAGAGGTACATGAAGGTATTTGTGGGAATCATTCAAGTGGGCTAACCCTAGCTAAAAAACTCCTCTTTTTAGGGTATTATTGGTCAAACATGGAGAGGGAGGCATATCAATATGTTAAAAAGTGTCAGAAATGTCAGATTCATGGTAATCTAATTCATGTGTCAGCGCAAGAATTATGACCTTTTACATCCACATGGCCCTTTTGTCAATGGGGACTAGACTTGGTAGGGAAAATAAATCCTTCATCTAATGGACACAAGTTCATCATGACAACAACAAAGTATTTCACAAAATGGATAGAAGCAGTTCCTTTAACAACTGTCACTGGAAAATAGATTTCATCTTTCATACTCAACTACGTCATCTGTTGGTACGGGGTACCTCAATCCATTATCACAAAAAATGGTAGGCCTTTTAAAAATTAGGATGTCTAGGAATTATGTGAACAATTCCATATTCAACATCATTTTTCAACACCGTACTATCCACGGGGAAATGGCTAGGTAGAATCCTCAAATAAAACAATCCTAAAAATACTGGAGAAGATGATAAACGATGTTGGATGTGATTGGCATGTTCAGTTAAATACTACACTATGGGCCTATAGAACCAACATCAGAACACCAACAGAAGCTACACCATACGCCTTGGTGTATGGATTAGAGGCCATTCTACCAATTGAGGTAGAAATACCATCACTTCATGTATCACTGAAGGGTATCATAATAGATGAGGATTAGAAAGTTTCAAGGCTACTAGAACTAGAATTACTCGATGAATGCCATCAGCAAGCAATCAATCATTTGAAGGCCTACCAACAAAGAATGACAAGGAGTTACAATCATAGGGTAAAACCTAGAGTCTTTCAAATTGGAGACTTGGGCCTAAAGGAAAACCCTAGGAATCATCAGGATAGAGAAAATAAAGGGAAGTTTGAACATAACTGGTTAGGTCCCTTTGTAATCATATTAGTGAATGGATCAAGAGCATATCAATTGTCTACCAGAAGGGGATTTGTTTGATGAACCTATCAACATTACCCATCTCAAAAAAGTTCTATACCTAAATCACTTAGTGCATAAATTAGTTTCTAAAAATAGTTACCTTGATGAGACCTAGAAAACAAGCATCTTGGTGATAGAAAAATACAAAAAAATCTAAAAAACTAAAAAAAAAATACAAAAATACAAAAAAAAAAAAATCAAAAAGAATGAAAAGGTGCAATAAACACATATAGTGAAAACCTAGAAATAAGAGATATTTGTGATTTAAATCAGCTCTCCTATCTATTTGGACATATGTCATGGTCATTACTTCCAACATCATTTTTTGCATCCATTATCATATCATATCACATGGTCATGTCTCACCCTAGCCTGGGGGTGACATCTGAAAATCATTGGGGGTGACATAAATATTGAAACATCAACCCAACATGAAACATCAATCATCAATCACATGAAAGAGCGATCGAAACACATCCCAACATGAAAGAGCGATTGAAACACAACCCAACATGAAACATCAATCACCATCAAAAGCACATTGGACATCCATATCATAACAGAAAATCCAAAAAACAAGTCAAAAAGTCAGTCTCAAAAAGTCAAAAACATGAGTCTTTGTTAGTCGAACTACGTGGTCTCTATGTGTATAACATAGGCAAGGCTAATCTTTGATCAGCCCTCGAGGCTCCTAGGATACGTCTTTAGGTTTGGTTTGATCCAAAATCTCAAAAACACAAAAACATCACAAAAATCAAGATGGATGATCTAATCTGAATAAATGATTGAATACTATAAGCAAATGTAAGATATGTTGTACTTTTGATCATTGTTATCATTTCTTTGGATCAACTCAATGATGTATTGAACTAGAGAACCCAGGAAGAAGAATTGGTATTTTCTTTGTCTGTTGTTTGTGAATTAATCATAATTACTATGTGAATCATCATGGGAAATGCTCTACAAAGTATCATGGATGGCATTCCAATTCACATAGGAAAGTGGTTAATTCTTGTTTGTTTATGCAAGAAATTCTCAAGTCATCTCGCTTTAATTATACCTCAATGCTTGTGTTCGCATGCAATATCAAAAATCATGGAAGTAGTACTCAGGTCATCATTGGTTTACATTATACCATTGGTGCTTGTACTCACTTTCAACATTTTAAAAGCTCAATGATGATACAAAGAACAAAGGTATTGTTAAAATGCCTATGTTTACATATAGATTTGTATGGTAAAAGTAGATTGCATCCATAATAGTGTTACATAGATGCAGAGTATTTGTTACACAATTGGTGAATCATTCATTAAACAAATTATCTTTTATCATAATAGACTGAGTATACTTCACATTAACAAAAACATCATCATATTCATTTACATACATTAAAAATCATTTACGTCATCATTTCATCATTCATATATTTTAATCAAATCATTTTATATTCTCACCATATCATAACAAAAACCTCAACATACATATATCTCTATCATTCCATTTTCACAAACATACATCATCATAATAACTCATTAAATCCATCCATTTTTTATATCACATATTGATATATAATTCATCCATTTGATCATAAAGTCCATCAATTTATTGCATCATGTCTCATTCAACATTTTCATCCATATATATGCATTTACATCACATACAGTATATCATTTAAACTCATCAATCCATAATCATGTATCCATATAACATGCATCCATACATTACCATTATGTGCATCATAAATAGAACATCATATCAAAGCATACCATCATAATAATAAAACCATCACATAGCATATAGAACATTGAAGAAAATGCATCCATCGGAGAATCATATAGAACACATAATGGACTGTAGAATCCACTGCATCTCATATATATCAAAATCACAATGTCAAGTATACAATGATGTCTGAAATGAAGAGAGATAAAACATAAAAAATGGTTGTATATCAAAATAATCAAAGTATACATCACATATCAAATGTAACATAGACAACAATCATGTACTGTTGGCTCCAGACGGTGTAGGCATAGAAGGATCAGGACCCCTACCACCAGAAGAACCGGGATCCCTAGGATCTCTAGGTAGAGGCTGGGTAACACCTACACTGACAGTCATGGATCGTGACCTAGAAGAACAAGACCTCGCATAGCTAACTCTCTACTCAAAGGGAACTGCATCATAATATCTCACTCTATAGAACTCAATCTTCTCACCAATGCGAGCAAGCTCTCACATGTAATCTGCTAGGGAGGTACCATCTTCCAATATTTGTAATATATCGGCAGAAGCCTAAGAACCCTCTACTACAAACCTGGCTGCATCCCTCTCAACTGTCTGTCTGGCCACATCCCTCTCAGCTGCCAATGCTGCAATTTGTGACTGAGCTATGACTAACTGAGCTAGTGCATTGCTGATAGAGTCTCTACATGCAACTCAACATGTACCTGCATTTGAGCCTAGACCTGCTCTAGTAAACCCTAAGCATAAAGAAGCTGCTCCTGCATGGTCTCTAACTAAACCTAAAGATCTGCTATCTATAGCCGCTCTGAAACACCTCCCACAGCCCGCCTCTTATGAGGCATGGTCTCACTAAGAAAATCTAAAGTAGGGCCCAAACCACCTGCATCGTCTCCACTAACAAATTTCTCATCTCCGCTACTCTCATCTTCGTTGCTCTCATCTCCACTACTCTTTCCACCAACATCCTCCTCGCCACAAACATCGTCCTCTACCCCAACATCTCCTCTCCTCCATCTCTGACCATGCATAATGGGAACATCCTCCTCTGCAGGTAATGGGGCAGGCTCATCTAGAATGATAAGGTGTGGAAATGAATGTAAAGCAAAAAAATTAGAAAAATTTTCCATAACTGGAGGCTCTACAATATTTGGTCGAATGTCCCACACAAATGGCTATAAAGCTTGAAACTCCTGAACTACCACAACATATGACAAACAAGGCCCCCAATCTGTTGTATCCAACTGACGATGAGCATAGTGAGCAACACCCTAGGGCATACCCTGTACTATCCCATACTGTATGTAAACACGTCTAATCAAGAATTTCTCTTTTACTTGACGAGTACGGCTAATTAGAATCATTGATTGACAAAGAAATGGTAGTTGAATACCATCATCATCCCAATGATCACAATCTAGGTAGGGATGCAATGCCACAAACTTTATGTTGTCAATAACTCTCCTCCAATACTCTAACTTACCTAGTTTAGACTAGGTAATCTGGCCGACATATTTAAACACATAAGGTCTCATGGGTGGCCTCTGTCTAACTGGAATTGGACGTGTGATAGCTATATGCTTCCATGCCCATACCTGAAGCAAAGTAACACCAACCGATAAACTCTAACCACTGAGATACATAGCTGAATGTAAATCATGATATAAATGGGCAAGCATACACATGCCCCAAGAAAATATGGTGCCATGAACAACCATACTCTCCAAAACTCGACCCCAACAAACTGAGAATCCCTTAGACCTATGATCAGGACTAAGGAATCTGCCGATGAAACCAACAAGTACTGTAGGAAAATTGGCATATGCATTAACCATCTCACACCATGGAATCCACTCTCCCACAATACAATCATCTTGAAACACTCTATGAAGAGCATCAGTCCCAGCCTGCTCTCTCGAATCATATATGATAACATCTCCAACAATCAAAAGCTGCATAATCCAACAGACATCCTCTGGGGTGACTGTCATCTCATCGGTAGGAAGGTGAAAGGTGTTGTGCTCGCTATGCCACCTCTCAGCTAGCGCTATCAACAAACCCTGATTAATCCTAATCTGGGGCATGTATAGAAGAGGATACAATCCACAACGTGTGATGATAGTCGTCTCAGGCTATGCCAACCATGGTATGAGATCAAACGTCTAGTGGAAACGCTCTTGAATTTGGAGGTTCCCCAATCACTCCTATTATCATAACAAGATCAAAGTCAATAACTTCATGTGAAACATTAAATAACATCAAAATACCATATCAAATCAAGTCAACTCTTAGTGAGAATTTTGATCAAATCTCATGAGCACACATCACTGAAACTCACCTATCATGAGGTCAATCATCAGTGCATCAAATCAACCTCACCTATCATTAGGTCATCATCAATGTATCAAATCAACCTTGCTTATCATGAGGCATGTCAATCCTAATTATTCCTCACCTATCATGAGGATAGTTATCATCAAAACAAACATCAGACCTTGCCTATCATGAGGTCAAAAAATCATGTATTTGATTAGACAAATCATTCATAACAAATCAACAGTTGATACGATTTGAAATTAAGAACATGAACAAATTGGCAAAAATACAAACACTTTGATTTATCTGTGCTCAAAAGGCATTAAAAGTGCTAAAACAATGACATGTGCCATTTCATCAAATAAAAGTGCTATTAAAGATGGAGAAAGCTCCATTTTATCAAAAAGAGTTATTCTATTTGGTCAAAGCGCTAAAATTTTTGGTAGAAATGCTAAAACTCGAAATGCACTAAAATAGGGGGTCAAAGTGCTATAGAATCAAATCAAAGCGCTAAAGTTTCAAAAGTGCTAATGTATCTTACAGAAGTGCTACAACGGCTATCCTAAGCGCTAAAATTTTTAAAGTGCTAACCTAACCTATGAAAGCGCTAAACCAGACCTTCGTAGTGCTAAAATTTGAGAAGTGCTACAATATAACCTCTAAGCACTACAACAAGATTGAAAAGCACTAAAATGAAAAATAAAAGTGCTAAAAAGAAATTTAAATTTATAAATTCAAAAAATACACAAAAAATGAGAAAATGCATGAAAACCAAGGTAAAATAATAGACATACCGGAGGTCTAAATGCGGCCGGCTGCTAATGTCGTCGAACATGCTTAGAATGATGGGTGTGATATGGAATCGACATCTC
>VDFB02086081.1:51433603-51468717 GCA_007258455.2 Sequoia sempervirens | reverse complement strand
CAACTCACATGATTTTTGTGAGTTTTTTGGAAATCAGTAGACCCTATGTATGACAAGCAAACAACATATCGAAGAGAAGGATGGATATCAATGTAGTAGATGTCTACTCGATGGGGCTATAAGTGAGTTAAGATTCATCGGTGTGATAGATACCTTTCAGTGGGACTTGGCTAGAAGTATCATTGACAACTTAATGGTGTTCTATAATAAGTACCCCTAAGATCAATGAAGGATATTTGAATGAACTCTTATCTGATGGTCAAGGTTTAAAGGCATGATAGTGGACGAATATTGTAGGATCATGGCGGGTATGTGTAGGATCATGATGGGCCAAAAAGTGGTGATATGTAATTGATATGATGGACCATGTGGCTGACGACTTATTTTTCACCCAAAATCGATGAAACAAAAAGGGTATTTAAAGGAGATTCTCAACTTTCCACGAATATAAATTATGCTTTACTTTGAATTTAATAAATAATTATTATTCATTTTCTATTTGAATTACAACTAAAGTCCTAATTGATAGCCTGATTGAAAAACATCAATAGTTTTTAAACGATATCACAGTTTTTGAATCTGAAACATGTGTCACATTCTATGCTTCACATACTATAGGATTAAAAAAAAAGAATTTTATGAATTTTTTACCAAGTTAAGGTGATCAGACATACGAGTTTTTATATTTTTTAAAATTTGTAATAAAAAATTCATAATTAATTATTTACTTGGAAAAAAATTACAAAAAAATATGCATCACATTGAGACATGAGTCCTCTACTTATATCTAAAATATTGTAAAAAAAATATTATCATTTTATTGTGGTTAGGGTGGTCAAAAAGACACCTTATTTTTTCCCCTAAAATTTAAGTACTACTGCAAATTGAAATTTAAAATTTTCACCAAGGAGTTTTTTTTTTTAAATAAACCTAGTATTTTAGAAACTACATTCAATTTGCTACATATTCTATTCTTACATATTTTTGAAATAATATAGATAACTTATTCAATTTTTTAAGTCAAGTTGCCTAACTCTGATTTTTTTGAATTTTTTGCCGCTTAAGGGCTTGTTTTTTTCTATGATGATCCTACACATACCCTAACACGAGAGAAAAGATCAATGGCTAGCATTCAAATTTGAAGATCAACAATGGTTTAGTCTATGTGAATAGGGGTTATGACTAGTAACCAGCACAGAGGAAGGAATTTATTGGTCCAACTACACTTGCAACCAATTGAATGAAAATTTGATCTATTAGGTGGTAGAATAGATTATAGATGAGATCAAGATTGAATCATATTGAATGAACATCAGAGAGCATCAACTACAAAATTTGATTCTTAGTGTTTGACAAGAAGAAAATGAAGGAAAATTGTCTACACCATATTTAAAGGTGCAAGGCTTGATGCAAGGTATGAAGATGTATGGTAAACCTTATCAGATGTCTTAGTCATGAGTTGGACAGTGGTTTGTGGCTCGAGGGAAGAGGTATCTTGTTGGTGAATTTTTCAAGGGAAGGAAACCCTAGCAAAAGATTTGAGGAGATCTAAACGGTAGTAAGAATCTCGAGGAAGTGATTGTTGATCAGTGGGGTTAAGAAAAAAGTGAAGACTATCTAAGTTGTGTTGATGAAATTGTATCTATTGTAGGCGACAAGTCTGCAAGAGCACAAGGTGTTGAATAGAGTTATGTACTATTGAGTGTGCAATAGATGCAAAGAGAGAAGAGTGTGTATAGTGCAGATATGTGAGACACTATAGAAAGGGAAAGAGATGTAGTGGAGTAAGATAGAACATTGATTGTTCTATGTGCAGAGGAGAGTGCAAGGTAGGGGTGTGTTGTTCAGTGTGCAGCTTCAACAACAGTGTGTGAGTTGCAATAAGTGAAACAATGAACTGAATGTAATGATGCATTACATGTTTTGCAAAACCAAGTCTATGCATATCTGAAATTTTTAATCATTATATTGAGTTGTAGCTGAGATTAGGGTGTTGTTGCATCCTTGAAGTTGTTGCTTCTAAACTAGGTAGTTGATGGTTCCTTGGGTTGTAGCCCTAAACTGTTGTAACAAAGTTTTCTTTTGTGTTGTTGGATTTGAGCAGTAGGCTCATGCAGCCTTGGTCTCCGTGGTTTTTTCCATATCAATTTTTCCACATATATATAGTCTTGTGGGTATTTGTGTTGATTTTCCATTTACATGTGTATGTTTTCATCTTTAGTTTTCAATCTACATAGTAAGAGTTGAGTAAGAAAACTACACAAGGTATATGTATCTAAGGAAGTAATCTGCATAAAGGTCTTGAGGGCTAAAGTTTTTAGTATCTACTAATTCACCCCCCTCTTAGTAGATCATTATGTTCTAACAATTGGTATCAGAGGCCTAGGTTCCCTAGGAGAAGCTTAATTAGCTCAAGTAGATTCTAGCAAAGTGAACACAAAATGGCCAATAAGAAAGCCTCTAGAAAATGTAGAAGTAAAAAGAGTGTTAAGAAGAATCCTCACACAAAAGGAGAAAATAAGTTATCATATGTTTTTGGTGGATCAAATGATGAATATGTAAGTTCTTGCGAGATTGATGGGAATGAATCCATGTGCATGGATTTTTTTATAAGGCTTGAGTGTTCTAGTGAAGAAAAAGTAGAGGTTGACCTAGGAAGAAGTTTTATCCATGCTCTGAATGAGATTAATAAATTGAAGAAGGAGAATGAAGAATAGAAAATGAATGCACAAAATAAAATAGAGAGACTAACTAAAAACATTGAAGAATTTGATCAAATGATAGTTAGTTTGGGGACACAAGTGGAGGAAGCTAAAAGCATATAAGATGTAGTTAAATCAGAACTATAGTTTAAATCCACTGGGTGCATAAAGTTGAAAGAGATTGATAAACTCACCCAAAAGCTAAAGGAATCCAATCAGTCGGTGATAAATCTAAAACTTCAAGTTGAAGAAGCTAAATGGGGTGAAGCTGTAATAAAGTCCAAAGTATACCTTGAAGTAGAAAGGTGCATGTAGTAGGAGGAAGAAATAGTCACCTTGAGAAAACATTTAGCAAATGCTAAAGAGAAGATTGATAGAGGTCTAAAGCTAACCATAAGTCTTGAAAAATCTAATCAGATGGTTGTAGGTCTGGAAGTTCAAGTGGAGGAAGCCAAAAGAATGGAAGAAGTCATGAGATCTTGAAGTTAAAATCTGAAATGGAAAAATGTATGAAGCTGGAAACAGAGGTAGATGCTCTAAGAAATGATTTTGAAAAATCCAAGGAGTGGATTGATAAAGGCCTAAAGTTGAAGGGTGGCTCTAAGATACTTGATGAACTGGTTAGATCACAAAATCCATCAAAACCTAAAGAGAAGGTGGGCCTTGGATTTGAGAAAGGAATGAGTTCCTCTATTAGCACATCTACAAACTTGTATGATAGATTTAAAAGAAAAAGAAAGATATTTCACAGAGGAAGGAAGCCTCCACAAGTTGCTCGAGAGAAAGTACCTCTGGAAATGGAAAAAATAGATAAAGGAACTACTGAGATGAAGAAAGAAAAAGTAGAAAAGAAGTTCACTGCTAATGAGAAGAGAGTTGAAGATGAAGAGAGACCCACTACAAACAAGAAGAACAATAAATATTTAACTTCTATTTTTCAAAAGAAGAAGCCTATAGTAGATAAGGAGATAAAGAACTCAGTCCCAAGGAATAAAAAAAAAGAGAAAGAATTATGGGAGCTGATTTAGAAAGATTCACAAGGATGAGATACATGAAGAAGCAAAAGAAAAGAAGACCACCTCATCCTGCTCAAAGAAATGCTATGACCAAGTATGCATCATTATTTCATGGTTGTTGTTATAGTTGTAACCAGTTTGGTCATATGGCTACTGAATGTAGAGTGCACCTAGCAGGAGAACAAAATATGTAAATAGAAATTATTTTCTCCTACTAGATAGATATGAATGTAATGTACTATAATTGTGAAAACTTTGGTCACATAGCCAAGAATTGTAGATTAAATTATATATGACCAATAGCACATTATGATAAGAAGAAGAATGTGTCCCCCAAAGTGAACAAAGGTTCACATATTTTTGAGAAGAAGGTTGACAAGAAAAAGAAAAAGCTCAAAAGGGTGTGGAGAGTGAAAGGTCAACAAGAATCACCAAATGTGCTTTCTTATGTCTCACATCACTAAGTCTTAGTGATAGGGCATAAGTCCAAGGGGAGCTAAATTGATATTCCATTCATCCCTAGAAATGAAGAAGGAGATCAAGTTAGGTATAAGAACAACAACAGAGAAGTGGATTGTCAACTGCAGAAATTGATATCAACCAATGGTATCAATTTTTGAATAAAAAAGTGGTGCAGATGCTCATTGAATGGAAAGTGTTCATGGATATTGATCTTAGGGGGAGCTGCAGATGGTGTCAGAGAAATGGTCTAACTAATAAAACACTTGTAGGTATTCAAGTGTTCATGAGGATAACTAAAGATGAGAGATGTGCCAAATACAAATTTGGGTTCAAACAAATGTGTACATATTGGTATTGAGCCCAATGTAGAGTAAATGCTTAAGTATGTAGGTAAAGAGAATGGAGAACTATCTAAGCAGGAGATGCTATTGTGGTCAGGAAGAGTTTTAGTTTGTACAAGGCCTTTTGAGAAGTGTACACTCAGGTACACATAGTAAATGGAGTAAGGTTTATGGGGGAGCTGCTATAGGTATCAAATTAATGTTATGCTTAATACAGTACAGTCCAATATATCACTTGATACAATGCATAAAGTGAACACATTCGCAATTGGTATTAGGGGATGATATCACTGATTGGCATCATAAATTTGATTCAATTGGCACTGAACATGAATCAGAATATCTATAATTGATATCAAACCTGATTGGTGATAAGCATTAAAAAGGTTGAATACAACAACTAGCATGAGAGAAAAAAATTATTTTCAATTAGTATTTGTCAAAGGGGAAGCAAAGTCCCTTTGCCATTGCTAAGAAGAAGTGAAGGCTACAATAGTATGGTGAACTGAGATAAAAAAAAAAGAGGAGAAATAAGTCAAAGGAGGGTATTAGAGAACAACTAGACCCTTTACATTGCTTGTTAAAGGAGGAGAATACTTTGAGGAGAAGTGATTCCTTTGTCATTGATGTCAAAGGGGGAGAAAAGTGTGCAAATGCTTGAGTATCTAAGAAAGGGGGAGAAAGTTGAGCAAAGGAGAAGGAGAAGGAATGCCAAAGGAGGAGAATTGAGTTGTTATCCATCTTTAGTATCAGACCTTTGGTAGTTTGAGCATTTAGGTTTTTGCATCAATCACAAAGGGGGAGATTGTTGGAATATATTGTCATTGATGTCAAAATGGGATCAGAGGAGAAGTGTGATGATCTTATAAAAAAGTACATAATGTTGTCTATGATGTTAAAGGAAGTGGAATTGATCATGCAAGGGAGATGTTGGCATGATGATAGATCAGTGGTGTGCCTAGATGTTATGGAGATGTTGTAGATCTAGTCTTGGAAGTGACGGTGTAGGATGCTGATGAAAGATGCATGGTTCTACAAATGTTTCATTGTTGTCATGCAAGATTAACATGAGTATTGCAAAGGGTTCTTCTAGAAGACAAAGGTGTAAACAGGGAGAAAATTCAATGTGGGTTTTTTGAGATCAATCCAATGATGTGCTCTGCAAGATGATAAAGTGAAGGATGCACCCATAAATGCATTATTTCTACTCTCGAGTGATATTAGGGTTTACATTTAAACCCTAATGTGTTTGCAGTCATGGTGTTGTGAGCAGATGTTCTATTTCATTATTGATTGTGTATTAGCAGTTACCGGTTGCTTAAGTTATGACTTAAGCCCTTGAAGTCGTGAGGGAAACCAACCCCTCTGCTTAGTGCTTTAATGTTATACATCCCCTTCAAATCAGCATGATAGTGCATGGTCAATGAGATATTGGGAGATTTATCTTCGACAGGTCAATGGTCTTCTTATTAGTGTAATAGTGTGTGGTCAATGAGAGAATTGGATATGTCTCTTCAACATAGTGATAGTGACACAATGGACATTTATCGATGAGACAATACAGTGTCAGGAAGAGTTTTTTCCATGTCTATTTGATAGACTAATAACTATCTTATTAGTGAGACATTGATGTATTAATGATAGTCTCGTAGAATACTCCTCGATGGAGCGATAGGGAGTAAGGAGAACTATATTGGTGTGACAATGTGTGATCCGTGAGAGAATGGGAGATGTCTCTTCAATGTGGAGATGTAGAAAGAAGATTAAGTTTTCATTGGAATAACGAGTCCTTATTGGTGGGAGTCATGTTGGTGTTTCCCCAATAGCCCGATATCTATATGTCAGCATGTCACAGTTTCATAACTTAGTAACCTTCAACAAGAGTTTCTAAATTTCAAGTTCTTAGCGATGGAGAAATAAGGAGTGTGGAAGCGTTATTGGTGTGATTGAGTGGTTTCAGTGGGAGTCATTCAGATGTCTCCTTGACATGGTGATGTGAAGGTTGCACTTTCTTGTAGGACCCAGTCATAATGACATGAGTGACAGAGATGATGAAGTAGATGTATGGCATGACAAGATTAGATGAATTGTAATCCACATTCCCGATGTGGATTATAATGCAATGACATGGTGATGAGTTGGACATATGACATCATCAAGTATCTTCATCGGTGTGACTAAAGGTCATTGGCAAGACTTTGAAGGATGTCTCCCTGATAAGTTGATGACTCTTTCATCAATGAGACATTGGTGTATCACTAGGACTTTTAAGAAGTCTCTTTGATAGGGCAATGAGTGAATGATATTGACTCAGAACCCGATAAGGTTGGCATGCATTGACGGTACAGTCAAAGAGTGAATGGCAGAAGGACACATGGAAAAAAGAAAGATCAAATGGTGGTCCACACCCTGCAATATTTCTAGTGGGACCTGATCAAGACCTGCAAGGTCTGCAAGGAATAGTGGAGATTAATCCACGATGGTTGAGATCGGACAATTTCGGTACAAAGTTGCTTCATCGGTGTGAAGGATGTGTATTAACAATACCTTGAAGCATGTCCCAATGACAGAGCGATGGGTGAGTGTATTTTCTCTATCAATGTGACTTTGATGTATCGATGGGAGTTTAAAAGATGTCCCTTTGATGGAGTGATAAGGCAAGAAGTCAGTGGGACCCATTTGTGATGACGGAATGACAGGTGGCGAAGAACGATTGCTTGATATTATAATTCGCATAGTTATTGTGAATTAGGTGGTGATGACATGGAGGATAGATGATATGTGAGCCTATACAAATGTTGAAGTGAGATTAATCAACCGAAGAGAGAAGTCAGCAATTCTCTTCAATGTAATGGTGCATGATGGTCATAAGGCGACAGTTAATGGATGTACAAAATTGAAAATATAAATCTAAAGAATGCTAATCTGATGGTGGTGATTTAAAGATGATAACAAGATCGATGGACAACTCACATCCTTGTACTAAGTTTTTTGGATATCGGTTGACCTTGCATATGACAAGAAAGTAGTATATCGAAGAGAACGATGGATATCGATGATACTGTAGTAGATGTCTCCTCACCAGGGTGATAAGCGAGTTAAGATTCATCAACATGACAGATACCCTTCGATGGGACTTGGCTCAAAGTGTCCTCAACAACCTGATGGTGTTCTATAGTGAATACCCCTAAGATCGACGAAGGAGATTTGAATTACCGCTTATCTAATGGTTAGGGTTTAAAGGCATGATATTGGATGAAGATCATAGGATCATAGCATGAGAGAGGAGATTAATGACCATCATTTGAATTTGAGGATTTGCAATGGTCTGGTCCGTGTGAACAAGGGTTACAACTGGTAACCAAAACGGAGGAAGGAATTTATTGGTCCAACTGCACCTGTGACCAATTGAATGAAGATTTGATCTATTAGGTGACGAAATAGATTACAAATTAGATTTAGATCGAATTAGATTGAATGGATTGTAGAGAGCATTAACTGCATAATTTGATTCTTAGGGTTTGACGGGAAGAGAATGAAGGAAAATTCTCTACACCAGATTTAATGGCATGTGGCTCAATGCAGTGTATGGTGATGTTTGGTAAACCCTATCAAATGTCTTAATGATGAGTTGGATAGTGGTGTGTGGCTCGAGGGAAAAGGTAGCTTGCTAGTGAAGTTTGCAAGCAAAGGAAACCATAGAAAAATATTTGAGGAGACCTAAATGGTGGTGAGAATCTCGAGGAAGAGATTGCTGATCAGTGGGGTTAAGCAAAAAGTGAAGACTATCTGAGTGGTTCTGATGAAGTTATATCTATTGTAGGTGTGAGAAGTCTGCAAGAGCACAAGGTGCTAAATAGAGTTATGTATTACTGAGTGTGCAACAGATGCAAAGAAAGAAGAGTGTGTATAGTGCAGAGGTGTGAGACACTATAGAAAGGGAAAGAGGTGTAGTGGAGTAATATAGAGCATTGATTGTTCTATGTGCAGAGGAGAGTGCAAAGCAGGGGTGTGTTGTTTAGTGTGCAGCTTCAACAACAGAATGGGAGTTGAAGTAAGTGAAACAATGAATTGAATGTAATGATGCATTACAAGTTTTACAAAACCAATTCTATTCACATTTGAAATTGTTAATCATTATATTGAGTTGTAGCTTAGATTAGGGTGTTGTTGCATCCTTGAAGTTGTTTCTTCTAACTAGGTAGTTGATGGTTCCTTGGGTTGTAGCCCTAAAGGTCTTGAAGGCTAAAGTTTTTAGTATCTACTGATTCACCCCCTTCTTAGTAGATCATTGTGTTCTAACATTTAACTCCCCTTTTTTCTCATCTTTCCTATGGGGGTTCTCACTACATTTATATTTAGTTTATTTTAATATATTGGTGATTTTGTTACCTTTTACCAAAAAAAAGAATAATGGTGATAAAGGTTCAAATTACTTCTTTAACATTCTAAGAGAAAAAATAGAAAAATAAATAAATTGAATGTCTCTAGGTAGAGGACACCTTGGTTAATAATCCTAAGGAAATTTGGAACCAATTCCTTACCCTTTTAGAAACCTCTTCTGCTCAGAAGAGGATAAAAATAGCTCTCAAAAGGCAAAGGAAATATGTAAAAATTTAATTCCAAAAAATATTTCAAAAAAGAAACGAGGAAATAATTAAAAAAGATATTATGAAAGAAAAAATATCATAGACCATTCTGACCTTTAGTGATGATAAATCCCCAGGTCTAGATGAGTTGTTTGCTAAATTCTATAAGGAAAATATAGATTGGATTACTGAAGACTTGTGTCATGTACATAAGGAATTTATTGACAAAGGATACCTAGGTAAAGAAATAAATAAGGGGATAGTTAAAATTATTCTAAAAGATGGGGACAAGACTAATGAAAAATTAGAGGCTAACTACACTATTAAATGAATCTTATAAAGTTCTCACAAATATATTGGATTTGATATTGAGATACATTGTTCCCTCAATGATTAGTTACACCCAAACTGGGTTTGTTAAAGGAAGATATATCTTTGAGAACTCATTAATAAGTTAGGAAGTGATGAAATGGTCTAAAAGCTCCAACCAAAATATTGGAATGCTTCTTCTGGACATTGTAAAGGCTTACAATAAAGTAGAATAGCCCTTCTTATTAATGTCTCTTAAAGACTTTGACTTCCCAAAGGATTTTCACAAAATGGTTAACATACTCTTACAAGTTGTAATTGGATAAATAGAAATAAATGATAGCTTAAAAAAACCAATCTCTCTACAGAGATTCATAAGAAAAGGTTACCCTCTTACCCTTTCACTCTTTGTAATTGCATCTAAAGCTATTTATTATCGTTTAAAGGATAATATATTAAGCTTATTAAAGGAAGATGTATCTATTCCAAGTTCTATAAGAAAAATAAAGTTACTGACAATGACTAAACTAATCCAACATAAGTAAATGTGGAGATACCACGAAGAGATTGTAATTTCGAAAGGGTTGTCTTGATTTCATTTCCCATCTTTCTACCAAGGCTTAAGAGATTGTAATTTATGTGAGAAGGAGGATCATTAAGAGCCTAGAACATATCTTAACCCTCATTAGATAGGATGAGCTTAAGCTTGAAATCAATCCAAAACAATATTTTGACTTTGTTTACTATTGTTGTATTCTTGCACGAGATGAATGAGATGAGTATTTGTACACATATTTTTACATTGTTGTGTTTGGAAGCAACTGAGCTTTTAATGAAAAAATATATTAGAAGTACATACTAGCTCAGGTACACATAGATTCCAATTGTTGGTGTATTATTAGTGGTCTTAGCTCTTCAAAGGTTGAAATCCAGAGGACTTATCACCACACATTCCTAGGCTCTCTACAACTTGTTTGGTCAGGAATAAAACAATAAAGGCTATCTAGCCCTCAAAACTACATGGGGCATCCGATGCCTATGCCCTTGCATACTCTGACCGTTCATGCACCAACTAGTTGTGTGTTGCAGGTAGGCCGTATTTATCAGTTTTTTTGGTTTATAGTGCCCAATATATATTTTTACATCATTTTTTAAGTTTTTCACACCATTTTTTAAGTTTTTCGTTCACCATTTTTTGTTGCTTTCGTCGCCACTATTGGTTTCCTCTCCTCCAAACTCTTCTGGCTAGTATTGACCTTACACTTCTC
Organism: Sequoia sempervirens; assembly: GCA_007258455.2. Classification (NCBI taxonomy): domain Eukaryota; kingdom Viridiplantae; phylum Streptophyta; class Pinopsida; order Cupressales; family Cupressaceae; genus Sequoia; species Sequoia sempervirens. The sequence goes on along the minus strand of VDFB02086081.1, from coordinate 51,458,030 downwards.
TAATTTGGCGAGCTACAACCTGAAAATTAGGTTTCAACAAAGGTTTTAGAGTATATGTTTATTAAAATGAAAATTATGGCCAAGATCTTACTAATGAGCACATTTAGGTTTTAACATTACATCCTTTATCCTTCGTAATTAAGTATATATTAGTATAATTATATATAATGTATATTTTATATAATAAAAAATAAATTATAAATAATATAATTATACTAATTATTATTATATATTATATTTTTTAACAAAACTATTAAATACATATATAAAATTATTATAATTAATAATAATTATATTTTTATATAATACAAAAAATTAATATAATAGTAATACAGATTAAATTATATATAATATATTTATTGTTATATATAATAGTGTTTATAGGTTATATTATTATTATATATTATATTTTATAATAAAAATTATTAAATATAAATATGAAATTATTATAATTAATGATTAATATATTCCTATATAGAACAAATTAAATTAATATATAAAAAATATAATAGTTTAATTGATCTATTGAGAGATTAGGAAAAATAAAGAGAGATAAAGGGGGAGACAATTCTGTATAGAGAGAGGAATATATACTAACACTTGCACCTAGAGGAGGTTCAAGGATTACAATAGAAAACTATATGTATGTTAATATGTTAGAGAGTATGTGTTTGTGCATGGATGTGCTACAAATTCTACTTGCATGTGGCTAGATTAAAAAAATAATAATAAGTGCTAAATAATGGAATGCAATAAATTTAGACAAATCTAGATTTTTTCTTTAAAGAAATTAAGCATTATCTGATTATGAGATATTTGCATTCAAATCTAAAACATAAACCAATGCAAGTGAAAAAAGAAAGTTGTCATCAAATTGACAAAAAATAATACAAATGGAAATAGAATGTTCCCATCCAGTTCTCAAATCAATATTTATCTGGCTTTTATGTGATAAGAGAGAAAAGAGAAACCAACTTTTGACTAGTTGTTTCATGTCAACAATCCAAGCATGGTATGTTTCCTTGGGGAGTTATGCTCAAGGTAGCATGTCATTTGATCAAGGATATGATAATTCACCTTTAAGACCTCTTCAATGTACCCATTGCACACTTAAGGAGACAAACATATAGAGAGAGAAAGAGAAAGGAAGAGAAAAGGGAGAGGGAGATAGAGATAAGATATAGATAGGTGGAGAGAGAAAAAATAGGAGAGCAAGAGAGAGGGAACAAAATGAGACAGAGGAGAAATAGACGAAGATAGAGATAAAGGGATAAAAAGAGGGATAGGGATAAAAAAAGAGAAGAGAGAAACAAAGATAGAGATAGAGATAGAGATAGAGAGAAAAAGAGAGATAAATAGAAGCAAAGAGATATAGAGAGATATGTAGAGATATAGAGGAATAAAGAGGGACATAGAAAGAGGCTTGATAGTGAGGGAGATAGAGAAAAATAGATAAAGAAAAAGAGAAAGAGAGAAGAGGAGACAAACATAGATAGAGATAGTCACATAAAGAGATAAGGAGATAGAGATAAATAGAGGGAAGAAAAGATATATAAATATATAGAGAGAGATAAAAATGAATAAATATAGATATATCTCTCCTTATCGCTCTCTATCTCTCTATATAATAATAAATATAATTATATTATATATAATTTAATTTATATTACTATTATATTAAATATATATAATATATTAATTATATTTTATATTAAATTTATATTAATTTTTAGTATTATATAAAAATATAATTATTATTAATTATTAATTATAATAGTTTTATATATGTATTTAATAGTTTTGTTAAAAAACATAATATATAATAATAATTAGTATAATTATATTATTTATAAAAAAAATTTATTATGTAAAATATATATTATATATTAGTTATGCTAATATATACTTAATTACGAAGGATAAAGGATGTCATAATGTTAAAACCTAAATGTGCTCATTATTAAGATCTTGGCCATAATTTTCATTTTAATAAACATACTATAAAACCTTCGTTGAAACCTAATTTTCAGGCTGTAGCTCGCCAAATTGGAGAAGTGTAAGGTCAATACCAGCCGTAGAGTTTGGAAGAGCTTAAACCAATAGTAGCAGGGACCAATAGCAGCAGGGAAACCAGCAAAAAACGCAAACGGGGAAACCGGCAAAAAATGCAAACGACAAACGGCGCGACAAACTTAAAAAATGACATAAAAATATATATTGAGCACCGTAAATCAAAAAAACCTGACAAATACGGCCTGCAGCACAATCAGAATATGTAGGGGCATAGGCATCGGATGCCCCATGCCTATCCAGCCCCAGGAATGCACCGGGGTTGGCATGGCCATGCATCATGCAACATCCATAATAGGCGGCGGCTACTGACTGATGGGACTGCAAAAACTGTCATCTCACCGTCAAAAATTGCTGACGATTTTTACCGTACAAAATATGCTAGACCTTATAAATTTTTTTAGAGTGTGTATAGTGATAAATTATTATTACTCGGCTGCCCCCAAACTAAATTTGTAAAAAACTGAATATTAACACCAGCCTTCCTATTATGGATTATTATTTTCAATGGCAACTTAAAATAATTTGGTTTTAAATGAATTTTAATCATTATAAAAAAAATTACTAGTATAATTATTTTTAGATGTGTAATTTAAATAACTTTAAAAGAAAATATTTGATGGAGATATTAAAATTTTAGAATATATTAATAATTATAAATAAAATTATTAAAAAGTATATATAATATTTTTTATATTTTCTAAGGTAAAAACAAAACAAAACAATGAATTGTAAATTTTCATTGAAATTGTGTGCATTTTTATGAATTTTGTTTCTTTCTGGTTGCATGCATAATATTCTGATGATGGATCATGGAGTTTGATAATGTTGATTCATAAAAATGCACATAGTTTCAATCCAAAAAATTTACAATTCATTATAATGGACTCAGAAACTTGATGTTGTTAAAAAACAAAACAATTATAAAATATTGATAGCTTTTGAAAAATGAAAAATAAAAATTACTAATAAAAAATAATACATTTCAAATAAAAATAAAAATAAAGTAAAAAAATTAGATTATTATATAATAAATAAAATTGTTCTAAAATATTCAAAATAGTTGTTTCATTTAATCTATTTTTAAAAAAATAGAAAAAGTTAAAATTAAAAATTTATTCTAATGCATTTTGCTAATGAAAAATAATAATTAGTAATAGAAGTTCAAAATTAAATAATTTAAAATTAAGAATAGAAGTTTCAAAATTAAATAATTTAAAATTAAGAATTTATATTTATTTTTTTATGAATAAATGTTTACATATATCTTGCAATATTATATTTCTATTAATACATTTAATCATATAAAATTTCTTTTATTGCAATTTCATATCTATGTTTTATTAACACAATTTCATACAAGAAACAACATTTTTTTAATTTTATGAATATAACACAGTAAGTAAAACTTAAAAAGAACAAGATTATAAATATGTATTACACCCTTAATACTTATATTTCAGCTTTATCTTAGACTCATAAAATGACATTACATGATATAATGCTAACACTATCACTTTGTGAAATACATAAATTTTCTTAAATTGTTCATCCTTGTGTTAGTGGGAGGTTTTAATAACAATGTATAAGTAATTTACTACTAAATCTATAGGTTCTAGAAAATTTGAAAATGTATAATATGTTTGACTTATTGTTTGAGGAGTAAGACATGTAAAATAATTTGGGCAACACTGAGTAAAAGTAGAAATATGGATATATAAATATTAAGATTGTAATATGCATGTTTTTCAATATTTTTAGATGTATATGACAAGAACTTCTAGGTGGTCAATGAGTGGTGCTATTGGTTGGTTTGTTTCCAACAAATTATTTCCATTCACTTTTAATTTTTTTTCTATTTGTCCAAGTGAAGGTGGAGATAATAATAAATAAAATGATATCAATGGGTGAGACCCTCTTATGGACACTCCCAATCTCATTTATGTATTGGGTAAACTTGATGATTTGGATGTTATGGGTTGCATACAACAAATTCATGGTCAGTAATTCATTGACGAAAAAATTCACCACCAACAATTCACCATGGGAAAATTCACTGCATGAAAAATTAATTGCGTGAATTGTTGCCTGTGAATTTTCCCTTGGTGATGGCCGTGAATTTTCGTAGAATCGTTATGGGTTGTTGCTCTATATAGACTTTTAGAGGTGTGACTATTTTCATTCTTTTTGTGAATGAGTGCAACTCTATTTTATAAATGATAATATAAACACTTATTCATATTATTTCTAAACATAAATTCTTAATTTTAAGTGATTTAACTTTGAAATTTCTATTATTAATTATTATTTTTCATTACCAAAATGTATTAGAATAAGTTTTAATTTTAAATTTCACTATTTCAAAAGAATTATATTAAATGAAATTAATAATAATAGTTTTGAGGATACAATATTTTTTTGTAAAGACTTTTTAAAAATAAATTTTATACTTCCAAATAAATAAATATATTTGTATATATACATATATACATATATGTGCATATATATATATATATATATATATATATATATATATATATATATATATATATATATATATATATATATATATAACTTAAATTCTATCATGATGTTTCCACACTCCATAGTAAAAAGTGTATTGAAAATTGTAGATTAAAATTGTGTATGACTTTTTTAATTTTATTTTTTATATATTTTAATTAAGAAATTCCACTATTCTTAAATTCTATTTTTTAATTAAAATTTATAATAGTATAGATATTTTAAATACATTTATTTAAGGAAACTAAAAAAATATCTATTTCGAATCATTTTAGAACAATTTTATTTATTATATAATAATCTAATTTTTTTACTTTATTTTTATTTGAAAAGTAATTTTTTTTTGTAATTAGTAACTTTTAATTTTTAGTTTTCAAAAGTTATTGATATTTTATAATTGTTTTGTTTTATTTTTAACTTAGAAAATATACAAAATATTATATATTCATTTTAATAATTTTATTTCTAATTATTAATATATTCTAAAATTTTAATATCTCCATCAAAAATATTTTATTTTAATGTTATTTAAATCACACATCTAAACATAATTATACTATTAATTTTTTTTATAATCTATAATTAAAATTCATTTAAAACCAAATTATTTTAAGTTAATTATTTTTTTATAATCTAAAAAAATTTATAAGGTACGGTAAAAATTGTCAGCGATTTTATGAAGGTGAGACGACAGTTTTAGCAGTCCCATCAGTCAGTAGCCGCCGCCTATTGTGGATGCTGCATGATGCATGGTCATGCCAGCCCCGGTACATTCCTGGGGCTGGATAGACAGTGCCGAGGCATCCATGCCATGCATCATGCGGGGTGCATTTTCGGGGCTGGCTAGCCAGCGCCAAATTAATTTATCAAATTTGTCAGCGTAGAACGAGGGATTTTAGGCTTCCAATATGGGCAGCCTCCAATATGTGGGGATGCGAATATTACTTTGTCAAATTTGTCAGTAGTGTCTTATCTATCACTTTCAACGAAATGAATTAATTACTTTTTGTCCGCTCACATTTCTTTAAAAATTCTCGTGATTTAAGGAAATTTAAGCGCCTCTAAAGTTTTTTGTTTGTTTTTGTTTTGTTTTAATCAGACTTATTTTGTGTAGAAGTGTGGGCGATAATTTTTATTTAATTTAATTTAGGTTAATTTAAATAATGTTTATATAAAATATATGTATTATATATTAAATCTATTTTAGTTGTCTTAGGTATATTAAGATATTTTATAAAATTAAATATCAAATGAAAATAATTGAATAATTGTATTTAATTTTAAATTTTAATATAAGATTTTTCAAGGTTTAATATAGTATTTAAAATTATTTTGATAGATAATATATTTTAAACATGCACAAATTTTAAAATATTTGTTATGTGTTTCATATATATTAGGACGAGTAATGTTACTAATTATTCTTTAATGTCTTTTCATTGAGGCATTCTCAAATGCTTTTGGATTGGATGATTTGATTATTATTATAATAAATGCAATGGATGTCTTTTATACATAAACATAACTCCAAAATGAAGATTTGTGCAAACTTAGCTCAAGAATAAAGAGTACAATATAGTCAGTTGGCTAAAAGTTTCATTCTAAATTTTAAATTAAAAGGAACAAGACCGCAACTATGACAATGACTTACACCCAAAAACACGACCCAGGTAGGATAACCAAGTTGTATCAATGTTAAAGATGGATTCAATTGGACAAGGATTGGATTAGATAGATAATTATTACGTGTTGGCTTAGATGTTAAGATATTTAAATATTCAACCAACTAGATTAATAATAAAAATTGAAATTAAGCAATCTTACATAAAAAACCTCAAGAGGTACTATTTCTTGTGCCACATTTTCTTACACACCATTATAGGGGACTAGAATAATAAATCTGTAATAAGTTACAGATATATAGACCTCCCTAGAGCTCAAGTGAGCCCTTTGTAGTTGTGGACACTTCATATGTATATACACAACAATATTGCCTTACATTTCATATTTGAAAATTAATTTGTCAACCCATCATCAAAATTACTAGAGGCTAACACATCAAAACTAACTAATGATATAAGATAATTAATTAGATGAGACTAGTTCATTTTGTAAGAATTCACTATCATTAGAATATTTAAACCAATATTACATCCTATAAATTGATAATTTATTTATAATTCATTATTAATAATTAGAATTTTTAATATAAACAAGAAAAAGACTAATTTATATCACACTTATTTTATTAATCCCTACCTGAAATATGGGATCTTATTGTTCCCTTCATGGAGATGATATATATACACACACATGGGAAGGTGCATGTTTTGGATTTTCCTCTTTAAAAATATCTAAGTGTTCGATTTTCCTTCCACTTGAAGTTTAAATAAGATTAAACTACCTAAATACATTAAAAAAATTGTCATCCTTTCATTTTTTAATTCTTCTAGTGGTAAGGAGACGCCGCATGAAATTGTAGTTAATATATAAATATATTGGAATGCTCTTCAATGTCTATGTGGAAGGTATGTATTCACTTATTCGTATATCTTTGTTTATTATCTCAATATCCATAGTTTCATATTTTGGGTCAATTCTACATGTAAGAGGGATACCACGCTACATAGAATTTCCCATGAGAGTTTAAAATTTAACATGGGTATTATAAGCTAAGTTAGTATACCTATTTTTTTTCTTATTATAAGTAAATAAATTCAAATTAGTCAATTATTTTAAATGTATTTGTTTTTCCTTGTAGTGTTAATATGCATTCTTTGAATGTGAATATTCTAATATGTTAAAAAAAAAAATTGAATTTTTTTGATTTAGGCAAAAATTGTTAAAGGTTAAAATTTTAAGTTTTTTAAAATTTGTATCATAAAATTTAGAATAAATAGTTAATTAGAGTAATGACATTTTGCAGCGCTTTAACTAATTATTATTAATTATGTTTTCAATCAAGGGTAAGTGCAAGATAATTGTTTCACTTTTTGGTCAAAAAGTGAATGTTTTTCTTCAAAATCTAATTTTGTTATAGTTGAAGTAAAAATTTGAATCACTTACACATAGAATCTTAATCAGACTCATAAATATGAAATGTAAAATTTCAATTCTAGTTTTCAGATTTGTAATTTATTCTAATACTAGTTTGCTAAAATTGTGAAGAAACATGATCCACAGGATCAAACAATGAACAAAGACACCTTCCACACAAAAGATCTGCAAATGAAGAATTGCAATATTCCTCAACAAGAAAAAGCTATAGAAGAACCTCAAGAAAATTCAAGGAAAACAAGAGTCCTCTAAGGTTGAGAACTCGAGAGATAATACAATGAGGGTTGAGTGTTATATAGGAGCAACCCTAGATGGCAAAGGGATTAGATAAGAGCAAATGTCAACATCACAAGTGATGAGATAAAATGATCTAATAATAGTTCACTTCAATTAACATAAAAAACACTTAGTTAACTGAATAAAAAACTCTTAAGTTTAGCTTAACTGCATGAGAATAAATTAGACTAATAATCAAATAAAGATTAATTAATGATTAGTCAATGCATGATTACTCTAACACAACTAATATTAGTTAATTTTGTTTAGGATGTACAAAAATTACTTTTCTAAAGTCACTTTTTTAGGGCCAAAACATGCACATGTATGGTCAACATAATTTGGCCTAAATACAAGTATTTGTTTAATTGGAATTTTTTGGGGATTATGGTGAAACTTTATCAAGATATTTAAAAAAATAGTTTTAAAAGGGTAAAAATACAATGTTGTGTCACACTTTTAGTCAACTTATCAACACAAGTGAATTTTAGTATTTCTAACTAAAAATCAATTTTAGTATCAATTGCAGGTGTGCACAATGAGAGGGTGTCGTAACACCTTCTCAAAGCATACTAGCCTCTCTCGATCCTATCTCTGTGTTAAAGATAAAATATTTGATAATTAATATTATTTAAAAATATATGTATTATTTATATAAATTTAATACAATATATTTATTTTATAAAGTATTATAATATACATGCTTATTCATTAAAAATTTTGAAAAAGGGAGAAGGTCCACTAAGTTAGGAAATATGGTGGAAAAGGGAAAAACTCCATAAAAATTTAGCACAAAAGGAAAAAATTTCATAGAATTGCAACATAAAGCAATGGAAACTCAAATGGGTATGTATAGGATCATGATTGGACAAAACGTTGCAATATGATGGGTATGTGTAGGGTATGTGGCTGATGACTTTCTCTTAACCCAAAATTGATGAAACGAAAAGGGTTTTTAAAGGATATTTTCAGCTTTCCACCAATATAAATTATGTTTTACTTTGAATTTAATAAATAATTATTATTCATTTTTTTATTTGAATTATGACTAAATTCCTAATTGATAGCTTGATTGAAAAACATTCTCAGCTTTCCACCAATATAAATTATGCTTTACTTTGAATTTAATAAATAATTATTATTCATTTTCTATTTGAATTATGACTAAAGTCCTGAGTGATAGGCTAATTGAAAAACATATATAGCTTTCAAATGGTATCACATTTTTTGAATCTGAAACATGTGTCACATTCTATGCTTCACATACTATTGGATTAAAAAGAAAATGAATTTCATGAAGTTTTGACCAAGTTAAGGTGGTCAGACATACGAGATTTTATATTTTTTAAAAGTTGTAATAAAAAATTCATTATTAACTATTTACTTGGAAAAAAACTATAAAAGATATGCATCACATCGGGGACATGAGTCCTCTACTTATATCTAAAATCTTATAAAATAATATTATCATTTTAATGTGGTTAGGGTGGTTAGACATACACCTACTTCTTATTTTTTCCCTAAAATTTAAGTACTACTACATTGAAATTTCAAAGTTTCACCAAATAGATTATTTTTTAAATAAACCTAGTAGTTTAGAAACTACATTCAATTTTCTACAGATTCTATTCTTACATATTTTTGAAATAATATAGATAACTTATTCAAATTTTTACGTCAAGTTGCCTTACTCTAATTTTTCTAAATTTTTTCGCCACTTAAGGGCATGTTTTTTCCATGATGATCGTTCACATACCCATATGAAAAAGTAAATGATTTATTTTAATGTTTAGAGTGGAGTATTAATAATATATAATTATTATTTATTAAAATTGATTTTAAAAATTATATTTTATTTTTACATAAGGTTTTATATATTTTTTAGATTAAAGGTGGATAGCCACCTCTAATTCATTTGTAAAAAAATATATAATAATGAAAAATTATTATAATGTATAAATAGAACCGTTGATCTAAAAAGGAGATGTCCAAAAAAACTCCATTATGGTGAGATATCTTAGAAAATTTAAGACCAGAAGATAAAAGACTAAAATTGGCATGATATGGGGGGAACATAAGCAATTGGATAGACATCCAAAGCACAAGGAAAAATAGTAGCTCAATAGAATATGATGAATCTTTTGAAGATGAGGCTAATACTAGAGAGTGTGAGACATCTCCAAGAAGAAAGTGAATGATATTGAAAAATTTCTTCTATGCTAAAAATATTGGACCAAGATTTATGTTGTGAGGATTAATTGCAACATCCAGAATATCCATGTTTGAGTGTAACTATACATGCTTGGAATGTTAAAAGGGTGGTTGGGATTAAAGTGAGAAGTGGAGATGACAATATATAGGAGGATTATCAAGAGGAAATGGGATAACCATCTTAGGTTCACATATGTTGAGGATAGGGATGACTCATAGGAGTATCATCCATGAAAAATTGGATTGATTTACTAGATCTACAATAAATCCATGTAAAATAGGAAGTCATTAATCCCTTATTAAGGGGATTTGAGAGCACTTGATGCCAAATTGATCCTTTAATGTTTCCTTTTTTTTATTTGATATGAATCAACCTAGAAGTAGAAGAAAACTCTTACTCCTTTTGTTTAGAGTCCATAGCCATATTTTCCAAGAAGTTGACAACTTTATTTCCTTCCCTTGGTAATGATAATACTCAAAATAATCATAACATTTCAAAACAATATATACCTATTGTACATAAATTGTATTTTGCAATTTGATAGAATACTATTTTTAATTGTATTTATAATGAGCATAGAATATCCTTCAAGTTTTTTTAATTTTGAAATTTATTTTCTTTGTCTTGAGATAATCCTAGAGAAGAGCTTATGATTCCACTTCATTATTGGTACCTTATATAACTCTACTAACAAGGGGTTAACATTTGACCCACTATTTCTAATGATGCAACCAAATATTTATTCACCAAGGTTACCTCAAGAAGCACCATTGCATATTTAAATTAACCAAAAAATATGAGGGAGTTGACCAACTAATAATATATCTATCAATGGGGAATTTACACATGATAATGGATCCATGAGAAGGGGGAGGCTAGCAAAATTTCTAATGTTTATGAATACACTCATCCCATGAAGAAAATCTTCTATTAGAAAAGGTTATTTTAAATACTCTTTATAGAAATTTTTTTGAGATAACTCTTACCAATTTTTGTATTGCCTTTTCAAAATGTGTTAGCATTTTCCTAAACATGGCAATATTTTATTCAATTCATGAATGATAGATAATAAGTGGGGAGTTAGTGAGCCATATGTAGGAAGTAGAGTCAATGAATAGATTTGACCAAAAAAGAAAAAGATGAAAAAGAGAATTTAGAAAGGGATCAATAATATTTTATATGTTACTTGAAGAAAAGAAGCATATTATACCACATTCATAAAAAGGTGGTTGGAATGACATTACAATTGTAATGAAATAACTTGTAAAGGGGAAGAATATAACAAGAATTATGTTATAGATACTTGATAATGCTTGAGAATAATAAGCCAATTTGAGTAGGAAAACCTCCAAAAGTCTTTAATAATAACACAATGCATAATATGATAATCATAAACTAACCACTAGATCCTATATATAATACATGTACTTATGCCTTTGATGCCACCTATATTGACTTAACTACCTATACAAAATTATACTAATAATCATATAACTTAATCGAAACTTAAGGTCAACACAAGAAAAATCTCATAATCTTGTACAAACTATAATATTAAGGGGATAACATTCCTCCCCACTCTAGAGAAGTGTTTTCCTTGGTTAAAACAACAATAGTGACTCCCAAACTTGGTACATTAGCATTTTCAAGTTGGATGAGGGGAAAAAGTTCATAATACCTTCTTTAGAAGTTATTTGTTTCAAACTAAGGTACCTTCTATTGATGGGTGTTTTTACACTTCTCAACACAGACAAAGCACAAGTGCAATGTCTCTCTTGAAAGGTGAAAATCTGCAACTAAGTTTCAGAAAATCACCCCAAGGTATCCCAGGTGTTAGATCATAACTTGCAAAAATAGCTCAGTTAGTTGATGTGATTTTTTGGTAATCACAAAGGGCATTTATGATTCACTAAGCTTGGAGGAATTTGGATTTGCAAATGGAGTTCAAAAAGTTTTGAAGTAATGAATAGTTTCCGCAAGTTCAAAACAACAAGCTAAAACTCCTTCTTGCTCATCAGATTTGGCTTTACAATGATGCTAGAACTTTGTCTTAACTTCATATTTTAAATAAAGGTCAAAAGGGAAAAAGGGTTAGAAGCTTCCTAGACTTTCAACTAATGATGAACAATAACAATGGAGGATGCTACAGTGGAAAAACTTCCCAAAACTGAGTCCCACTTAACAAGGGACAACCCACAGTCTCATGAAACTAGTGCAATCTTCAAGGGGTCTTTGTAGATTTTCAGATTGTTCATTCACCATTAAAGCATGAATAACAATTGAACTTATGTGCAACAATATAAGTAATGCTCAAACTAACATTAAACAACCATTTATCATCAATAAATAGAAAAATGTTTGAGCAGGAAAGACATCAAACACCATAGCATACTTCACCATTAAAGAACAACATGAACCAATGACTGAAAGTAACTTGAAACTTGGAATATAAAATCCAAAATCTACTACTTTGAGATAGAATCATGCATACATGAGAGCAATACACAAGAAACCATCAAAACAATGCTTTTCTCATATATTTTTGCAGCAACATGCTTTTACAACAACTCATCTCTCTCTTTGAAAATGAGAGGATACCCTTATTTATAGTTTTCAAAAAGTAGAATGAATGGATAAGATTGATTTACTATGAGTGGCCAAGATTCATTCTAATGTAGGGTTTTACATACCCCCAAATATATTATAATATAAAAATAGACTATTATATTTTTGCCTAGTAGCAAGATGATAACTCTGAGCCAATACTTTGATGAAATCTACATCTATAAAAACATCTGGGACAATTAACTTGGCCAAATCTAATGCCCATGGATTTGACACTAGAATCTTGCACTCCCTTTTGTCATAAAAGTACCAGAATAATTCTCACCCAGAGATAGGGATAAGGACATCTCTACAACCATGAGCCACATCTTTAAAAACTTTCTTGAATCCTTTATCAATTGATTCAAGGAGTATATCCAGGATAGATTATTGTAAGGACCTCTTTTTAAACTTAGATTCTTCCTTTCTAGTTTCAGGTTCTTTCTTCTTAGAAGGAATGATGTTTAACTATCTTACTTCTCCTATACTTCTAAAATGCAGAATTCCAAACAATCTTGTACTTGTAAAACATATTTCACAATGAGTTTTGTGCACTTACCCAGGTTACGATGGCTACAGAGCTTAACCTCCTTAACCTCCCAGCTCCCTGCATGATAATTTTTACAAATGAGTGCAAAGAGAATGTTGAATTATTGGTTTAATGGCTTCTAAGCTCAGTCATGTGGATATTAATATCAACCTCATGCCAGATATTTTACACTTAGCTCATAGCTCAAGTTTGAATATGCACTATTGATTTTACAAGATCGAAGGGTTAATGTGATTTGTGCATTTAATACGACAATATCACCACCACTTTCTATAAAGACCATGTGATAGAGGGGTATAAAGCACTATACCACATGCTTCTTTGCATTTCACCGTAGGGTAGCAGGATCCTTACATCTATACCACAAGCTTGAATTGTTTAACCTGTGGTACTGTGGTTTACATTAACAGTCAAATATGGCTTACTTCCATAATACATGCCTCATCACATCCTTCCATGGTATAGCGGTTCATACCACCCTACCACATGATGCCTTTATGATCTTCTTCATAGGATGGCAGGTTATTCCCCATTATATTGCACCCTTCATTTTTCCTTTTCGTAGTATGGAGATTTATGATGTATTTAAATTCTCTCATACTACCCAATCACATCCTCATCATAATACTTCCATAGTATGGTGGTAAATATCTTCATGTTGTTTGTTACCTATCGCCAGCCTACCAAGGGTTCAAATTATTGCTCAGGGATCATGGCAATGGATTGTTAAGGGATTTGGAATGTTTTTAGCTAGACATGTTTTTACTTAAGTATATGTGATGAACTTTTGGCTTTGTATAGGTCTTTTAGTGTCAATAAGACCTAAAAATTTTATATAATTTTTTTTACAGTGGGGATGCTCAGTCAAAAATAGAAATGAATATAAGGGTCAAGGCTCAGGTCATGGAGCTCAATGTTAGTTTTGATGATGGAAATAGGAATTTTTTAAAGGTTCTAACACACCTCATGATGAACTAGACTATGTTTTTTCTTCATGTTGCTTGTGTTATGTTTTTATGAGTTCTTTTCTTGTGAAGATATCCCTAAGGAAAAAATTTCTAATACCTGTAATTGTAAAAATATTCTTGATTTTTGACTACAAATTATTTTTAATCTATAAACTGAATTCTATTAAATTAAGTTTCCATTTAGAGATATCAACAGATTAGAAAGTCAACAGTTATCAACTTGTGAAATCAATAAAGTTTTACTGATTCAAGTTGTTGATTTATACATTATTGTTTATTTGGAGTTCAGGAAATGAAGACAAGGACTGTAAGGTAAAAGTTAGATGATAGTGATCATAATGTTGAAACTTCAGTGATAGATTATGAGCACCTTCATAGTGAAAAAGTGGCCAAGAATAACATGAATATTTAGTATATCTTGGTTTGACAAGCGGGAAAGTTCTAAATCCACTTAGTGTATTATTTGTTTAATAGTGTTTAATAAAATTTTATAGGCAAGAACTTTATGTATATATGACATAATATGATTTTTTTTGTTATATAGGAAACAAAAAGAGTGCAAAGAAAATGTGCAGAAAAAACAAAAGGAAAGAAAAGATACAATGTTGCCATCTCGTAGAAGCCAATGCTTTTGTGATTCAACAAATATAGTTGGTGAAAACAATAGTTGTGATTATGTGCAACCTAGTATAGCACATGGTGATGTGCAACCTAATATAGCACATGGTGATGTGCAACCTGATATAGCACATGGTGATGTGTAGCCTAATATAGCACATGGTGATGTGCAACCTAATATAACAAATGTAGATGTGCAACGTTGTGATCTCTTAGAACTAAGTCTAAGAGAGATTATTGAAAAACATTAGAGCAAAGGAACAACATGTCTATAGATGATTTATTCAACCTTAAAATATGTGTTTGAAGTGAAGTATGTGAATAATGGTACTTATCTACCCACTCATGCCACACTTGATGTGGCCAAGGAGCATGAAGTTTTGGCTAATGAAAGTTAGGAAGAGAGACCACTTGCATCTAATGTGACTCAAAGTGTACTTGTTGCATCTAGAAATTTTGATGGAACTAGTGGATCATCTAGAAATAATGGTAGTGGTAATTTAATAGAAGATGTGAATGCTTTCATCAAAAGACAAAGATTGAGAAAAGATTTGTAAAAATCTATCGAGAGGAATGCAAAAGAAAGAAAATTAGAAGGAAAGAAGTCATTCTTGCTTGAGGTATCGAGAGATGGTGAGCCCATTGGGCCAAATGCTACAAAGCGGGCCACCGAGTTGGGTGTAAGATGTAGGGCCCATTTAGATATTTGCAAATCAAGTTTTCTAGAGCAAGATCCATGACCTGTGGTAAATGTTATACAAAAAATGGAAAATTATTTTGAGACTATTGGTGGATAAATCTCTAGAAAGCATTACAAGAAAAGGATAAAAATTTTGATGAAGAATTTTAGATACAGTTGTAGAAGAACAATCATGGAGGAAAAAGAGAGGTTAGAATCCACTCTATCTCCCAAACAGTGGGAGGAATTGAAATAAAGTATGCATTTTGAAGAATATTTGGAAAAGAGTAACATAGGAAAGAGAGTAAGAGATAATATGAGGGTTGGATATACATTTCACCAAGGTAGGTTGTAGGAAAAAATGGACAAATTTTCAGTAAGTGTGGATTTTTCGTTCAATTTACATTGTGTTATTTATTTTGATTTTTTATTGAATTAACTATATGTTGAAATTGAAATTTTATTTTAGGTGGAAAATAGTAATAAAGAAGTGGGTACAGAAGATATTGTCAATTATATTGCAGCACTAGATCATAGTAAATCTAAGAATAGGATGAACTAGAAATCTAGTTCATCAATAGAGATTTCATAGCCATTTGTTAATACATGCCCAGTAGGATCCTCTCCAGATCATTTCAATTCAAATGAAGGGTACCAACATGCAATGAGTTACATATATAGTCTCTATCAACATGTTTCATAGTTGGTTGCCACTATTAACCCTAAAGTTTTTGCATGGAATGAGCATAAATCCACGGATTCAGATGAGGTAAGAGGCTCTATTGATCTTATTTCTTCTTGTTTGGAAATTTTGTATACAAATACCTCTTAATATGTAGATTATTGAAATCCAACCATAAGAGAATCCAACCTAGTTTCTTTATTTTTTGAGTGATATAGAAAATGTTCTTTTGGAAAAATTTATAGCTTGCATTCTTTACATGACTATTGAATGCTTTGTATATTTTTTGCATGATGGTTAAACCACATGCAGACTAGTTTTATCAAAGCAGTAGGAAAATTAAAATTCCTTCATAATGTCAACAAAGCTGTCAATATTGATAGTGATCGTGATGAACTAGACAAGAATGTGCAACACATTCGTCATAGTTATGTTGAAGTTGAGGTAATATAATAGTTGTTCTAAGTTATCTGTCCTAATGTTTTGTCATTCTTCATGCTTAAAATGTTCTTTTGGACAAAGAATTATATCTTTTGCATTCTTTAAGTTGTAAGTTAATCTGTCCCAATTTTTTGTCATTCTTCATGCTTAAAATGTTCTTTTGGGAAAAAAATTATACCTTTTTCATTCTTTTCTTGACTTATATTAATTTTTACATGATGACTAAACCACATGCAAATAAATTATATGAAAGCAAAACAAAAGGAAAAATTCCCTATCAATAGAGCTTTTTGCAAAGCTATAAACTTCAACATGTCAATGCCGATAGTGATTATGATGATGAAATTGTGAGCATGTGCATGATATTCAAAATAGTAGTCATGCTAGTAAGTACTATTCAAATACTATTTAAGTAAGTAATGGTTGTTTTATTATGTAAATTATAAGGGTAATCATTACCTATTTGATAGAAGCTGGTTAGAATAGTAGTGAAGTGTAATTAGCTACTATACATAGATTATCAAAATAAGGAAGAACATATAACTTACAAATGGGAGCTTAGAGATTTTTTGTAATAGAGTGCATACATAGATTTTGACAATGCATTAGTGCATTGTGTTTGAGGATGTCATGGTCCTCAGTTGGGGGGACTTCATTGCCAATCCATGTCTCTTTCTAGAGTACTCGTACAGTATTATAGCATTATTGTAGTGATCTTTCCCTCCATTTGTTTGTACCTCACAATGGGTTAGTTTCTTTTTTTCATAGTAAAAAGTTGATTCTTTATTATTCAACATAATCAAAATTAAAAGCACATACAAAAATAATTTTGTTCCAAGTCATAAGACATTACATACAACTATCAAAAAAAAATAATGTGTGTTTTATGTCTCAATATAATATGTATTTTTTTCATTTTTGTAGACATTTATTGATAAAATCCAAGAAGGGGATAAATTTGAGGTGTTGGATCCATTTGATGGTGTTATTGTGGGCATTGGGTGGATTCAATCACTATCTATTATATATGGAGTCAAATTTAAAGGAACAAAAGATTCAAATGTAAGTATTTTATAGGTCACAAGTAACATACCCCTTGCTTATGAAGACAAAATAGATGGAGTTGTCCATTTGAAAGAGTAAGAATGGACCTTCGCATAGTGACCACTAAATTATTTGAAAAAAATGACATAATTGATGTTTATCATGTAATAGGTGTTGGATAGCTTGGCCCACTACTCTATGCAATAGTTTGAATGTGTTGTTTAGGGATCTTAGTTTTTTTTGTCTATTTTGGAGCTGTATAAGAAAAAAAGGGCATTGTAACTCAGTTTTCTCAGTCACAACACTGTGAAACACACTTTTCAAAGCAAAGACACTTATTTTGTCTTGTACTATTGTAAGAACGCCTTTTCTAAATTTTTTTTTTAGTATTTTTCCTTCTTAATTTGTAAAATATTTGCTGGAAAAATCAAGGAGGTGGAACGTGTAACCAAAGAGTCAAACGTTAGTCTTGTATCTCCTATAAAAACACATTTTTTTAAAAAAAATCAGTATTTTTCCTTTATTTGTCTAGTTTTTTCTGTCTTGTATTTGCTATAAGAACACCTTTTCTAAAAAAAAATTTAGTATTTTTCTTTCTTAATGGTTTCTTAACTTAGATATAATGAAGCATTGTCTATGTTAATTGTTGTAGAAATCTTTAAATTTGCTACATGTTTCCTTATGTAGAATGGTTTCTTAGGAAATATTTTGTTCATCACTAATATTGTAAATTTTTGGTACAAAATTTTACAGAGTTTCCCAATATTAAACATGTCATTTCCAACACCCTTGTGCTTCACCTCCTACAATCAATGTCCCTAATGTTAACAACACTATCCCTACCATTAACACTTCCACTCAAGCTTTAGGGTCTACTCAAAGCCAAGATGGAATTCCAATCCCATCCTCCATGATACCAATATCCACTCTCACATACACTAGTACACAACCTACAACAACATTCCAACTTACAACAATATTTCAACCCACAACTACCATTCAACCAACCATAATAGTCATACCTACTAGCACTGTATACACTTCCATAGGTATTCCTGTAGGAAATACTTCAAACACAATAATACCTCAACAATCCACCTTCAATAACCTATAATTTACTAGCCCTTCGCATACATACACTACACCACCTTATTCCCATCAACCTTATAACTAGAATGACCCCCTCATTAACTCACTTTTTCAAGCCATGGAATCCCTTCAACAATAAGTGGCAACATTACAACAGAACAATAATAGTCAACCTTTGCAATACATCAAGTCCACCTTATTTTCCCTTGACATATTAAGAGAAAAAATGCCATAGGGTATAGAGGTCCCTTGATTTAAGAAATATGGTGGTAAAGGAGATAATATAAGCCATGTTTTTTCCTTCACAACCTTGTGTAGTGATTTCATCTTTGAGGATAAATTGTTGGCTAAACTATTCCCTAGATCTTTGAAGGATATTGCTCTAGAGTGGTTTTCATATTTACCAAATAATTCAATTGGTTCATTCAATGAACTCATTGATTCCTTTTACAACCACTTCCATATTCACATGGGTCCCAAGATGACCCTTGTTGATTCAATAACATGCAACCAAAAAGAGGATCAGAAAGTGACCGATTTCATAGGAAGATATCAAACACCTTATTCACAAGTGAACATTAAGATGAACCTAATGTTGACCTTCAAATAATGTTCATTTCCAATTTACAAGATACACTACAAATAAAACTTGCAATGTTGAGGTTTCCATCCTTCACACATTTATGTACAACCCTTCATGACCATCAAAACTTGACTAGAGGTCATGATGTGAAAAATCCTCCTAGTCATCCTAAAAACTTTGAATCCACAACTCAAAGTAATTATGAACCATTCAAGAAACATAATAAGGGATTTTTAAAATTAAATCCTCCTCAAACAAGTCAACAAAATAATATTCAAGTTGCTGCTATAAAAAGGACAACTGGGTGCTACCACAATAATGGGTTACACTTTTTAGGACATCCTGATTTTTTCTTGAAATCACATATTTTTAGAAAATGCAATGATTTAAGACTTTAAAGGTTCCATTTAAATTATTTAAATTAAAGAGGGATTTATCAAACCCCCTTATATTAAACCCCCTTGGATAGAACCTTGTTAGATTTAAACCATAGCTATAATCGAGTCTTGTCTACACCTATCAAAATGCTGATAAAAAACCACTTTTGATTTACCTTTTGGGAGATCAAATGAATTCATTTAAAATTTATGTTTTGTAAGCATGTAACCCTTATTATAAGCTTCCGAAAAAGTATGATTTTAAATATCTTTAATTTTATTACTATATTTCTTTTTTTATTTCTTGTGAATGTAGGATTTTCAATGAACATCAAGTTCTTTGTTTCACACATAAGAAAAAATAGAAAAATATAGAGAAAAAAAATTCTAAAAAATACATGTGCACTAGGTATTGATGTCCTTATTCTAACAAAAAAAGAAAAAGTTAATTCAAATTAATACAAAAAAGGTTATGTAGATCGAGATACATCTCTGTCCAAATTATAAATACTCTCACTTAAAAAATTAATTAAAAAAAACTATGTAACAAAATATTATGAAGAAATATCCATGCACTAGATATTGGTGTGAAAAAAATGAATTTTAAAAATTAGAATTGTATCCTTTCTATTAAAAAAGTTATGCAGTCTAAAGTAAACATCACTTTTTAAAAATGTGGATTAGTAGAAAAAATAAGTTATTAAAAATTATATAAAATGATTCACAATTTATTTTTTTATTCTTTTCAAAAAAATATATTTAGAATCTACATAAAAGATCCAACAAATAGCTATAGGATTAAAAAAATAAAAAAAAATTCATGAAGTTTTGACCAAGTTAAGGTGGTTAGACATATGAGTTTTTATATTTTTGAAAAGTTATAATAAAAAAATCATAATTAATTATTTACTTGGAAAAAAATTACAAAAAATATGCACCACATCCTGACACGAGTCCTACTTATATCTAAAAAATTATAAAAAATTATTATCATTTTATTGTGGTTAGGTGGTCGACAAACACTTACTTTTTTTTTCCCCGAAATTTAAATACTACTGCATTGAAATTTCAAATTTTCACCAAATAGATTTTAAGAAAATAAAATAAAACTCGTAGTTTAGAAACTACATTCAATTTTCTATAGATTTTATTCTTACATATTTTTGAAATAATATAAATAACTTATTCAAATTTTTATGTCAATTTTCCTAACTCTGATTTTTCTAAAATTTTCACCACTTAAGGGTTTGTTTTTTCCATGATGATCCTGCACATACCTTCATTTGCATCTTAGGAATTCTATTCTAACACATTTGAATAGGGTTTCTCCATATTTCAGCTTGCCTAATCTTAGACACACATTTAGCTCACACACATTTCCATTTTTAGATCTATGCATTTTTATCAAGGTTTAATTACCAAACAAGGGGTTTGACCAAGGAAAACCCCCATAAACAATCAACCAAATTTCTTTTGTTTCAATGTAGGTTATTTACAGGTTCAAATCTGAAGACTTGGTGAAGAAGGAAGTGCAAAAATTGAACCTCAAGATCACACTCAAAGAATTCAGAAATTCAAGATGAGACTAAGTCTATAGCAAGAGTATCTTAGTCCTCCCAAGGGTATTTTGTAGAGATTCTTTTGGATTCCGTTCTAACATCTGAAGATTTTGCATCTACCCCAAAAGATTGCAGTGGGACTAAGACAACAATAAGGGCGTCTTAGTATTTCCTAGCATATTTTGATAGCATTTCCAAAATCCTCATCATATTTGCAAACTTCCCAGGTGCATAGGTCCTAACTTGTTATTTATTTTTTTCATTTGCACTCATAATTTGACTTGCATTACTAGGTTTTGTGAGTTGAATATCAAGTTGTCCTTTCCTAGCTTTTGCTTGGTGGTGAACCCCTCAAAGATTAAAGAACTCCCTCCTAGGTCTTCCTTGTTGAGAATTGACTCTCCTTTGGGGTTGATATTCAATCCAATTTGGAATCCTAGGACATATTTGAATGACAATTGGAGAAGTGTGTTGTTCTATGACCTAGGTTATAAAAAACCCATTTTCCCACACTGTTCACCAACATTAAAAGAAGATTATTTGGAAATGGAATACAAATGAAGCCTAAAATAGGAGGGTGGGATGTGACAAGGAAGAACTAAAAATAAAAATAAAAGCATTATGATGCAAATTTAATTGAAAATAAACTTATAATATCATTAATAAAATTAAATATGGAAAGGGTAAAAACAAGTTTAAAAGGATGAGAAATAGCTCTAGACAAAAAGAGGGGAGGATGAGGTGTGAGAACAAGCTTAGAGTACTTGAAATGAACAAGGATGAAGATAGTTAAAAAATATTTTTAAAAACATGAACTCCTACCATTTTGTGTGTGTATATATTTAAATATATATATTATAAACATGTATATATAAAATACACATATTTGGTCCCATCTTGTACAAGGCATCACAAAGTTCCATTATCATCTCATGTTCTTGCATTGCATTCTAGTTGTAGATGTGGTACAAACAAATTGAGTCAGTATTGAAAATAAAGGTAGAGTCATACTTTGAATTAATGGCAAAAAGAAGCTAAGTGATGCAAGGGTAGATGGAACCCAGTTAAACACCAGTATGGACCATCATAGAGACACACCTCCTCTCCTTATTTTTCTATGTCCATTCTTTCTTTTTCCTTTGCTATGAAACTCATTAATCCCTTACACCAATATTTTTTTTTATCATGGAGAGTTTTAGAAAGTATCAGATCTCTTCAGGTTTTGCAGACCAATTGATGTGAATGGAGATCCATGGGTTTTGGAAGGCCATAGTAATAGTGACATAACTTCAAGGAAATTTGTCACACAATTGATCTTGCTAGGTGTAATAGGCTTCTTGAGTTCCTTCTGTCAAGTGACTTAAATTGCTCTTATTGACGTGAAGGCTTGATATAATTGGATTTACCCAATGACCTCAAATATGGATTCATAAGACTTTATGAAAGAGTCTATGATTGAAACTTGTGAAATTTGAACCTACTTAGACTTCAGGTAATGTTGAATTGATTGGTGGCCATACATGGCACTCTAAAATTAGTCTTGCTTATGAGGACTTTGTGGGTTGCTGATACTAGTTACTCACAATCACACGTTGGTGTGCAATGGGTATGTCGAAGAGGTATGGAAGGTCGATTTCTAGACTTCAGGTAATGATGAATTGATTGGTGGCCACACATGGTACTCTAATATTATTTTTTCTTAGGAGTCTGTGGGTTGTTGACGAGTGATCCCACAATAGTGGTTTACATTTTTTTGACAAATTGGACATTGAAATAATTTTTTTAACTAAATCTTCACTTTCAGGCACCTATAGTGGCTAAACCATGAGGAATTTGAAGATGATGCAAACTAGAGTCTCGTCACATTTTGTCTGTAGATTCTAAGTTTTTTGGAATCATATTGCACTTCTTTTCCCATCTCCCACAAAAACTGGTTTTTTCAGAAAACAACATTTTTATAAAGTGACGCACACCGTATAAGACATAATTTTTTTCCATGAAGGATTAAATTTTGATTCTTTCGAATTTAGATTAATAATTCTAATATCTAGTGCTTCCACTTGGTTAGATAGTTTTTTATTGAATATTTTTTGTTTAATCAAGTTTCAAAGTGAAACCAATTACAATTCAGACATAGCGCAACCGTATAACACGTAACTTTTTGGTATATATCAGAATTCAATTTTTTTTTTTCTGTTGGATCAAGGACTTCAATATCTAGTGCAATCATATTTTAAAAAAAATAAAATTGATAATCTACTATTTTTCCACATGTGTAGAACATAGACCTTCATTTTCGATGAAAAACCTATGTTTAATAAAAATGAAAAAAAACAAATACATAATAAAAACAAAACATATGAAATTTATATTCATTGAATAGCTTGTTCCAAGGACTACCTGATTCTAGTTGGGTTCATGAATTTTCCTCCATTTTCATCCTCAACCCGAGCTTCGAAGGGAAAAAATTCTTGTTTTTTTTTGTGCTAGAGAGTAAGGAGGTGTGAAAAGGGGGTTCACTAGAACTAGGGGGGTTCTAGTGAACCCCCTTTCAAAAAGGTATTTTCATTGATTTTTTGGTGAGATGGGGTCCACCTTGTATTTAACTAGTTTTCACGAACCAAGGTTCATTCGAACCCTTTTTTGGTTCACTCAAACCAATCATTTTTTTCCACTTTTCCTTCCTCACTCAAAATTTAATTCACTTTTGTGGGTTTACCCTGACACTAATTAATTCAATCTTTATGGTTTCTATTTTTATGTCATATAATCATTATCAATGATAGTTAATGTGATAAACTTATCTAATGGGTCCATTAGGTCTTATATCGAGCTTGGATCTTGTCTTTGTGTTTTTTTATGAAGGTATTTTATACCAATTTAAATAGGTTGAAACTTCTTCTGTTGAGAGTCAAGGACTAAGGAGTATTCTCTTGGTTTCTTTTTATGGTTTAAGGTCCAACTGATTCCTAAAACAACGTAAATGAAAAGTCACTTCTTATGCTCAATTATTTTAAGGGTTGGCCAACAAATAGGAGAATGATTTCAACAAATTTCTCCTTTTCACTTTAGGCTCTACAAGACCTAGGAGGATA
>VDFB02086081.1:51414118-51433503 GCA_007258455.2 Sequoia sempervirens | reverse complement strand
TCAAGTTGCCTAACTCTGATTTTTCTGAATTTTCATTGCCACTTAAGGGGGCTGTTTGGCATACCATGATCCTGCACATACCCTTATACTTATGGAGGAGTTGATATGGTTGTTTTGGTAAGCTGTGTGATAATTAGTATAACACTTTGTGGTTGGGTAGTAATAGGATCTAATATTTCAAAGTTATTCGAATAGTAACATTAAGAATGAGAGGAGCCTCTATAGTGTTGGATACTTCTTGTCGCACCACTTGTTTTTATTTTTCTCTCCTCTTTGTAACAAGGAAATCATCAAAATACCCATCTTCCTTACATATTTATTTAAATATATTCTTGGATGCATCTCTTGAAGGGCACACAATATATTGAGAGGGAGATGAATCAATAGATCAAATCTATTTAAACATATTTAATTCAACATGTATATCCAAGCATGAAACATGAATCAAAATATCTACTAACAATCAAACAATAAGAGAAGCACACATTCACACAATGAACACTAGATATACTTGAAAATCTATAATGGAAAAAACCATGGTGAGAAGAGTTGCTTGGAGCTAATGTCCAAATACAACCTCAAAAAATAATGAATAGGATACAATCAAGAAGTAGGCACCAACCTACCAGACACACCAATCCCCTAAAGTGCATATAGGGACCAACCTATTAGAGACACCAATCCCCTATACAAGGATCTGAGCATCAACTCATTGAGTAGAACACTAGTCCTACCAAAATACAAAGATAAAGCTTGTGAATCTTCAGTGTTGATAACACAACTTACATAAGATTTGAGCTTTCCTTAAATAGTCTCTTACACTCCTTACGATCTTTTGATAATGGTGCACAATAATTAAAATGCAACTTACACTGAATTATACTTCCCCGCACAAGATTATACTTCAATAAAAATTTGCATTCACACACACACCTTTCATGCTTGTCATGTGAAGTGAGATGATGATAAGCATATTAGATAAATATCACTTCATGTCACCCAAGGGTGTGCAATTAACTGGTTCAACCTAGGATGGACCTAAATTGAAATTGCATGGAGCATGTAATGGGTAGGTCCTAAAAAAAATTGTTTCCAAATGAACATGATGCCATGTTCTTTCATAGGAACCTTAACTTGGACCTATTTTAACACTCCATCCTATCTCCAGATAACACAAACTACTATCCATTTCTACATAATTCTAGAACACAAACTAGTTAACTGATAAGCACAATGAACCTTATGTTACTTTAATCTTTTTGCATGCTGACATAACTTTTGAAAACTCTAGAATAAGAAAGAATAGATGTAGAAATACTCTCCTTTCAAATTGAAAAGCAAAGATCACATCTAGAATAGAATTGTTAGCTCTAATGATTTGCACCTAGACTGAAATTAAGTATGACCTATCATGAGTAACATGGGAAACTTTTCTAGGATTGTGGGTGATCCTATAATAGAAAAGTACCCGTAGAAAAGCTGGCTCTTATTGATTTCAACTAAAACTACTTGTATTTTGAGGAAAAAGGTAAGGAAAATGCAATATTGAAAATGAAACTAAAACCTTGATACTATGGTGAAATACCCAAACTAACTAATGACATGCAAACATAATTTTGTCACACTTTGAGTTAATAGATTGATAGAGAATCTACACAACTCATCTTTGTATATCAATTACAAAAGTGATTTATGAGAAGGTGCTTATACAAGACTTTAGAAAGAAAAGAATAAATTTCATAACTTAAACCCTTGTATTGCTCACACAACTCATAACCTGTAAAATAGATATTCTCTTGCAAAGAAAGGTAATTTTTGAAGATACAAAAATATAGGGAAAAGCACAAAATTTCACAAGTATACTGATCAATTTCAAAGGATAGACATGTACACTAACAAGCAAGTGATGAGAAAGTAGACTAAATCAAAACTATAAATTTCTCAAGGTACTCTCAGTTTGCATGATTACATGAGTTACAAAATTACACTGAAATCTGATGATGAACAATCTCCAGAAAACTACCAATTAAGAATTGAAATCAAATGAGTTACAATGAGCCAATATAATTCACCACCCAAGTGGTTGCACCAAAGTAGGAGCTAATAACCACCTTGGGTTGGATGCCCTAGAAAAGCCCAGAAAAAAGGCTCTAGATGCCTCACAAAACTCTCTCCAATATGTAAGAAGGAATGATTTTGACCATAGAAAACAATTAAAATTACCAACAAGGTGCAATAATGGCCCTAGAAACATGGAAAGATGTTTCCAAACTGAAAAAACCTCTCCAATATTCTCTCCACCTCTATTTGCATTTAAGGATAACAAAATAACTTTAGAGGCTTATAAAGGCACCTCAAAGTTATCTGTTTTACAATAAAATTAATGCAAAGAAAAGATTATAAAAAAATTCTTCAAAGCACGTGCATGGCGCTGAGGTGGCACAAGCTCAAAAATGAAATGGACTCCATATGTCACCTTCATATTGTATCATTGAGGACTTAGCAATTATTTGAAACAAGGTAGAAAAAGGAAATTTAAGGCATAGAATGCCTAAGTTAATGACATATGACTTCGACCCCAACATAATACATGTTTGATTTTTTTTTAAAAGAAATGACATAAAATCCCATTGAAGACACAAGAAAAAAGGTCAAACCCTAATTATGAAAAGAGGCAAAATGATGGGAAAACCATCATTTTGGCATTGCACACTTTTTGGGAGCATAATGCAGCCACTAGGGTTTGACTGAAAAACTATGGAGAATCACTTCTTGTAGATATTACAATGGCGTTCCTTCTTGTAAAAAACTGACAAATGATGACCTCCTTGGGTAGGTGCTTAAAAGAAATTTCTCAAATGAAGTTTTCGTATTCATTCTGACTTCACAAGTTGCAACCATTACCATTTTACTTACCCATTTAATTTTTCATTGCTCGCCACCATGACAGTCTGAAGATACACTATCAAAATCTTGAAAAGATGAGAATGAGATTTTGCTTCAAGGAGACAAGGTCATTCATCGGTCTGCTCTAATTGCCTGGATGTATGCATTATACTATGTGTTTATTTCCTTCTTGTTTTCTGAATATAAATAACACTTTCTTTGCAAATATATGAAGATTTCATTGTATATAAAGGCTTTTGATGAAGTTTAGCTTTGGTTGTGCTTTTGTATCTTGTTGTAGATTTAATGGTCACGGCCATAATGCTAATTGCTTCCAGCATCTCTGATATTACTCCATGTTCAGCTGCCAAGAAAACAATACTGACTCCTATTCTTTTTCCATGTGCCCTCGTAAATAGAGGAAGTCTGTATATTGTCTCTCATTGTTTACAGCCTGTTGTATTCCATGACCTTTCTAGGTTTTGTATATTTTTTGTGGCTTTTCCCTTTAAGCTTGGTTCAATAGAGGAAATGATGAGAGCTTTCATCTGCTGTGCATTTTTATATATATACATTCCTCCTAGTATTATCCGCAGTTTTAGTAGTTTTGAGACTTCTAAGAGATTCTTTCTGTGTTGAAAACTACGTGGGTAGCCTCTATCCACATTCAATCTGTTATACCTTTTTCAGACTTATGAGTTTACTTGCATTTGCGCCTGGCATGTATGTATTTCTTGTAGAAATTTGAAGCTATGAGGAAAATAAAAGATTGAAAAGTTGTTTTCACTGTGCATCCTCCAAAGATTGTTTGTCATTTTGTACAAACCTGAAAATTGAATAAAACCCAAGCTGCGGGTTTTATGTTGTGTGGCTATAAAAGATCAAGGGTTTCTTCCATTCTTTTTTGTAGATGTATCTATTTCCCTATTGTGATAAGGTTATGCAAAAATGTAATATGAATGAGTTTTCATGAAATGGTGAAAGTTAAAAAAGGAGCCATCTCAGTCAACTAGTGTTCTACAGGAAAATGCTACCGTAATACCCATGTAGTGCTCTATTTTTGTCCACTTTAAGGTCTACTGTTATTGTCCTTTGAACTTTATTTAAAATGCTCTCCCTTAGATTACTTTGATTCCCCTGAAAAATTACTATAAAGTCTTCAACATTGTGACTACAATCCTCTAGTCCTTCCTCTGTAGGGAGTTTGCACAAAGTTTACACTACCCTTCATGAAAAACACTATGCACAACCTTCCAATATAGAACCTCTTCATTCTGCCACAAAATAGATGTTAAAGTAGATGCCAATATAATTACCACTTCACTGTAGCATGGTCCTGTTGCTTTTCTTTATGCCCATCCTACCTTGTTTCCTGTTAAAACACCATAGTTCCAGGAAGACTTTTAATGATTATCATTTGTAGTCTCATATTAACCTTTCATGCCATTTTATTATCACCTACAAGAAATCATGCATTTCTAAAAATCTCCTATTAAAAGCCATACTCTGTTCTATTTCTCTGTCTTTTTTTTCCATGACCATTTTTTGGAGTTGAAGCTAGTCTCTATGCATATTCTGGAGATTTTCATCTTTATGACCGCTCTAGATCCTAATTTTGTTGAAGTCATTTGCTAATAAGTTTTGCCACTGTCTTGTGCAAGGATGACTGTCATTGATGATTATATCTCATTATCACTCTTATTGCATTCTCAGAGGGGTAAGCTATAATGTCATATGGAGGTTCTACTTTTCATGACTATTCTCTCATGATCACCAAAATGATCATTGAAAACAGTAAACTGTGGTACTCAAACTTTTTTCTCACTGGTACATTTTACATTTATGAACATTCTAAATATTTGCTCATCATTATTGTTGTTCATGAACTGTATTCCATAAAGATGCTAAATCTAGATATTACTATCATGATTTGGTCAGAGATCTCTGTTAAATGTATGAGAAAAATGTTGTCCACCTATGAATATCTCCTGTGCTTATGCACTCAAGTTATTTATGTGAAACAACCTAGATAAGTGTTTTATCTGTTGTAAAATTTCTTAACAACATTTATACTGTGATATCCTTATTTGCTACTGTCACTGTGCATTTGATTGCACAAACATTGCATTTCACACACTTGGACTGTCTATGACATAAATGGTTAGCCCAGTCCTTGCTCACAACTACCAATAGTCTTATCTTTCAGTAGTAGGCTTCCTGACTTAGAATGTTTGCTAACAAAATCGTGGTCTAATACCCATATTTTGGTACAAATGACTGTGAAGCTAAGAGCTGTAGCAATCTATTGATATCATGCAATAATCACCTTAAAACATGACATTCCTTTTCCATGCCATTAAAGCATCATAACCACTCTTGTGACAGGCTAAAATCAATAACTTTAGTACTCCATTCTTTAGGTACAAATGAAAGAATAAGAGATAGTATATGAGTTTCACTCAATAACTGAGTATTTGCTAGCTCTTGTTTACAATGTTGTAGCATTGTCAATACTTTAGTTTTTGTTTATGCTATTGTTGAATGACAAAAGAATAGAAACTTTCATTTCTTTTTAAAATATCCTATCTTGTTCTTAGGGAACTAAAATACTTCATTCTTTTGATTCATTCTAAATTTATTATGCTAGAATAAAACTCAAATCTTGATATCACTGTGTTGTCCAATACCACAAATATTGAATATTGCCTTTGACTTTCTTTAATATGTAACCTCCATTTCATTTTTTGAAGCTCAAATCCAGATATTCTGTAACAATTCACATGCTTTATTTATAATGTTATAAAATACCACAGGGCCTGCTAACACAATCACCATGGTATTCTTCTAATAGCTTTATCATAATCACTTCACTATGCAACACACAACTATTATTTATTGCTTGTTATTTTGTCAGATGATAGTAGCTATTATCATTTTGCATTGCCCTATTTGTTCCTCGATCTTCTTGTTTTCCCTTTAAAGTAACAGTGTAAGTTGTTCACACATGGTGACCTTTATCATAAATAGTTGTTTATTAAGACCCTTCCCTTGATTTTATGCAATTGAATTGAGACAACTAGTTATGGTCTACTTAATTGATAATATGTCTTGTATAACAGTGATCAACAATACATTGTCATATGTGATGTATGATCATTTAAGTATACCATGAGGTTACCATGAGGTGATAATCTAAAACTCAGACCCTGTTAAAAACAATTGTGAGCATGCTGGTACAAAAAGAAAGATCTTGAATTCCATGAAGATATCATACATTGTCCATTTGTAAAACACAATCATTTAACCACTGTTCTTTACATGCACATTGGGCTCAACCCTTATGGGAGCCACATTTTCACTCCACGTGCTGAAACTGGAAAAACAAGAACAATGATTTCCTTGTATCTGCACATGAAACAAATAGTTAGAAAAAACATATGCATATGTCTGGAGATTTGATGATTTCTTTTGTTTCTTTTCTCTGAACATGAGCAACTTATAGCTTGTTTAATGCATATAAAGGGAAATCTACACACTGGTGGGTGTATGTATATGTAGTGTTAGAGACTGTCATTGTTTAGAGCTCTGCTCTAACCCATTACAATTTTTTTTAGATGTAGGACATGAAAACTGGGAGCTACAAAGGATGCAAAACAAGCAATTTGGAGCTTAGGATCATGCAGGACAAAAAACTTAGACCATTCATCAGGCAATGACTAGCCTCTTCCTCTCTATCTATGCATTTTTTATATTCTTTCAATCCATTTGTGTATATATTACATTTTATCTACATTGGACAAGCTATATCTCATGGCTTGTGTGAGATAGATTTGAACCTTTGAATCAATAAATACTTTCTTTCAACAATATTTGTGTAAATATTTTCAATATTGTATAAATTTGTATAAATGTAACAATCTATTACTGAAAATAAATATTCTTTGATTCTTATGTTTATACACCTGAATGCAATATAGGGAAGATTGATATGAAATGCACCTTATTTTCAGCTTGAAAACACTTTAATCTCAATCAATTTGACTAGAAGTAAAAATGAGTAATAGGAACACAAAACATGATTGTATTGCCAAATAAATCTCTCTACCCTTAGTTATTGACCACCAACATTCTAGATCAAACATTCAAATTACATTTATCAACATGAATAAATGCAAGCATGATAGTGAAAGCATACTATAAGCTCAGTTAAAGCTTAATTGATCTCAAAATGCACTGATAATGATAATTCATGCAGTATTACATTCACTGCTTAGCTAACATTACTCCTCCTTAGAAACCACACCTAAGTTGATATTAGTGAACTCCTTTAACATCAATGATAACTTGTGTTCAAAAATCTCCCTATTTATCATTGATTAAAAACAAAAAAATACTGGCCACACACGAAAATAAATCTAATGTAAAGCCACATCACTTGAGTTCTTTCACCACTTAGATGGAGTGATAACTTTAAGAAACCCCCTAAAGAAAAGATATAAAGCCATGGAAAATCTTCCATTTCTTTGGAAAAAAAACTTAATTTTTATTTGTGAATCTTTCACTTTTTTCCATGGAAAAAAGTTAATAGTGTTTTTATTACATTACTAAAATCATATAGAAAATCTTGGAGAATAATAGGAAAATCCATTAATTAAGATGTCGAATTTAAATAAAAAATATTCTTATTGAAAACTATGGGTCCGAGGGTGAAATGATCAATGGGTTTAAGGGCTAGACTCTAATATCTAGTTATCAACATTGATTTGAAATAGATCTAATGACCCTCATTGTATTCCATGAGGTAAAATGTACTCATGATTTGTAATGCTCATGGGGCTCAAAATTTCTTTTGGATCATTAGTGTTAATGAGATCAACAATCCAAAATAAAACTTGGGCCTCATGAGCTTTATAGATCCAATGTACATTTTACCTCATAGAATGCAACAAGGGTCATTAGATTATATTTTAAATCAATTGTGGAAACTAGATATTGGAAATATGGCCTTGAAGAAACTATTAATTATGATATACTATTGGTAAATTAATTTATATTTCTACTATAACTTATAAAATATAGGAAAATTTGGTCTAATCATATATCAAATATTGTGGAAATTTTTTGAGTTAATTTTTTAATAAAATAAATTATTTGGTGATTTAAATAAGAAAAAAATAATTTTGTAAAAATTTGGTGATTCCCAAATATGGCCTTGAAGAAACTATTAATTATGATATACTATTGGTAAATTAATTTATATTTCTACTATAACTTATAAAATATAGGAAAATTTGGTCTAATCATATATCAAATATTGTGGAAATTTTTTGAGTTAATTTTTTAATAAAATAAATTATTTGGTAATTTAAATAAGAAAAAAAATAATTTTGTAAAAATTTGGTGATTCAGGTGCTGTTACAACTTGAACTATTAGCAAAATTTGGATTCCCAAATTTTAACTATTAGCTAATTGACAAATATTGGCCACTAAAAAAATCATTGCTTAAATGATTTAGCATTTTGAGACCTATTTCAACCCCTTTGACATCAATGGCAAAGGTCAACTATTCTCTACAAATCCAAAAACTTGTTTCCCAAATAGACTCCCCTTGAGTCCATACCATACTGCTTTTGAAACACTCTACAAGAATACCAAGCCTTCTTGCGACAGGGAGTTAAAGCCCCCCCTCAACCTGTATTATACCACATTGCTTCTGAAATATTCCACAAGACCACCAAGAGGTTCTTGTGGCAAGGAGCTAACACTCCCTCTTAACCTATATCATACTGCACTACTTCTGAAATACTCTACAAGACCACCAAGCCTTATTGTGGCAGGGAGTTAACACTCCCCCTCAGCTTGTACTTTCCTCTTGATTCAAGAGGAGAGAAACAACTCCCAATTTTTTTTTGAAGATACATCAAAGTATCCTTAGGAAGAAATTTTGTAAAAATGTCCACTACTTGCTCCTTTGCTTCAATATATTCAAGCTTCACTTCTTTGTCAACAACCTTCTCTCTCAATAAATGATACTTAATTGCAATATGATTTGTCCTTGAATGCATTATCAGATTCTTTGAAATATTTATAGTATTGGTATTATCACACAAAATGGAAATGGGTTCATCAAACTCAATATCCATCTCCTTCAAATTCTAGTTCATTTATAATATTTGAGTGCAACATGAAGCTACTGCAACACATATTATGCTTTTTCTATAGATAAAGACACCAAATCTTGCTTCTTTCTTAGCCAAGATACAAGACTATCACCAAGAAAGGAAGCTCCACCACTTGTACTCTTCTGGTCATCGATGCTTCTTTCCCAATCTACATCAATGTACGTAGTCAAATTGAAATTTTCACTTTGAGGATACCACAAAAAAAAATACATTATAGCCTTTAGATATATGGATATCCTCTTTAATGCTTTGACATGAGTTTCCTTAGTTGTTTCCTGAAATCTAACCACCATCCCAATTGCTTACATTATATCTAGTCTAGATGCAATCACATACAATAAACTACCAATCATGGATCTATACAAGGTCTACTCTTCTGGTGTAGATTCACCATCATTACTCATTTTACATCTGGTAACCATAAGCGTACTTATTGGTTTATATTCTTCCATCTTGAAATTGTTTAAAATTTTCTTCATATACTTGTTCTAAGAAATGAATATTCCTTTGTCTAATTAAGAAATCTATAAACCAAGAAATAAAGATAAATCACCAAGCATTGACATTTCAAACTCACTCTATATTGCATTCTAGAACTCCTTACACATGTCATCACTACTTCTGCTAAAGAAAATGTCATCAACATAGACAACAACAATCAGTAGTTGATCATCTTCTATTTTTATGTATAAATTACTATCTGCACTACCTCTCCAGAAACTTTGATAGTGTAAATACCTATCCAATCTGAAATACCATGCTATAGGAGCATGTTTAAGTCTATAAAGTGTCTTCCTTAGTATGCAAAAAAAATACAAATTATCTAAATATTGAAACACTTATGGTTGCTCAATGTAGAATTCTTTTAACTGTCCATTGAGAAATGCTGAATTCACATCCATCTGATATACCTTGAAGTTCTTGAATGCTTCCAATATTGCTACTAGAGAAAATATCTCCTTGTAGACATGCAAAATTAACATTATGCATTCGATCAGATTCAGTCAAATTAGGTCTCACATTAGGCCCATTCATCACTTTTATCCATTCATTAAATAATCTCATTTCCTAAGGTCATTTATCAAATAAACATTATCATCAGCTTTTTAATAAATCAAACATCATCACTTTAATTAAATAGATCAAACATTTATTTAATTAAATCCATATTTCATCATTTTCTAATTTAAATAAATCAAATATTTAAATCCTAAAAGTCAACTCACCTAATCAACATTAAATCAGCATAATCATCATCTATTTAATCTAACCCTGATTAAATGTTAATCCCATCCCACTTGCATTCTCTAGATATCTCCACTTGCACAATAAATCAATTTTATTGATTTATTAAAAAATCTCATTTTCCCTCAACATGACAAGTCAAACATGGCATTTATTGCTTGTTTTTCTTGTCCCCCTCTCAAAATTTATTGCAAATTTGAATTCAAATTTTCCCTCTCATGGGCACTCTTCCCAAATCTTGCACAACCATTGACCACTCACCACTTGACAAGTGTCATCTTCTCATTGGAGGATCTTTAGTCCCACATTCACCATCTTGGCCAATCTCTCATCAACAAAATCTATAAAAGAAGGCCTTCATTCTCATTCATGGACCCACAATCTTATGCAAGGTTACTCTCTTCATTTGAGATTTGATCTTGTCCACTTCACTCCATCATCTCCATTTGCATTTCATCATCTTGAGCTTTGATCAAGGATTGGGAAAGGGTCACTAGCACATGCGACACCAATCCACTATGGAATAGGTAACTTGTGATTTGCTTTCATAATGCTTGTAGCTTTATTTCATTCTTTGTTGCATGTTTTAAGCATTTTGCAAGATATTTCATAGGAGTTTACTTTGGTAGATTTGTAAAATACTAACCCTTGTATGAAGTTTAGTTCTTTTGCATATTTTAAAAAAGTATGCTCACATATTGGCGCTAGAAGGAGGGCAGCTTCTCAAAGTCCTTAAGAGGATGCTATTCACATTTAAATATTTGCATTTGGCATGATAAGCAGTGTTTAGTTTCATACTATAGGAGTTAAAGACATTAACAACTTTTGTTATGATCACTTTTCTCATTTCATGTTAATCTCTTACAAATACCATTTGATTGTGATCTCATTTAACATCATAACAACATTACAGTATTATGACTGAGTATTATGTTGTTCACTGCTTTATCTGACTTTTTCCTGTTACAAACTTGGGTAACTAAATTCTATGAACACTATTGTACTCGATAGACATTTTCTATATTCTCTCAGTAAGTCTGTTATGTGTTATGTCTAATGTTACAACGAATGCAATAATACTTATAATGAGTGTACTGGTGGCTGTCTAATATGCATATATTGGATATTTGGGTTGGGCTTTTTGCGCAGATTTCTTGTATCTTCTAATGAAGCCCCTCCTCCTGTGTTCACAACATGCTCATTATTATTGTCTCCTATCATCAATGTGTTGCAAGTCTAAGACAAAAATTTGGACACTCACGCCTCCTGGAGACTTTTTGAAATAGAAATCTGCCTTTTTTGATACTACGCGCCTTGTTGAGAACTTGGGCGATGCTGGAAGAGGGTTCTAAGTAATGTTTTACACTTGCCATTTATGATGAAGGCCTTTCAAATTCCTTTGGAATGCATCCCCACACTTGCCATTTGCATTTAATACTGTTTATGATCTCATTCCTTGTTGATGCATCCACATTCTGCCTACGTATCTACCAAAAGTCTGTCCACACCCTATTCCAGAGTTTATATTCATGCACTGGCAGAGGAGATATCTGCGCACTGGCTAATGAATTTGTCTTTACACCTGCCAAAGGCATTTAATTGAAATATTTTGTTTGTTGCGTGTGCATCTGCTAGTAATCTGTCCGCACCCTATTGCAAAACTTACATTCGCGCACTGGCATAGGAGATATTTGCGCAGTAGCTGATGAATCTGTCTTTACACCTGCCATCAACATTTACTTGAAATGTCTTGCAATTATAATGGTAGATAGTTTTGGTTGGGCACATATTCTTTTCTATTATACTACGCGCAAACTCCACAATGTTGGTTGTCACCTCTTACCTGCCATATTACCTGGTTGTCAGCTCTTACCTGCCATATTAGTGCATTCAAAGCTTGTTATTATGGATTAATCAGTGCATTTGGAATTTTTCATAAATGGCTATGAGTCAATATGCGTTGGTTCTTTAGTTTGCTAAAGCTGTACATTCAAGTTGATTTTTGACTTTATTTTGAACACACAGTCAGTATAAGAACTAAAGATATGAATTTCCAAATATGACAAGTGTAGATTCCAAGCAGATATATTGGTGCACAGTCTTTAGAGCTTAAAATACAGACATTTTGATATAAGCTGGCATACTCCTCGAAAGATCATGCAACCAACCTCTTTTTACACAAGGATACGCCATCAACGAAACAAACTGACTTGAAAGTTTTTAATAATTGCAGCTTCAACCTTATATCTACTAACAGACCTGCACCATCACTTCTGCGCCCTCACACCTGACAGAAAGAGGGGTAGTTGTAAGGTACAATCCGGTCTCAAAGATTTCAATATTGCAGGGTTATTGAATGTGTTCCATACCGAAGTGCTTAAATTTAGAGATACGTATGACTCAACCTTATTTCTTTTTGTGTGGTGCTAACCTTAGTGGTGGTGCAGATACGAAGATATTAATTTCTTTTGGCGCGATCCATTGTGGAATTTTTTTTTGAAATAACAAAAGGAGCCTAAAATGGTTCATTGTTTTTGGTATCTTTTGGATTGGATAATAAGGAATATCTAGGATGCATCTTATACTTGACTTTTTCAGACTTAATCATTGGATTGTTAGGTTCCTTATTGTGGCCTTTGGTTTGTTTTTTAATTTTGAATGATACAATTTCATACAAAAGATAAAAGGCCATTAAAAGAAGTTTTGAATGAAATTTATGTGTCTTTATATTGAGATGTTGCTGCCTTTAAGAGATTGATTCTTTATTCCTATCACCTCACTACCTAGGAATATTAGATGTTTTTTAAATTTTATTCTAAGTTTGACAAGAGTGGATTATTGGAAAGGGAGACTTTTTTCCATTTTATTATCTTGTTTGACTAATAATTGCTTTAAAATCTGTGGGAATCAAGATCTTTATTAAATGCTTTATTACTTGAAAGCGTTTGTACTCAAAATGTTTAAGAGGAAAATTTAATTGAATAAACTCAATGTTCATATAATTGTCTTTTTTTTAGGTACAAAGCTGAAAATCAACAAAGGTACAAACGAACAACAAAGGAAAAAAGGTACAAAGCGAAAGAGAAGGCTATCAAATGAAAACGAAAGGAGGGGAATTTTTTTTTTTGAAAACATAATGTGTTTTTAAACACTTTAGTGTTTGATCAACACTACTTCACGAAGTTGTTTATCTTTTCATTTTAGAACACTAATTTTCATTTGGGTCTAAAATGAACAATTTGATTTTCATTACAAAGGGCTTAAAATGAATCTTAAGAAAAACTCACTAGATTTTGTTTGAGGTTAAGAATTGAACAATCACAAATCACACTTCATTTTGGTGCTTAAAACGAACTCACAATTTCTTTAAAGGTTATAAAACAAACAAGTGCTTGAATTATGTGATTTTGTCTTTTGAGTACGTATCCTCTCCCCTTGCACTTCGTGTGATCTATGGTGCAAGAGAAACACTCAAAATACATTTTATTGCTTTGAAACACTTCGATTTGGGCTTAAAAATTGAACATCTTGTGCAAGTGTGAGTAGGGGCATTTTCGCGTACATTCTCTTTCTTTGTGCCATCAAAGATCGATCGAGTTATGGATTGTGTCTTTGCTTGCTTTTGTTTATCTTAGAGGGCCTGCCTTGGGGAAAAAGTACTCACCCAAGGGAATGACTCAACCGGTAACACTCTAAAGCCAAGAGTATTTCCATTCGGGATATAAATGTGGGTTTTGGTTAAACGCCATTATCATGTGGTTGGCTCCGACAGGATGGATCCGAAAGGGAACTCTTGCCGTATGGGTCAATCTCCACAAACGAAAAGTCCGAACTAGAACCCTTGTTTTGTAGTGGCCTATTTATCCATTGAGCGAGTTTATCAAGGTGGTGCAATAGAACTTAGATTCCAAGAAGTTACTTGCCAAGTCCGATCTTGGTTGAATCATAGAGGTTAGGATTTCATCATACCTCTATATTTTTCCTTGGTTGCATGTAAAATCATCTCTTCTATGAAGGGCATGAGGCAAGCCCACTAAGAAAAACATACCCATTAGGCTAGGATGTTACATTGCTTGTTTGAAAACACAGTGTTGTATTCGAAAACATTTTGCAAACAAACATTCAACATGATTTTCAAAATTTCAAACCCTCTTGAAGACAAATATCATTGACTCAATCCATATGTTACTGCTTTCCCTGGGGATTCATGTCCGTAGAGGTTCCTAAGCATTGGATTATACCTCAATTTGTCTTCTTGAGTAAACAATAGGAAAACCCTTGCCTTAAGTTCATTGAATTTCCACATAAAATATCTTGTGGGGTTTAAATAAATTAAGACATTGGACATCTTAGTTTAAAACTTTAATCAAAGAGAGTGTTTTTGGTAAAATAAAGCCATTAAACAAAGATAAGCAAAATGAACTTTCATGTGTGTTGAAGACTCCAAATCCCAAAGCAAAAATCATTGAAAATCCAAAAATAAAAGTTCAAATGAAATCAATCCTTGGTTACAAAGGTCTTTAGGAAGCATATGCATGCTCTTCAATACCTAGGTCTAGGAAACAAAGTGTCTTTTTTAGGTTTACCTAAAGGATCAAAACAAATCAAACCCCTTTCATCCATCTTTCAAAACATCAAAATCCATCTCACAAATCATCTTTTGAAAAACCTTGAAATTATCCTTGAAGTGCTAGGCTTTATGACAAAATCAAGCAAATACCAAAATCATTGAGACCAAGTCCTTGAAACATTTATCAAAACACCTTTGGCTAGGAATGTGCAAATGCATCCTTTTGTATATCCTTAGTCAAAGTCATCCAAATCATCTTGTCTAGCTTAGTGTATGTAGATGAATCCTTCTCCATATACTTAGTGAAACAATCATCTTGTTTGGATAGGTGTGGGTAGATGCATCCTTCTCCTCACACATATCCAAATCATCATCCTTTGAACACAACTATGTAGATCATTGTCAAACATCTTAGGGTCTTTTTGTTCAAAATAAAAATAAAAATCAAATCAAGATCAAGGACAAAATCTCCGTCAAAAATCCAGTCGTCAAAAGTAAGGCTAGTAACATTCCAAGATCTATAAAATCCAAAAACATCATCCATCTTTAAACTATCACCATCATATCATCATCACATTTGATCCTAAAAAGAATCATCTTAAAAACTTTCACTTTGGACATAAAATGAGATTAATCAAAAGAATCAAGAGATTCATCTCCATATTCAGTTGATCCTTGTTTTATGGTTCAAACAAGATCTCAATACAAGAAGAGTATGGAAGCCCACAAAGAAACTCCCGCTTCAAGTGACCTTAGCCAAACAAATGCAGAAATGAATCTTGTAGAATCAAGCAATCCATTGGTCCCCTCATCATCACAAAACCCACAAGAAGAAAATCAAGGGGAGGACCTCACCTTTGGAATGTCTCGCAAAAAAATAGCTGAAATGCTCCAAAATCCGGACAACCATAGAATCATCAACATAATTATGAGACTTAACCCTTCGTTGTACATGCTTGAACTAGCAAAGTAAGGGGCCAAGTTGCCTTCAGATTTTGATGTGAGCACTATAGTAGAGACATATTTTCCACCAATTTCATCCACCATCCCCATTTCATCTACACCTCCATTCCAAAATGTCACGCAAAACATTCCAAAAATCATGGCATCGATTGCTCCAGCTCAACCAAATGTCAACGAGGGAAACACATTCCTCAATGAACTTCAATCACATCCCCTTGTAAATAACCAAAACTTGGACGCAAACACCACAGTGGAACAAAAAATCCTCCATAATCCATTACACCAAAATGTTCCTCTCACTTTACATTATGACCTATCATCAACATCTTTTCACAGAGCACCACAAACACCTCTTCTCACAAATTCACAAGAGGAGGGAGACATGTTCAGACCAGGGGGCATTTTCAACACCACAACACTCTCGTAAGGATTCACCCCCCTTACATTTCCACCTCTCCCACCATCACCATTGTCATCAACACCACTCCTTGGTTTAGGGCTTCCCCCTCTACCGAGTATCAATCAAAACAACATCCCAACCATCAACCAAAACATTTTTCCAAATGCTCAAGGATTATTGTTGACATCACAACAACAAACGACAAACACACAAGCAATGGAAAAATCATCAAACACCCCCACAACATTGCAAAACATGGTCTCTCAAGGGCCAATCACATCAACGATGCCACTTATCACATCAACAACACCATCCACCAATCACACAATCAACACAACAACACCACCCACCAACCAAATAATCAACACAACATCATCATCTACCACCATTCTAAATCCACCACCACCTCCACCATCCACCAACCAAATAATCAACACAACATCATCATCTACCACCATTCCAAATCCACCACCACCTCCACCACCACCAATGTTCACCACATCAAACCAATTCGACACAACATTGCAGGCTGCTTTCCAAAGAGGCTATCAACAAGTGCAAAAACAAAAAGCTGTGCAACAAGCTGCTCAAGCTGCCAAAGCTGTCAAAGCTGCACAAGCTACAATATAAGCGCAACAAGCTCAAGCGTTATTACAACAACAACAACAACAACAACAACAAGAAGCCGCTCAAGCTGCCTAAGTCGCACAAGCATTGCAAGCACAAAGGATCGCTCAAGCACAACTATTATTGTAGCAACAAGCCACACAAGCGCAATCCCAAGCACAAGCTCAAGCATAAGCACAACAAGCACAAGTACAAGCACAACTTCTTACAGAAGTAGTGCAATGGCAAGCGTACCAACAAGCACTAAAGCAATACCAAGAGCAGCAAGAAGCAGCAGAATTGGCAGCCCAACAACAAGCGTTGTGGGAACAAGAACAAGTAGAACAACAAGCGTTGTTAGAACAAAAACAAGCGCAACAACAAGCAAAACAACAAGCATTGTTAGAACAACAACAAGTGCAACGACAAGCAAAAATCATAGTGCAACAACAACAAGAGCAACAACAAGCATTGTTCATCCAAAAGCAAGTAGAAGCCTACTTCGCCCGCCACAACATACCGATACCATTGAACAATGTACCAACCAACCCATCCATCCAAACCATGATTGCAACACCCCAAAACACATTCATCCCACCCCCTGATCCTTAGAATGATATGACGACACAATTCAAGTTGCTCTCGCAACAAGTACTCGATCTTCAATCAGGGCAAACAACCAAAACTCAAAGAAACTTGTGTCCCTATCCATTTGATAGGAGCCTAGACATGAAACCATTCCCTAAGGTATTTGAGATCCCTAAATTTGAAAAATATCGAGGGATAGGAAACCCTGAAGATCACATCAGGGAATTCCAGGTTCATTGTATGGAGGTTGCATATGATGATACTTATCTGATGCGGCTATTCCCTAGGAGCTTAGTAGGAGATGCTATAGAATGGTTCTCTCGCTTACCTTCAGGCATTAGGACATTCAAAGAAATTAGAGACACATTCATTAGAAACTATGCATGTACAATGGATGTTAGTCTTGAAGAACTCTACGCTCTGAAACAAGGAAAGAATGAATCTTTCGCTTCATTTCTTCAACGATGGCGATCCAAGGCCAATCGGAGCAAATGGACCATGCTAGAAGAGAAACAAGTCTGCACAATCATTACCAACCTTGAAAGCTGCTTTTCATTCCACCTCAAGGTTCAGGGAATCACCACCTATGATCAACTAATCTCCAAGGTGCTTAGCATCGAAAGAGCCCTTGCAACCCAACCCATTGAATCAACATCATATCACGAATCACAAAATGATCACCCACCATCAAATTACAATGATAAACCTCGTACATGGGTGAGAAACAAGAACATCACTAATGATGGTGTCGTCGATTCCAAGGTGGTCATTAGTGGTGCACGCCAAAATAAACCTACACCGCAAATCCAACCACAACGCCAAAATACTCATCACACAACATATCAACCCAACAATAATCCCACCATCAATAACATCAATGACCAAAGAGGACCACCTCAACGCAAAACATACCCCAAATGAAAATACACTACTTTGGGGGAACCACTTGAGGACATCATGAAAAAGCTAATTGACGAAAAACTCATTCAAGCTCCTACAGTTGAGAATTATCAAGAACCTGATGTCAAACCTCCTTGGTACAATGAAAATAAACTATGTGAGTTCCACAAAATCAAAGGCCACACCACAAATAATTGTATGAGACTTAAGAACATCATACAAGATCTCATCGACAAAAGAATCATAAATGTGGAAGCACCTACTGGGAATCAGGACCTTAAAATCTACACGAATTCGATGCCAAATCATGGCAACAAAAGGAATAACAAGGATAAAGGAAAAGGTAGTGTAAATCATGTATACGAAACAGTTGTTGCCAACCTCAATGAAAACTGCATGGTCATCACCATCAAAGGCGCCCATGCCGAAGATTGTGGAGTCACCACAAGAGGCGGAAAGGTCACCATCGTAGGATCATCCCAACCCAATAGAGTCCCTACATCAAGAGCCATTCCATATAGATACAATGTTGTAGAACAGCTCAAAAGAATTCCAGCACACATCTCCATCATGGAGTTGTTAAAAATCTCATTAGCGCATAAAAAGATCCTGCAGGAAGCATTAGCCTCATCTACCATCTTTGCAGACCTCGATGCAGAACAATTCCAAGGTATGGTTGGAAACATCATAAAACCTAATCTCCTTACATTTTCTGACCAAGAATTTCTTGCCCAACCATCTCACAATCGTGCACTTCACTTGGAGGTCATTGTGAACAAAATCAAAATC
The DNA here is from genome assembly GCA_007258455.2 of Sequoia sempervirens. Taxonomy (NCBI): domain Eukaryota; kingdom Viridiplantae; phylum Streptophyta; class Pinopsida; order Cupressales; family Cupressaceae; genus Sequoia; species Sequoia sempervirens. The sequence continues at coordinate 51,414,373 of VDFB02086081.1, read as the reverse complement.
AAAAGGGTCCTGGTGGATGGAGGTCCAGGTTTGAACATCTGTTCTTTTATTCTCATCAAGCAGTTAAAGATATCATAAGATTCCATTGATAAAGGGAAGGGCATCACAATAAGAGCATATGATGACCAAGAAAGATTGTCTCAGGGCACAATTAAGCTCCCTATCCAAGTAGGGCCAACACTCATGGAAACCACATGTCAGGTCTTGGACCTCGAATTGCCATACAACATCCTCCTGGGACGCCCATGGATTCAT
>VDFB02086081.1:51335014-51414018 GCA_007258455.2 Sequoia sempervirens | reverse complement strand
TCGTCAAAATCTTAGAAAATCCCAAAAACATTGGAAAACTGAAAAATCAAAACATTTGTAAAACTTTGAAAAAAATACCAAAAACAACCTCAAAACATTGCAAAACATCAAAAACATCCAAATATTTGAAAAAAATCCATCTGCATCATCTCACTTGCACCCGCAATAAACACCATTCATAATAAACTGATCGTCACCCTCAACCTTTGGTGAAACAGTTAGAAACAAGTCTAGCAAGTTAAAAGTAAAACTCAAAAGTGTCAAGTCTCAAGTCTTAGTACATAAACAAGTTGGTCAAGTCTTTGTGTCGATAGTCCATCATCAAAACAGTCTCATATCAATCATCTGATAACATCATGTCGTAGGATGAATCTTTCCTACAAGGGGCATTATTTATCAGAAATAACATTTTGGATAAACGAAATGACGTGCCGCCATCCACTAACATGTCCTAGGATGTATCCTTCCTATAATGGGCATTATCTTTTGGCAATAAGTTTCGGTTCTTATCCTTAAAAACACATTCCCTTTTGGTTAGTGGTATTGAAGAACATTGACTTGTTTGCATACTTGGTCTTTTTCTTTTGACTTATCTTATTGCGCTCAGTCCAAGGACCTCTCGATGATATCCTAAATGAAGGATTTAGAGAGATAGGAATGGGGCAACAATCATTATTCTTTTGTCTGCTATGCTTGTTGATGTTCTTGTAAAATAACTTGGCTTAATACTTGCTTTGTTAGATATGTATGGAGGATGTTTCAGATAGCCTGTTGACTATTGCATTGATTGGTTATACCTTTTCGTGTTTTGGTCTGAGATGTTTGAGACTTCTAAAGTACATCCTAGCAAGGTTTCTGTATGTCAAGTGTGAACAAGAATACTCCTATCTATTTGTCGAGTCAAAGTCCATCACACTAAGTACAATGCCATCCTGGTCCTTTATACCTTGATGCATCATGCTTAGGTGTGTTATCAAACATAAAGTAAGTGACCCTTTGAAAATCCCAATCCTTGATAAGCAAATCATCCATCTATCATCATCATTTCTTATCATCATTTCTCATCATCATCTCTAATAAAGTCTCAACCAATCATGGACCTGTTGGATCCTCTTGTCATCATCTCATTTCCATACTAACATCAATTCATCATCAGTTCATCCATCATGCATCCATCCTACATCCACAAAGTGCCAACATACCACATATCATTCATATCATACATCATAGGAAACATCAATCATTTCACATTCATTGCATAATCATCATCATAATATAGATCTGTTAGTCTAAGCATCTCATAAATCATACATTTGCATAATCATAACATATCACATCATATCATCATTTAAGTTGTTTAGGATAATATAGATTTGTTATTTTAAGCATCTTGAAATCATCTCATTTGCATTGTCATCCATAACCATCCATTTTGAACCTCTTTATCGCAAGATCGACCCTCAAATCGAATCTTTTCGCTCAATCTCTTGAGGGGGAAATGTACCAGTGTACTTCTTTCCACTGGGGCATCCGAAAAATCATGAAATTTTTAAATTTCGATCGCGGAAAGTTTATTTTTTGAACCAACGCAACAAGTACATTGCTTCAAAGAGGGGCAAAATGTAGACATGCAAAATTAACATTATGCATTCGATCGGATTCAGTCAAATCAGGTCTCACATTAGGCCCATTCATCACTTTTATCCATTCATTAAATAATCTCATTTCCTAAGGTCATTTATCAAATAAACATTATCATTAGCCTTTTAATAAATCAAACATCATCACTTTAATTAAATAGATCAAACATTTATTTAATTAAATCCATATTTCATCCTTTTCTGATTTAAATAAATCAAATATTTAAATCCTAAAGGTCAACTCACCTAATCAGCATTAAATCAGCATAATCATCATCTATTTAATCTAACCCTGATTAAATGTTAATCCCATCCCACTTGCATTATCTAGATCTAGCCACTTGCACAATAAATCAATTTTATTGATTTATTAAAACACTCATTTTCCCTCAACATGACAAGTCAAACATGGCATTTATTGCTGTTTTTCTTGTCCCCCTCTCAAAATTTATTGCAAATTTGAATTTAAATTTCCCTCTCATGGGCACTCTTCCCAAATCTTGCACAACCATTGACCACTCACCACTTGACAAGTGTCATCTTCTCATTGGAGGATATTTAGTCCCACATTCACCATCTTGGCCAATCTCTCATCAACAAAATCTATAAAAGAAGGCCTTCATTCTCATTCATGGATCCACAATCTTATGCAAGGTTACTCTCTTCATTTGAGATTTGATCTTGTACACTTCACTCCATCATCTCCATTTGCATTTCATCATCTTGAGCTTTGATCAAGGATTGGGAAAGGGTCACTAGCACATGTGACACCAATCCACTATGGAATAGGTAACTTGTGATTTGCTTTCATAATGCTTGTAGCTTTCTTTCATTCTTTGTTGCATGTTTTAAGCATTTTGCAAGATATTTCATAGGAGTTTACTTTGGTAGATTTGTAAAATGCTAACCCTTGTATGAAGTTTAGTGCTTTTGCAGATTTTAAAAAAGTATGCTCACACTCCTCAAAATCAATTCCTTCAACTTAAGTATATCCTTTACACAAAGTATAGCCTTGTTTTGGATCACTTCTCCATCTTCATTCAACTTGTTTCTAAAGGCCCACTTGGTACCATTAATAGTCTTTCCTTTAGGTCTTGAAACTAGTTCCCAAGTTTCATTTTTCTTTATTTGAGTAAGCTCTTCCTCCATAGCATCTATACATCCTTTCTCTTTGCTTGTTTTTGTATAGGACCTTGGTTAAATCTTTGATAGTAATTCAATGTGTACCTACTCATTTTATTTCTCAATCCTTCTCCAAGTTTGAACTCCACTATTCTTATCTCTAATAATCTAATCTTTAGAATGTTTTTTCTAGAAATACCTTTCTGAATTCTTTGTAACGATATTCTTAGAATCAACTTTTGAGTCTTCATCATTACTATGGATTGGATCTTCATCATATTCTACTTAAAAAATATTAGTAGATTGTATTGTCTCATCAATACTTACATTTATACTTTCAACAATCCTTGTTATTCTTTTGTTATAACATCTATATGCCTAAGTTCTTGTCATACAATAACCAAGAAAAATACCTTGATAATATCTAGAATCAAACTTACACAAGTGTTCTTCATCCCTTTTGATATAGCACTTGCTTCCAAATGTTCTAAGATGTCTAACCAGGAAGAGCTTGTCCTACTCTCCATAGTTACTATAAAAGGTGTTTTATCAGTCCTTAGTTTGATTTTAGCTCTATTTCAAATATATACTATGTTCTGGACTACTATCCAATATATATCTGATAAACTTGTTTGACTAAACATTTTTCTAGCCATCTCATATATAATTTAGTTCATTCTTTTATCAAATCCATTCTACTGTGGAGTCCTAGGAGTAGAAAATTGTCTTTGAATACCATGTAGCTCATAGAATTCATCATACTAGTCAGAAATGAATTCTCCACCTCTATTAGATCTCATACACTTAATAGTTCTTCTAGTTTCATTTTCAACGACAACTTTAAATGCTTTGAATTTCTCAAAAGCTTCTAATTTATCTAGGAAAGTAATCCAAGTCATTCTAGAGTAATCATTAGTAAGCATCATGAAGTACCTGTCACCTTGTAGATTCGTTGTCCTCATTGGTCTGTATAGATCCGTATGGATCAAATCCAATGGCCTTGTTGTAGAATATTCATTAGAAGGGAATCTTGTGTTTCTCTATTTTCCCTCATGACATGTTTTACAATTGGTGGACTGAGGCTTCTTGATCTTTGGTATGTCTCTAATCATTTCATTTAAACTAATCTTTACAATATCATGAAAATTGATGTGTCCCAATCTTGTGTGACAGATCCAACTCTCTTTTTTTTGTATAGCAATGTAGTTTTGTCCATTCAACTCATTGAGATGGTATACATCATTGCCATTTTTGCTTCCTTCTACAATCAACTCTCCAATACTGACCTTTCCTATTTTACACCCTTTAGTGCTAAATTAAAGCTTGTAACCTTTGTCACACATATGAATTACACTTGGAAGATTATTTTTCAATCCTTCAACATACAAAACTATGGACAAAGATTTTGGCACCACAAGGCTCTCTAACACTTATAGGGTTTGTCACCTAAAAGGAGAGAGGTATGCCAAAAATAACAATGTCCCCATTCAAGAATAATGCAAATATGAATGAAATATGCCTAAATTTAATGTACTAAATGCAATAAACTGATAAAAGATATTGCTTATTAATGCAAAACTAATGAAATGCAAGATGTTTGAAAACATAGTGTGATATGAAAAATGACCTAAGAATGCAAGTAAACTACAACATAAATGAATGAGACTAGAGACATGCACTTGGAAACTAGAATGTGATGCAAAGAGGCTTTGGAATCCTACAAAATTCACTATTGAAGCCAACTGGGACACTTACGCCAAGTTGGGCGACTTAGTCCTATTTTGACGAAATTCTAACAAAATAGGTTTTAGCCAAAAGGGTATCCATAACTGTAGAAAACACTTTTTAGGCCTATAAGTGGGACTAATTCACCATAGATGGAAACTTAGTCAACTTGTGAATCTTAGGAAATTCAGGACAAAAGTTTGTAGTCTTCAATCTCCACTTTTGTTCTTGATAAGTTTCTGGATCCGAATCTACAGAATCTGGTCTGTAGGTGATCTCCAAACTTCTTGTAGGGTTTTGTTGACTTTGAATGAATTTGATGGATTGATGACACCTTTTAATACCTTTCTCTTTGAAAATATGCATACAAGACCTGCAAAACACACATGCAAAGAGGGGAAAAATGATTAAGGGTTAGTGAATAGGGGTTTGCCTTGGTCAAACCATGATTTGGTAAATAAACCCTTTAAAATGAAATGAAATGAAAAAATAATGATGAATGAACAAAATGCAATGCTACAACTCACCAAACCCTTGATGTAGAAATCTTAAGATATGCAAGTAATGGCTCCAAAGTGCTTGAATGTTGAATCACATGATTGCTTGATTGATTAAGTGAATAATTATGGGATTATATGATGAAAAATGAGAGGAAAACCCCATATTTATACATTATTATACAAAATTTCCCAAAAATACCACATCACAGGTCAACCTCAAGGTCTAAAAAAACCCCATATTTATACATTATTATACAAAATTTCCCAAAAATACCACATCACAGGTCAACCTCAAGGTCTAAACAATAATATCTGGCCAGAATTTTAAAATAATTTTGATTTTTGTGTCAAGTGGGACTAAGTTGCCCTAGTGGCGACTTGGTCCCACTAGGGAAATTTTAATGGGTGTCAAGAATTAAAGTGCATTAATTGATGTTTAACAGTATTATTCTCTGAAACACACTTAAGTAGGGCCTGTAAGCGCATTAAGGGGCCATTTAAACATAAGAAAGGGTCAAATTATTGATGAAAAGCCTAGAAAAGCATGAAAGTTTGTTACAACACTTTACAACATTTTGAAATAAGGCTTGGTAAGTGATAAAAAGAGGTTGTTTAGGTGAATTATATTAATAAAATCCTAGAAAGTGTTAAAATGTGCTACAACACTTCACAACACTTTCACAAGGCATCATAAAGTTCTTGATGATTCACCCAAGACCTAATGTGAATGTGTTGATAACATTACAACATTAAATCAAGGAAAAATCAATCCAAAATCACAAGGAGGGCCTAAACATGAAGAAAAAGTAGAAGGGTTAATTTTTCCATGTCCACATTTATCCCCCACTTTATTGAGAGGATGAACCTGCTTCAAACTCACACTAAAGTAGAGCCACACACAATCAAGAGGGGTCCTAATGAACTAATGCTAGCAAGATGAGACAACAACGATCAAGAGGGATGATCAAGCCCCCAGGATCAAGATCTCATGACAAACCAACATAAGTGAAAAGGGAACACACATGATATCAAGAACAATGACAAGGTACAAGCAGACAATGCCAAAGATGAAAGAGAGACAAATAAAAGAAAGAATGAATGAATCAAATCAAGCTTCGACCATTTGTCCAACATGATGTGGATTAGATCTAAGTTGTTTTTTCAGAAAAATAAATGCGTACTCACTATGAGGTGATGGAACTCCTAGTTGTGCACTGGGTGAGAAGGCCTAAAAGGTGAGAAACATACACCCATGGTTGGTATGCACTCACACACATGCAGGTGGCTATGGGGAAATTCATGCCTTAGAATGGGCTTCCCACTCAGCAGTATCAAATTTATACATATTGATAACACTAATAAGGCATCACAAAAGAAAATGACTTTTTAAGCTTCATGAGATAAGCAAAAAATTGTATTCTTGGAGCTCATGAACAAAAAAAATGGCACCATAGGCATGCAAGCTATTTTATGCAAGGTGGCCATATAACAAATGTAAAATGAAACATGAAAAAGATGTTCAAAGGAGTCTTGCTTAGTTCATGTGAGGTATTTAACTTAGGAAACATTGTGTCTAATGTCTCCAAGAGAGGACCAATCAAAGAATAGAAGATTTGCAACTTAGGGGATGCAGTGCATCACATCAAGCCACCAAGAGGAATGTAATATGCTAAGATAGATCATGCTCATGAAGAACATCACACCCAATGTCATCCACAAAGAGAAAAATGCATTGTATGGAGTAAAAAGGCTACACTAAGAACCATGAAAAAATAAAAATGAAAAAGAATAATGCCAATGTATGCCCCCACTTTAAAGGAATTGCTACACACTAGTATGTGAGAAAATACTTTGAAGTAGCAAATGAAAAAAATGAAAACAAAAAAGAAGACATGAGAGCGAACTTGGAAAGCCCTATACCAAGTCATGTTTCCAAGTAAGGCTACATCATATAAAAGAGAGGAAAAGAAAGAGGTTTTCCCCATAAAGAAAACACCAAACACATAAGGGATCTATGGATTTTGGGTTAGTATGTTCTTTGCTACAATGTTGTTTAGAGAGCTCAAAACTCTTATCATCCCCCAAATACATAGAACTAGAAGAATGACACAAAGAGAGCAAAACAAAGAAAAAGAAAAAACCTTTTAGGTCAACATGGAAGAGACATAGGGTGTCTCAACACTTTGCGTCATCCCCAAAAGGAAAACACAAGCTAAATGAAAAAGATAAGGTGAAAGAAAAATGAAAAGCTTTTGGGTCAACATGAGAGATACATGGGGTGTCTCAATGCCTTGCATCATCCCCAAAAGGAAAACACAAGAAAAATTCAAAAAGAGAAGGTAAAGAAAAATGCCTTTTGGGTCAACATTAAAGAGACATGAATGTCTCAAAAAAGGAAAAGACAAGAAAAAGACAAAAATAAAAAGGAAAAAGTGATGTACGAAAGATAGAAGAATGAAGGTACAAATAGAGGAATGCCATAAAGAGAGAGAACATCAAAAGAAACATCATGGGGGATCATATTACGCACATGTAAACACTCAAAAGAGAAAGAAAAAGAAAGTGTAAAAGACGAGTAAGGAAAATGCAAGTCAACCATCAAGTAAGTCATCTTCCTCCCAGTCATGTTCATGATATGTCGAGGGTAGACAATTAGCCAAAGGGACAAGAGCAAGTGCCAAACTAGGAGAGGCACCAAGTTCTACACTCTTGGTATGGGATTTGTTGTTTAAGCTCATGGAAGAGGATAACAATGTGTTCAAATCATTATGCACCTCTTTGTCAATTTTACTGATCTCGTCATCGTCATCTAGATTAATCACAAAAGGATGACAAATGATAATGTCCAATGAAGGATGTACCTCTTGTTTTGATTGTTGTATTGGATCGTTTGTTGTGGTTGGGGAGGAGGGTCATCATGCATTGCTTCTAGAAAGTGTGGATTTTGATTTTATTTATTTTATTCTTCATGTAATTTTTGAGCAAGGGCATGACATCTATGCCTATGCTCTCTAGCTCCTTTGTTTCATTTGTTTTTATTATCGAGTTGTGTCGGTGAAGGAACAGGTTGATCAACCATAGGTTGCTTTTCTTCCTTAAGGGGAGGGAGGAAAGGAACCCTAGAAGGTTAGTCAAATCCACTTTCTCTTTTCCTTTGTAAACTTGTTTTATGCTAGGGGGCATAATGAAGTTGTTATCATTGTCTCATGGTATTTTGGATGATGTCAGAGAGGTTTTAGGTGTTGGTTGAGCTTGGTTGTTTGGTTCTTGTTTGGGTTGAAGCATTTTTTTATCTAGGATATGAGTGTTAAAAGGGGATGGGGACATGTTGTGGAGAGACAATTCTACTATTTTCTTTGCTTTAAATTTTTGGTAAGCAATGAAAAAGAAGTCTTGTCGAGGAGTTATAGGTTTCATGGGCTCGGGCCAAAAGGCTTCTAAGGAAAAGTTTCCTTTGGAAGACAAGGGGTTAAATCTACTATGGTGAATAATGAATATTTCATTGTCAAGTGGAAAATTTAAGCATTGGTGTATAACCAAAGGGACAACTTTCATTAAGCGAAGCCATGGATGGCCTAGCCTCAAACGAAACTAGTCCAACTGTGGGATGATGGAGAATGTAACATCCAATGTTTTCGGTCCAATTTATAATGGAAGGATGATCAATCCTATCATAGGTCAAGAAAAACCATTGTGTGTTTTGATCCATGCTTCCAGTTTATCATAATCATCTTAATAAAGATCATGTAATTTACCAAAAGATCCTTGGTGATCATGTTCTCTCCATAGGTAGGATCTATTAGTATCCCATTAGTGGGATTCTCATTGATACAACTGACTATGTAAAGAGAACCATCGAGGATATTTTTAACTATGCCCTTAGGGGAAAAAGTAATATCAAGAGATTTCTTAGGTTGGCCCTTACGAGGGATAACGTCTATCGCACCTACCATTTCATCCATAGTATTGAAATGGGTAATATGTGGAATAGGATCAGGATGTTCAACATCTCTATCAATATTCATTACATCATTCTTTGTAGTTTCACTAGCTTTGACAAATGAAACATTATGTTTGGGCATTGGATCAATGAAAAATTGCAAGTTTTGAGGGGCAACAAACTTATTGCCTTGATCATTAACACTTGTAATGGATAGACGACCAAAATCAATGAGGTCTTGCACAATATGTTTAAGATGCTTACAATGTTCAGTGTCATGTCCATTTTGTCTATGATAATGGTAATAAGCATTGGTTTTAAATTTCAGAGGTAAAGGCTTAGTAGGATCAGGTGCTTTGATGGTAGGCAAGGTAATCATTTGTTGTTGTAAAAGTTGGGACTTTTGTTATGAAGGGTGTTAGGTAAAGGTGTGTATTATCTTTTTGGGTCTCCATAACTAAAGGGCACCATGGTTTTAACAATCGATACCTAGTTGTTGATAGTTTGAGATGGTTGATGAGGGGTGTTGAATTGCAAGAACCCTTAGTTTTTCTTTCTAAATGGCTGAAATTTTTTTTGGTTGGCATGCTCAAATTTCTCAGTTTGGCTAGAAGTGGACTTTGCATCTTGACTACTAACTGAATTGTGATAATCATAAAGGGAAGTACACAAGTGCATAAAGGAGGGGAATTTCATCATAGTGAGTTTTTCCTAAAGTTTATTTTGAAAATTTTATAGAAACATTTTTTGAAGGTGTGGGTCGGGGATCTTGATATCAATTTGGGAATAAAGCAATTGGTAATGTTAGATAAAATCAATTATCTTTTCGTCTTCATTTTGCTTGAATCTCATCAAATCATCCAAGGTCTTCTTGGGAGTCAGATGCAATTGGAAATGATTTATAAATGCATCAAAAATTTCATTAAATGAACGAATTGAATTGTTTGGTAAAGAAGAGAACCATTCTAAGGCAGTGTCCTTTAAATTCCTAGGAAATAGTTTCACTAACAATTTATCATCAAGGAAAAATTCACTACTTAAGGCGGTGTAAGAATTAACATGGTTAGGAGGATCTCCCTTCCCTCCATATTTCTCAAATCTAGGCATCTATATTCCTTGTGGCATTGGTGTTCACAATATTTCCAAAGACAATGGGATACTTTGAACATAATAGGTGGGTGGTCCATTATGATTTTGGTTGATGGTGGATATTTGTTTTTGCATGGATGAAATAGTTTGGAAAAGTTGTGTTATGAGAGGGTCATTGTAAGTGGTATGAGTTGGAAGCGAAAGTGGTGATGGAGTGTATGCAGTGGTAGGGAAAGTGAATGGAATGCTTATAGATGGTATTGTAGAAGAGGATAGAACATGTGATGCCACATAAGAATTAGGGATGCTAACAGGAATAGTCAAGGAAGAAATCACATTACTAACTTGTTGTCCAAAGTGTTGTTGTGACATGAGGAGTGGTATAGGTAGGTATGGAGGCTACTATTGAGGGAGAAGGAGTGTGAGGTCCTCCTTGGCTAACCATAGTGTTTGCTGGTTGAGATGTACTAGAGGTAGAAGGAACATGTTTTGTATATATCTCAACTATTTGTTTCACAACGTCTAGGCCTTCGTCACTTTCAAGCATACGACAGATGTTTTCTATGGTAGGGATTGCAGTGGCTGAAATGTTTTCAATGCTCACTTGATGTTGGAGATGTGTTAATTCCTCATGAATGATAATGATTTTGTCTTGTGGCATATGATCATTTTGTGTGTCAACTTCCATGTTATGGGAAGGCAAATAGTTGCTAAAGGTAGTATCCATGCCTAGTGTACTAGTTTCCATACTAGGAGTGGGTGCTTTAGATAACCCAAGATCCACAACGAGTGTGTTATCATGGGATAAGATGAGTCTCAAACTTCTTCTCACTAAGGTATTAGCAATAGGACACTAAACACTCATGCAAAGGTCTATAAATGTGGGTGAATGAAAATGTAATATAATCTAATAAGAATGAAATGCTTAATACTAAAATTTTAAAAAATAAAATTGAAATGCAAAAATAACAAGAAAAAACTCAAAAATTGCAGATTAAATTCCAGAAAATGCAGTGATAAATATCCAACTGGACTTAAGTCGCCTAGGGTGGTGAATTAGTCCAATTAGTGATTTTTTTGAGAATTTTCAAAAAAATTAATTGAATTTTATGCTTTTTAGGTTTTTAGATGCAAATATAATATGAACATGCATAATTTTGTTAATTTTTAATTAAATGGAAGGAAAAAATGCAAGTTAGATGAGTTTTTCACTAATGCAAATTTTAAAACCCTAGGATGTAATGCAATACTAATGTAAGCCATTCCTAGGATGTAAATGCACTTGAAATTAGAAATATAATGTTCTCACGCTAGGTTCACCAAAATGTGGACAAATATTCTTGCACCACACGAATCTCTAGGATATGTGTAGGATCATCATGGGAAAAATAAGCCCTTAAGTGGCAAAAAATTCAAAAAAATTAGAGTTAGAAAACTTGATGTAAAAGTTTGAATAAGTTATCGATATTATTTCAAAAATATATAAGAATAGAATTTGTAGCAAACTAAATGTAGTTTCTAAATTTCTAGGTTTGTTTTTTTTAAAACTATTTGGTGAAGATTTGAAATTTCAATGTAGTAGTATTTAAATTTCAGGGAAAAAATAAGTAGGTGTTTGTCTGACCACCCTAACCACAATAAAATGATAATATTTTTTTATAAGATTTTAGATATAAGTAGAGGACTCATGTCCCGATCTGATGCATACTTTTTTGTAATTTTTTCCAAGTAAATAATTGCTATGATTTTTTTTATTACAACTTTTAAAAATATATAAAATTGTTTGTTTGACCTTAACTTGGTCAAAACTTCATGAAATTCACTTTTTTTTAATCTTATAGTATGCTTAATCATAGAATGTGACACATATTTCAAATTCAAAAAATGTGATATCATTTGAAATCTATAGATGTTTTTCAATCAACCTATCAATTAGGGCTTTAGTCGTAATTCAAATAAAAAATGAATAATAATTATTTAATAAATTCAAAGTAAAGCATAATTTATATTGGTGGAAAGTTGAGAATCTCCTTTAAAAAAAAATTTCATTTCATCAATTTTGGGTAAAAAAATTTCTTCAGCCACATACCCATCATATCACCATTTTTTGGCCCATCATGATCCTGCACATACCCTCTAACACTTTTAGGGTTTTTCACCTAAAAGGAGAGAGGTATGCCAAAAATTGCAATGTCCCCACTCAAGACTAATGCAAAAATGAATGAAATATGCCTAAATGTAATGTCCTAAATGCAATAAACTGATAAAAGATATTGATTATTAGTGAAATGCAAGATGTTTGAAAACACAATGTGATATGCAAAATGACCTAAGAATGCAAGTAAACTACAACATAAATGAATGAGAATGGATAGGTGCACTTGGAAACTAGAATGTGATGCAAAGAGGCTCTAAAATCCTACAAAATTCATTGTTGAAGTTGTAAACAAAGATTTTGGCACCCAATGGCTTTCTTACACTTTGAGGGTTGTTCACCTAAAAGGAGAAAGATGGGCCAAAATGGGCAATGTATACACTCAAAATCAATGCAAGGGTGGATGAAATATGTCTAAATATGATGTCCAAATGCAATAAGAAGAAAAAATGAATGATTTATTAATGTAAAACCTAAGAAATGCAAGTTGTTTGAAAACACATTGATGTATGCAAAATGCCCTAAAAATGTAAATAAACAATAACAAAAATAAACAAAAATGGAGAGGTGCACTTGGAATCTAAAGTGTGATGTAGAGAGACTCTAGAATCCTATATATTTTATTGTTGAAGCCAACTAGGACACTTACACCAAGTTGGGTGACTTAGTCATGTTCCGGGGAGATTATGCCAGAACGAGTTTCTGCCAAATGGGTACTTAGAAATGTAAAAATCACTTTTCAGTCCTGTAAGTGGGACTAATTTTCCATACATGGTGACTTATTCAACTTGGGAATTTGGGGAAATTCGGGACAAGAATCTATAGCTTTCGGTTTGCACTTCCCTTCCTGACAGGTGTCTAGTTAAGATTTTGTAGAGAATGAGACGAGAGACCTGTCTCTAAGCTTCAATTAGGGATTTGTTGATTTGAATGACTTTGATGGATTTTTGACAACTTTTTAACACCTTTCTCTTTGACAAATCTACATACAAGACCTGCAAACACACACATGCAAAGAGGGGAAAAAGGGTTAAGGGTTAGAGAATAGGGGTTTGCTTTGGTCAAACCCCAATTTGGTAATCAAACCCTAGATAATGAAATAAAATAAAGCGAGAATGATAAACAAATAACATGGAATGTCAATAACTCACCAAACCCTTGATGTTGAAAACTAAAGATATGTAACAAGATACTCCAATGGATGCTTGATGATGCCTTGAATGCTTGGGAATTGCTTGAATAATGAAATGGAAATTAAAAGATTGTAGGAGATGAAAAATGAGGGAAAAATCCTTTATTTACACTTTATTTTCCAATATTTCCCAAAAATAACACATCACAGGCTGACCTTAAGGTGAAGAGAATAAAATCTAGCCAAAAAATTAAAATTATTTTTATTTTTGTGCCTAGTGGGACTAAGTCACCCCAGGTGGCGACTTAGTCCCACTAGGGAAATTTTACTAGGTGTTGGGGATTAAAGTGTATTTAATGATATTTAATGTGAATATTCTAAAAAATACACTTAAGTATGGTTAGAAAGTGCATTAAGGGGTCATTTAAACATAAGAAAGAGTTGAATTATTGATGACAAGTCTAGAAAAGCTTGAGAGTTTGTTACAACTCTTTACAACACTTTGAAATAAGACTTGGTAAGTGATAGAAATGGATTATTTAAGTGAATTATAATGAAAGGGTTCTAGAAAAGTGTGAAAGTGGGCTACAACACTTCACAACACTTTTACAAGACATCTTAGAATTCTTAATGATTCTCAAGGGTCCAAGACCTAATGTGAAAGTGTTTGCAACATTACAACATTAAATCTAGGAAAAATCAAGTCAAAGCCACTAGGAGGGCCCAAACATGAGAAAAAGTAGAAGGGTTATTTTTTTCATGTCCACAGTTAGCCGCCACTTTAGTGGGAGGATGAACCTACTTCAAAATCACACTAAATTAGCTGAACATGTAATCAAGAGGGGTTTCAATGAACTAATGCTTAGCAAGATGAGACAACAATGATCAAGAGGGATGATCAAGCCCCCAGGATGAAAATCCCATGGAAAACAAAACATGAGCACAAGAAACACACATGAGAATGATGTAAATGAAGAATAAGAGAAGGAAAAATAGAGAGTTGGATCAAGCTTTGATCGTTTGTCCATTGGATCGTTTTGGATCAAATCTAGGCTGTTTGTCTTGAAATAAAAATGAATACTCAATCTGAGGCAATAGAACTCATGACTATCTGTCAAGTGAAAAGGCCAAAAAAGTGAGATACATACACTTATGGCTGGTATGCACTCAGACACACACAGGTGGCTATGGGGAAAAGTCATGCCTTGGAATGGGCTTCCCACTCAACCATACCAAAGTTATACCTCCAGATAACTTTAATAAGGTGCCACAAAGGAAAATGACATTTTGAGCTTCATGTGACAAGCAAAGCTTTGTATGCTTAGAACTTATGAACAAACACGACGACATTATAGACATACAAGCTGTGTTATGCAAGGTGGCCATATAACAAATGCAACATGAAACATACAAAAGGATATTCAAAGGAGTGTTACTTGGTTCATGCGAGGTATTTAACTTAGGGAACATTGTGTCTAAGGGTATGTACATAGGATCATCATGGAAAAAATAGGCCCTTAAGTGGCAAAAAATTTAGAAAAATCAGAGTTAGGCAACTTGACGTAAAAAATTGAATAAGTTATCTATATTATTTCAAAAATATGTAAGAATAGAATGTAGCAAATTGAATGCAGTTTCTAAACTACTAGGTTTATTTAAAAAAATCTATTTGGTGAAAAATTGAAATTTCAATGCAGTAGTACTTAAATTTTAGGGAAAAAATTAGAAGTAGGTGTCTGTTTGACCACTCTAACCCCAATAAAATGATAATATTTTTTAATAAGATTCTAGATATAAGTAGAGGAATCATGTTCCGATGTGATGCATATTTTTTTGTAATTTTTTTCCAAATAAATAATTAATTATGAATTTTTTTTTACAACTTTTAAAAAATATAAAAAATTATATGTTTGACCACCTTAACTTAGTCAAAACTTCATGAAATTCATTTCTTTTAATCCTATAGTATGTGAAGCATAGAATGTGATGCATGTGACGAATGTGATCACAACAACAGCAGCCAGAGCTGGAGGGCTTTGGGAGCCACGTGTCACTTCCCTAAAGAGAGCTCCTATTTTTGTTTATTAGTTTTGTAGTGAGATATATATATATATATATATTGTAAATGTTTTGTATAGACATTGACACATATTCAGTAGCCACTCATTTTTTATAGTAGTGGCCCGATACATGTATATGACATTTGATATATATATATGAGATACAGGTTTCTACTTCATGGCATTGTGTATTTTTATGTTGATGCAATGGCTATTATATGTGTATATGGATGTATATTTAGATTGGATGCTATCATAATTTAATGAAAACACATGCTTGTAAGTTAATTAAATACAATGATAATCTAATTTCCTTTAAAGATGTAATGTAATGCATGGATGCATAGTATATTAAGACACATGTATGTACATCAAACACACACACATGCACATCATAACACAATTTTTTTTTCATAATGTGTTAATGAATAATGTCAACATATGTAGTGCTACTACCCATGGAGAGTGAACACCACACACATGACACATTAGACACTACACATAGTATCGGAAAAGATGCAATGCATTAACAGGCTCTTTTAGAGGCGTTCCATCCATAGATGATAATCCATAGGCATGAAAACCATACACTAAGATGAAAATGTAAGGGCCTAACTAGTTATTACTAAATTTCCTCCTCTGATTAGGTGGAACATTTACATTTCTCTAATTCTTGTAGAGAACCAGGTCACCCAGGTTGAAGGTCCTAGGAAGCACACTTTTATTATATTGTCTTGATAATGATCATTGATAAGCTTTAAGTTGATCGAGGGCCTATAATCAACACTCATAGAGCATCTCTAGCTGATGCAAATGATTAGCTCAATAAATTTCATCATCAATTAATCCTTTAAGGGAAACCCATAAAGACAAAATCTCCAACTCTAAAGGAATGATAGCTTCAACACCATATACGAGGTTGTAAGGCATTGTCCCCATCGCCATATGAACACTCATGCGATAGGCCCACAAAGTGTATGTTAACTGAATGTTCCAATCCTTGCCATGCTTATTAACTATTTTATGAAGAATGAGCTCAAGAGTCTTGTTAGATGCTTCTGCTTGGGCATTAGATTAAGGATGGTAAGGTGTAGAAAATCTATATTGGATGTGTAAATTTTCTAAGAACTACTTCACTTCCTTGTTCTTGAATAGCGTACAATTGTCAGAAACAAGTGTAGTGGGCAATCCAAAATGAGAAATGATATTATTTAGAAGAAAACTATAAATAGCTTCAACATTTGTGGATAAAAGTGGAATAGTATTGACCAACTTTGTGAAGTAATGTGTGGTAGTAATGATAAAGTTATGTCCTTTGGAAGAAGGAAGTGATATATTTCCAATAATATCCAACCCCCATTTTGTGAACGACCAAGGAGAGGTCTAATTTTGTAACTCTTGGGCAGGTGCATGAATGAGATGACTATGTTGATGTTGCAGACACCTTTTAACAAAATTGAAGGAATCTTGTTCCATCATTTTCCAAAAGTACACCATGTGTATCAACTTCCTCACTAGGGATTTACCACCAAAGTGTCCACTCCTAGAGCTTGAATGGGATCTTTAAGGGAAAGGGGTATTTTTGCTTTAGTGAGACATTGGAGAAGCAAGCCATTATAAGATTTTTGATAAAGAACATCAGATAAAATAATGTAACGGGTAAAGATTTCGTATATGAGTGTGATCATTTTTCATCGCATCATCGAGAAAGTTTCCAATCTTTAAATAGTTGTAAATATTAGAAAACCATTCTCTCAAGTCTACATGAGAACAGACAAAGGAGTCAGATTCAAGTTGATCAGAAATAGCTGGGTCTGAAGGGCCTAAACCATGAAGTGGTATTATTTCATATCCTCATTTGAAGGTACTAGGGAAGTAGCGCTTGCCATGGAATTTGCATGTCTATTATCCCTCCTAGGGATACTATCTATTGTGAAAGAAGAGAAACGATTAAGCAATGACATAGCAAGGTCTCAATACCAAGAAAACTTACTTTTCTTGGCTTGATAGGCTCTCGTAATCTGATTCACAATAAGCTTAAAATCACCCAGTATGCATAGATGCTTTATTTTTAGCACAATTGCGACACATAAGCCAGCGCTAAGGGATTCATACTCAACAATATTGTTAGTGCAAGGAAAGTCTAATAAAAAGGAGAGAGGGACCAACTTACCTTTGGATGACATTAGGATCACACTTGTTCTGGAACTATTCTGACAGATGCTTGACCCATCAAAGAACATTTTACATTCAAGGTCATAATTAATCATAAATATTTTCTCATCAAGAAACAAATCCAAACTCAGGAAGGAGCAAGATGAGGGAGCATCTACCAATTGATCGAAAACCACTTGACCATTTATTGACTTATGAGAAATAAACTTTATGTCAAACTTAGAGAGTAACAATTTACCCATTTCGCTAACCTCCCAGCAAGGTTAACACTAGAGAACAAATGCTTTAGGAAGTCACTTTTACAATGACGTGCATTCCAACATGGAGAAGATAGTGCCTTAGCTTCTGTGTAGCGAATACAAGAGCAAGTAATTACTTCTCCATGCAAGAGTAATGAGTTTCATAATCAACCAGGACACAACTAATGTAGTAGACTATTCTCTCCTTTCTGACATCATCATACTAAGCAAGAAAATCTACCAAAGCATATGGAAATGTTACAAGGTAAAGCATAAAGGGTCTATCTTGCATAACCGACATCAATACAGGAGGATTTTCCAAATAGACTTTGATTGACTCAAAATATTTTTGGCACTCTTCATCCATATGAAGTGGACATCCTTATTTAACAAGCGAGTGAAAGGAAGCATACAATCAGCTAGTTGAGATATGAATCTATGAATTTCTTGAATCTTCCCTTGTAAACTTTACAATTCAATGATATTCCTAGATGGAGGCATGTTAACAATAGCATCTATCTTATTCATTTCAACCTCAATTCCATTATTATTTGCAAAAAACTTAAAGCAATGATG
This sequence comes from Sequoia sempervirens, assembly GCA_007258455.2. Taxonomy (NCBI): domain Eukaryota; kingdom Viridiplantae; phylum Streptophyta; class Pinopsida; order Cupressales; family Cupressaceae; genus Sequoia; species Sequoia sempervirens. Next base: position 51,395,665 of record VDFB02086081.1, on the reverse strand, counting down.
TAAAGTAGAAGTTATGGCACACATAGCATGAATCTAGGGTCTCACCAAAAGAAGATTGTCATGTAAGGGACTAGGCATCACATAGACCAAAGTAGGTAAGGTAATAGGGACTAGCTGGAAAGGTAGTATTATTGTGCATAGAGCTTGGTGGTTGACATTATCAAACCCATGAATGTACAAAGAAGAAGCATCTAAATAAGATGAATCAACTTTAATCTAAGGTAGTAGATCAATACCACAAATGTTGAGAGCCGAACGAGTGTCAAAAAGAGTATGCCTCATGCCAATGTTATTAACATTAATTATAATCATCAAAGGGTCCGCTTGCTTCTACACATCTGGAGGTGAGAGTTCTTATGGCTGGAACATAATATTCAACAAATCCACACAAATATGATCCTATAGCGCATTAACATCTGTAGGCCTAGTGGAGGTGGGCAAGATGATCTTTTGCAAGGATTCCTAAAGAATCTCCTAATAAACCAGAGTGGTCTAAAGAAAATACCAAAGTGATATCTTAGCCAGAGTAACACGAAGTTGCTCAACAAGATCATAATCACCCTGTGCTTTAAGTGCAAGTTTAGGTGCTAAAGGAAGACTTGGTTGAGAAGGAGGTAAAGAAGTAGGAGCTTTAGTAGGTTGAGACACCAGAACAAAAGGTTGTTGATCTAAATTTTGTTTGTTTCTTCTTGTGTTATGTGTGCCCAACAACATTATAAGTAGATTCCATAGCTTTTACGAACCTTGAGTACTAGTCTGGTGAATCATCACGATATGAGATCCCATAGTTACAATGATCCTTCCTTGGAGAAGGGCTAGACAGGGCTACGTAAATGATGGGTTTCTTAGGGATTGAAGGAACCACAAAGACCACTACTAAATTTACCGACTCAACTTGTGGAGAGGAAGCTTGCTCAAAATATTTATAAATAGGGGAGGATGCTTCTAAGAAATCATCTAGAGCATCATCCAACATATCAAAATATTCCTTAGAGAAAGGGTTATCATGAAAATAGAAGCATTTTAAAAATAGATCTGGTATCTTCACATTAGGTTCACCAAAATGTGAGATAAGAGGGATTCACTACACATAGGTCTCCTTATTCTCAAGAGATCACCAGGGAACGAACTACCCTTATCCACCTCAACATGTACAAAATGAAGAAATTACAAAGAAACTAGGAATACACTAACTTTCAAAGGAAACCAACTCAGATCCCATGAGAGTTGAACTTCCAGATTCCTACCTCAGACAGAGGAGCTCTTGGCCAAAGGACGATGGCATGGATTTAGGATGCCAACATGACGTGTTGTTGTCCAATTGGCACGATGGAATCCTAAGCAAAAAAAATATCAAGAACTTAGTTGGGTAGAACAAAGTTACACTTTCTAGCTTGGATCTAGGATCTACCAAGTAGAATACTGAAATAGAGAAGAAGAGCTTCAAGAAAAGCACACAGAGGGTTTGGAGAAAACTTACCTTCAACTGGATGTTTGAGTCTTCACCCCAAGCTCCACTTCACAACCTACACATAAAAGAATGAGGGGAAAATGTTGGGGTTGTATAGTGGTCTGCCTCAGTCAGACCCACATTTTAGTGTTCACACCTCCACAGACAACCAGATAGAAAAGGAGTGTAATCAAAAGGGATAAAGTGTGTGGTATAAGCAAAACCCACTTTAGGAGTAGAACTTGCACCATTAAGTAGTGAATGAACAAATAAATAGAGAAGAGTGTGAGAGAGTGTTACCCATAGGTCTAGAGCCTCTCCAAAGTACATGGACGCACCACTGAATTATTGCTTGAGAGATATAGTAGCTTGAGAGACCTTAGTTTAGTATGGCTTTGCTTGTGAAAGTGTTGCTTGTCAAGAATGAGGAAGGACTGAAGATTGAAGACTAAAGATAGAGCTTTTTTGAATGAGTTGAAACCACAAAAATGAGAGAAAAAAAGGGGTTTTGTTGCATGCAAGGGAAACAAAAATCCATTTCACCTAAAATTTGACTACTAGAACACGTGTCAAGAGTCAAGATTTGAGATTCCCTAATTCAAACTCAAAAAACTGACAATATGTTAGCATGCGGTGCAAGCATCCAAGACATCAATTTTCGAGAAACATGTCGTTAGGTTGTTGTTGCTCCACCACTAGTCAAAATGGAGTTATAATTGTGAAATTTTGACCCATGGGATTGTTTTCATAAATGCCTTAGGGTGTCATAAATGCTAGGCAAAAGTGCAAAAATGTGGAATTTCCCCTAGGTACAATTTTGTGACATTACAATAGGTATAGATAGATATGAGGGTATCCATGGATCTCCCAAAGTTGAGTCCAATGTGTTTGGGTACAATCAATATACGATACAACACACATAGTTTCAAGATCAACACTAGAATAAATAACTCATAAAACATGATCATTAATAACACCCTATGCTGAATAATTACCTGGTGTGTCTAGTGTAGGTATGATTCCATAAAAATAAGGAAAAATATCAAGCTGCCTAAGATGTGTTAAGATGTTGTGTCACCAAGACTCATAGTTATCTCTTTCCAAGATGACCACATAAGGATGAATAGAAAAAACTATGATACTTTCTCAAATTAAAAAAATAGAGACTAATAACCTCAATACATGTAAAGCAAATCAAATGAAGTCACCTCACACAAATAAATCATTTTCATGTGCCAAGACATTTAAGTAATTTACAAAAAAATGAAATCACAAAAAAATTAAATAAAATGTACCAAGAATTTTTTTTGGAAAAGGTCCATGTATGAAACTAAAGATCTTTGAACTATCTTTCCAATACCACTAGAATCATGAAAATTAAAAATACAAGAAAAATGTTAGGATCTTGGAAGTAGAAAATGATAATTTGAATATGACTAAGAATAAAATAAACCAGAAGAAAAATCTAATGATGATACACACACCACTAAAAAGTGTTTAGAACCAATCTTTTGATGATATCTTGTTTGGCCAATTTCAGCACCATATGCCCAAGTTGTGATTTTTTAAAGAAATGGGGTAAATTTAAGCAACCCATAGTCTGAAAACACAACACATTTGATTTGATTTCTAAAAAAATACTCAATGCAAAAACTAATAGATACCCATAAAATATTTTGATGTTTCCAACAAAACCCCCCCCAAAAAAAAATCCAAAAATTAGAACATGGGATTTGGTAAAAAACATAAACTTTACTTATAAAGAAAATGACCACAATGTGTTATTTTGAACCAAAAATTTACAAATTTTTGCTAATCCAAATTCCCAAGCATAATATTTCATTTGTCAAAGCCAATGAAACTAAAAAGAATGATGTGATGAATTTTGAAATAGATGATGAAAATAATGATCCTATTCCAAATGATATTAATGTCAATCCTATGGATGAAATGGTAGGAGTGATAGACGTCATCCCTCGTAAAGGCTGACCTAAGAGTCCTATTGATATTTCTTTCTCCTCTAAGGATATAATTAAACATGCACCCGATGGTCCTCTCTACATAGCTGGTCATATCTATGACAATCCCACTAATGGGATACTAAGGGATCCTTCCTGTGGAGTGAATGTGATCATCGAGGAGTTCTTACTCTTGCATGAACTTTATCAAGATGACTATGATAAATTGAAAGCATGGATCAAGACACACAATGGTTTTGCTTTCCCTACGATCGAATTGATCACCCTTCCATTGCAAATAGGACTAAAAATAGTAGATGTCACATTCTTCATCATCTCACAATCATAACAATTTTGTTTGAGGCTAGGCCATCCATGGTGTCACTCAATGAAATTTGTCCCTTTAGTTGTGCACAAATGCTTAAAGTTTCCATTTGAAAATGAAATATTCACCTTTCACCATAGTGGCTTTAACCCCTTGTCTTCCAAAGGAAATTTTTCCTTAGAAGTCTTTTGGCTTGAGCCCATGGAACCTATCAAGCAACGAGAAGACTTCTTTTTTGTATCTTACCAAAATTCAAAGCAAAGAAAATAGCCGAACTATCCCTTTGAAACATGTCCCCCTCCATTTCCACACTTCCCATCCTTGATGAAACCATGCTTGAACCTGAACAAGACCTAAACAACCAAGACCAATCTACAACAGAAAATCCATCCATATCCTACAAACAACCAAGAAACAATGAAAACAACCCCATCACACCTCATAGAATCAAACAAGTTTACAAAGAAAAAGAGATAGTGGTTGAACAACCTTCAAAGGTTCCTTCCATTCCTCCCCTTACGGAAGAAAAGAAACCTATGGTTGATCAACCCACTCCCAGACAAATGAAACTTGAAATCAAAACCAAAAGAAATAGAGGTGCTAGAGAGCATAGGCATAGACGTTCTCTTGCTCGCAAGTTACATGAACCTAACAATGAAAATCAAAATCCAAACTTGATCATAGCAATGCATGATGACCCTCCTCCCTAACCAAAAAAAAATGACCCAATACAAGAATCACAACAAGAGATGAACTATTCAATGGATATTGTCATTCATCCTCCTGTTGTGATTAACTTGGATGATGATGATGAGGTTGCTAAAATCAACGAAAAGGTGCATAATGAGTTGAACACATTTTTTTCCTATTCCATGAGCTTAAATGAAAAATATCCTATGAAGAGTGTTGAACCTGGTGCTTCTCCTAGCTCGACACTTGCCCTTGTCCCTTTGGCTAGCTGCCCGCTTTCTGTATACAATGAGCATGTTTGGGAGGCGGATGACTTGCTCATAGGTTGACTCGCATTTGTCTTACTAGTCTTTTGCATTTTTTTTTTTCCTTTTTCTTTTGCATGATTGCATGTGCATAAAGTGATCCCACGTGATGTTCTATTTGATGTTCTCTCTCTTTGTGATGTTACTCTATTTGTATCTTCATTCTTTATGTTGTGCATCACTTTCGGTTTTCATCTTTGTTTATTTCTTGTGTTTTCCTTTTGGGGATGATGCAAGGGATCGAGACATTCATGTCTCCTTCATGTTGACCCAAAAGGATTTATTTTTATTTTTTCCTTTTCATTTCATCTTTGTATTTTTCTTGTATTTTCCTTTTGAGGATGATGCAAGGCATTGAGACATTCATGTCTCCTTCATGTTGAATTAAAAGGCTTTCTTTTTGTTTTTTCCTTTTCATTTTATCTTTGTCTTTTTCTTGTGTTTTCCTTTTGGGGATGATGCAAGGCATTGAGACATTCATATCTCCTTCATGTTGACCAAAAATCTTTTTCCTTTGGGTATGTGCAGGATCATCATGGAAAAAATAGGCCCTTAAGTGGCGAAAAATTCAGAAAAAATAGAGTTAAGCAACTTGAAATAAAAATTTGAATAAGTTATCTATATTATTTCAAAAATATGTAAGAATAGAATATGTCACAAATTGAATGTAGTTTCTAAACTACTAGGTTTATTTAAAAAAAAAAAACTATTTGGTGAAAATTTGAAATTTCAATGCAGTAGTACTTAAATTTCAAGGAAAAAATCAGAAGTAGGTTTCTGTTTGACCACCCTAACCACAATAAAATGATAATAACTTTTTATAAGATTTTAGATATAAGTAGAGGACTCATGTCCTGATATGATGCACATTTTTTTCCAAGTAAATAATTAACTATCAATTTTTTATCACAACTTGTAGAAAATATAAAAACTCATATGTCTGACCACCTTAACTTGGTCAAAACTTCATGAAATTAAATTTTCTTTTTCTTAATCCTATATTATGCAAAGCATAGAATGTGATGTGTTTCATATTCAAAAAATGTGATACCGTTTGAAAGCTATGATTTTTTTCAATCAGCCTATCAATCAACACTTTAGTCATAATTCAAATGGAAAATGAATAATAATTATTTATTAAATTCAAAGTAAAGAATAATTTATATTGGTGGAAAGATGAGAAACTCTTTTAGAAACCTTTTTCGTTTCATCAATTTTGGGTAAAAAAAAGTCATCAGCCACATACCCTACACATACCCATCATATCACCACTTTTTGGCCCATCATGATCCTACACATACCCCTTTTTATTTTTCCTTTTCTTTTTCATTTGTCTTGTGTTTTCTTTTGGGGATGGCGTAAGGTATTGAGACACCCTATGTCTCTTCTATGTTGACCCAAAAGTTTTTTCTTTGTTTTCACTCTCTTTGTGTCATTCTTCCAGTTCTATGTGTATTTGGAGAATGATGATAGTTCCAAGCTCTCTAAAAAATAAACATTGTAGCAAAGAACATACTGACCCCAAATCCATAAATCTTTTATGTGTTTGGTATTTTCATTTTGGGGGAATCCCCTCTCTTTCCTTTTTCTCTCATATGATGCAACTTTATTTGGAAACATATGACTTGGTATAGGGATTTCCCAGTTGGCTCTTATGTCTTTTTTCTTGTTTTCATTTTCATTTTTTACTTTAAAGTAATTGCTCACAACATGGTGTTTAGCAATTCGTTTTAAGTGGGGGAATACATTGGCATTATTCTTTTGCATTTTTCCTTGGTTCTTAGTGCAACCTTCTTACTTCATATGATGCGATCATTGCTTTGTGGATGACATTGGGTGCAATGTCCTTCATGAATGTCATCTATCTTAGCATATTACATTCTTCTTAGTGGCTTGATGCGATACACTGCATCCCCTACATTGCGAATCTTCTATTTTTTGATTGGTCCTCTCTTGGAGACATTAGGTACAATGTTCCCTAAGTTAATACCTCACATGAACTAAGCAAGAATCCTTTGAACATTCTTTGCATCTTGCATTTTTCATTTGTTGTTATATGGCCACCTTGCATAAAACAACTTGCTTTCCTATGGAGCCATCGTGTTTGTTCATGAGCTCCAAGCATACAAAGTTTTTCTTGTCTCATGAAGCTTGAAAAATCTTTTTTTTGTGGCTCCTTATTAAAGTTATCATGAGGTATAACTTTGGTATGGTTGAGAAGGAAGCCCATTCTGAGGCATGACTTTCCCCATAGCCACCTACGTGTCTGTGAGTGCATACCAACCATGAGTGTATGTTTCTCACCTTTTAGCCTTCTCATTCGATGAACAACCATGAGTTCTATCACCTTAGAGTGAGTATGCATTTTCTGGACAAATAGTCGAAGCTTGATCTGATTCTTTTTATTTCACCTTTTGTCTTCTTCATCTTTACCATTGTATGCTTGGTCTTGTTGTTATTGATATCATTTTCATGTGTGTTACTTTGTGCTTATGTTGGTTTGACATGGGATCTTGATCTTGAGGGCTTGATCACCCCTCTTGATCGTTGTCGTCCCATCTTGCTAGCATTGGTATAGTTGAACCCCTCTTGATTCAAGTTGTTCTACTTTAGTGTGATTTTGAAGTAGGTCCATCCTCTCACTAAAGTGGGGGCTAAATGTGGTCACCAAAAAAGTAACCCTTCTACTTTTTCTAACTTGTTTCTATCCTTCTTGTGATTTTGGCTTAATATTACCTTGATTTAATGTTGTAATGTGGATAACATATTCACATTAGGTCTTGGGCCCTTGTGAACTAAAAAGACTTAAAGGGTACCTTACCTAAGTGTTTCCAAGTGTTGTAATACACTTTCACAATTTTCTAGGGTCTTGTTAATGTCTTTCACCTAAATAACCTCTTTTCATCATTTACCAAGCCTTTCTTCGAAGTTTTGTAAAGTGTTGAAACATACTTTCACATTTTTCTAGGCTTGTCATTAATAATTGAGCTTTCTTATGCTTTAATTATCCCTACTTTGCATCCACATGCCTTACTTATGTGTATTTTTGAGAATAATCCCAACAAATATCATTTAAAGGATCAAAATCCTAAAACCCACCTCAAATTCCTAAGGTGGGACTCATTCACCATTCTAGGTGAATGAGTCCCCTTAGGTGGGACCCATGTGCCTAGGGTGATGAATGAGTCCCCTTTAACTCAAAATTTAAATTTAATTCAAAATTTTAGCGGGTTTTTATTCTCCAAGATCTAAGGTCAGCCTATAGTGTTGTAATTTTGGGAATTATTGCATAATTGAGTACAAATACAAGCTTCTTTCTCTCATTTTCATAACTAGCAAGTTTGATCAAGAATTCAAGAGTTCACAAGACCATTTGAGCATTCACAAGAACATTCAAGGAATTTCAAGGGAAGATTTTTAAGCATTCAAGAGCTTCTTCAAGTGTCATTCATCATGTCAAAGATTGTTTACATCATGTTGTTTTAGAGCTAACATTTGTGATGTAGGATAGTGTGATTCAAGCAAGCAATGTATTCAAGAACTATCAACATCAAGCAAGATTCCAAGTCCACATCCATTGGAGCCAATACTTACATGTTTGCAACACCTTATTGCTAGGGTTTGGTGAGTTGCAACATCATTATTTGTTCATTCATCATTCTCCTTTGATATTTTCTTTCATTTCAAGGATTAATTACCAACGAGGGGTTTGACCAAGGAAAACCTCGATTCACTAACCCTACAACATTTTTCCCTCTCTTTGCATGTGATTTGTAGGTCTAGGTTGCATATTTATCAAAGAGTAAGATTGAAAAAGTGGTCATCAAGTTGTCAAAGCAATTCAAAGTTGTTAAAGCTGCAAACAAGCCTTGGAGAAGGACTATAGGTTCAATTTTACAATTTCAGACCTAGATCTATATCAAGAATAGTAGAGCAGACTGAGAGCTACAAAATCCTATTTTGAATTTCCAAAAATCCAGAAGTGGATTGATTCTCCACTAGTGGTGAATGAGTCCCACTGCCTAGGCCTAAACAAGATTTTTGTAGATTTGAGTACCCATTTGTTTGAAACCTATTTCGACACAGTTTTCTTGAATCTGGACTGATTTGTACAGCTTGGTGTATGATTCCCAATCAGCATAAACAACAGGTTTTTTAGGATTCCACACCTCCGTTTTTCCTCCTTTAGTTTCCCAAGTGCACATTTCTAGTTTCATAATTTTTTGTTACATTCTACTTGCATTTTTAGGTCTTTTGCATATCACACTTTGTTTTCGAACATTTTGTATTTTCCAAGTTTACACTTGGTGGTGAACCCCTTTCTTATCTCAATCATCTCCAAGGATACCTTATAGTCAGATCTCTCACATCCTTCATTGGGTTGAGATCTCTAAGGTGTCCTCGAATGTGAATATTGTGAAATCGGATCCCTCTCCTTGTATCCATTTTGTGAACAAGGAAGTGAAGCATCCATTTCCAGTGTCAACAACTTTAATAGTGTGAAAATTACTAAAGAGCATAGCTTTAAGATTGTATTGTAACTGTTGTTGTTGTTGCTGATTAATACAACTGAGTTGATTGTTTGGAGTGTGGATTTTTTCTCGAAAGGTTTTTTCCATGTATATGTTCTGTTATGATTTTATTCTATTTTTGAATATCTATTTATGTATTTTTAGATGTGCATTTGAATATGTAAATGTTAACTGGTTTAGAATTTTTACAACTCTCTCCTGATAGATTAAGTGTAGGAAATTATTTCTGCCACCTGTGTTTCCTTTCAGTTGGTATCATAGCCTAATAATCTTTGATCTCATTTGTGGGGTTTGTTGGGTTTTTTTTACTAATCTAAGTTTTAGTGGGAGTTTTTCTAGAAGATATTTTCTTGATATCTTGTTGCAGAAAAAGATGGAAAGCACATCTAGAAGGATTGAGATGGAGAATGATTATTTCGGTGAAGCATTGGTTGTAGATTTGGCAACGTAGGGATTAAAAGATGTGTGGTTAATTTATTTTGGAGCATCTTTTCACATGACATCACATAGAGATTGGGGTATGTGTAGGATCATCATGGAAAAAATAGGCCTTTAAGTGGTGATGAAAATTTAGAAAAATCAGAGTTAGGCAACTTCACGTAAAAAAATGAATAAGTTATCTATATTATTTCAAAAACATGTAAGAATAGAATCTATAGAAAATTAAATGTAGTTTCTAAACTACTACGTTTATTTTAAAAAAAAATCTTTTTGGTGACAATTTGAAATTTCAATTTAGTAGCACTTAAATTTCAGGGAAAAAATAAGAAGTAGGTGTCTATCTGACCACCCTAACCACAATAAAATGATAATTTTTTTTTATAATATTTTAGATATAAGTAGAGGACTCATGTCCTGATGTGATGCATATTTTTTGTAATTTTTTTCAAGTAAATAATTAATTATGAATTTTCATTACAACTTTTAAAAAATATAAAAAATTGTATGTTTGACCACCTTAACTTAGTCAAAACTTCATGAAATTCATTTTTTTCAACCTATAGTATGTGAAGCATAGAATGTGACACATGTTTTGTATTAAAAAAATGTGATACTGTTTGAAAGCTATAGATGATTTTCAATCAGCCTATCAATCAAGACTTTAGTCGTAATTCAAATAGAAAATGAATAATAATTATTTATTAAATTCAAAGTAAAACATAATTTATATTGGTGGAAAGATGGGAATCTCCTTTAAAAACCCTTTTTGTTTCATCAATTTTGGGTAAAAAAAAGTCGTCAGCCACATACTCTACACATACCCATCATATCGCCACTTTTTGGCCCATCATAATCTTGCACATACCCATTAGTTCTCGAAATAAGATGAATATGATGGTGGAAAGGTGTATCTCAGTGATGATTATCATCTAAAGATAGTTGGCCATGGAAGAGTCGGGATATCATTCTCAGATGGTAGAGTGAAGGGAATTGATGGTGTGTTGCATATCATAGGTTTGGCACAAAACTTACTTTCAGTGAGTAAATTGAATGATACGGGTGGTGGCACTCTCAAATTTTACAAATTTGAGATGCCCATATTGAAAATTTTGCTTCTGCACTCTCAGAAGTGCACCTGAACAATCTACCTAAATGACCTATTTTGGAGGGTCATATTTTTGAGATAGTTGATTTTCATGCAAAACCCCTTTGTGGACACACTCATGTGACATATGTGAGTGTGCATGTCAATTTTAAGCTTCCCATGATGATTTTTGACAATGTTTTGAAAGGTGAAGCTGGAGGGTTTTTTCACTTTTCTGCTATTTGCAAACTTTTTGTTTTACAAAGTGGCCTCCTATTCGAGCTAAAATTTCATAACTGGGTGATCGTCAAGACAAAAGGGTTGTTGATCTCCATTCTCCATATATTCATGTACTCCCCTATTCGATTTTAGAGCCTCATGATTTGATTTACTATTTTTTCGAGATCAAAAGGAAATGTAGTTTGCTTAGTTTTACATCTGCATTTCTGATAGTGTTTCAAGGTGTTCAACTTTGACCCCTAATATCTCGTGAAGATTAATGATTGAAGGAAATTTCTCTTGTGCACATACTTTGGGTACCTAAATGAGCTTATGTTTCTAGTGGCAACCCCCTAGAAGTTGTTTTGATATTTTTTCAAAGTGGTGACTAAGATTATTGATTGGTTTTGAACAAGTGCAATTGCAGAAAATGCCTAAGTGAGCAACTTTGTTGATTAATATCTTTCACCTTAGGATATTTTTTTTCAAACCTTCTTTTACACTCCATTCCTTGGTCAAATTTTTACACGCCTATTCAATTTCGCACCTCCATGATATGTTCTGATGGTTATTAAATTGCTTTATGATTGCGACATGGTCAAAAATGGTTTTCCAGAAAGTGTCAAATTTTGCAATTCTAATGACAACGCATTTATTTTTTTGGTCTAAAACATCTACAAATCCATTTTCATCAATATTGGAGCTCATTTGATACATTATTTTAATGCACTTTTGTTGCGGTGAACACGTCCCAAGAGCCAGTTTACAAAGGAGGTCCCTGAATTTTAAGGGCTGGGAAAAATATGAGGAAATAAGTTTTCTCTAAATAATTGATTATGATACATGCAAAAATTCATGTCTCCAAGTGCCCTGGTTTTCTCATAGTGAATTTTCTTCAAATGGCCTGTTGGCATAATTAGAAGTCACAATTTTTTGAAAGTTTCAAATGCTAATATTTAAAATATTTTGAATATTTTAAATATTGTACAAATATAAAGGGAAAAATATAAAACAAATTTCAAATTTTTTAGGGGACAAGCAAGTTTAATTCTTGCTTTTGATTGGTCTAGAGGTAGCTTTCACGACTTTCAAGGAAAAACTCATCACCCATCACCATTTCTGGATAAAGATTGAGGAAGAAATCAACGATGCAATACCTTCCAGTGATGATGCTTTGATTTGATAGGTTTATTCAATATTTTCCTTGGTTTGGAAGAGTTTCCAAGGCACGACAATAGTCCCATTTCCTGTCGCGTGACAATCTGTCTTTTTCAATCAACAACCGGCGATGAGTGATGGACTTGCTTTCCATCATTGAACCTTACACTATCACCAGTTTCCTTTTGCATTTTCATCTCCAACAGGTGATGGGTGATGCCAGGAAAAGCATGTAGTGGGCTTGTGAAAAATGACAGGTATAGGGAATGGTGCCGAATGAAATTTTTTGAAATTCCCACTGTAAAGTAAAATCTGGTGAAATGTTTTACTCGAGGTGCAAATATTTTAAATGAAATATCCAAAATGAATGCATGGGTAAATGTTTTTATTGCCTGAGAAGTTTCAACTTTGGCTGCATATCATTGGCCTTTGTACTATCACCAGTTGAATCTTCATTTTTTCATTCCAACCCGCGATGCCCAATGGTGTGCTTGAGAAAAGAGTTTTTTGGGCCTGAGTAAATTTGAAGGCGAGTTTTTTAAAGCATGAAAGTAGGGTGAAAGAATGGAGAAAGAATTTTCTACCAGGTTTAATAAATTAATTCATCATTTCAAAGCAGAATTTTAAAAGTAAATGAAAAGCACGGGTAAAATAAAATGGAGATGCATATTGCTCATCACGAGTTGATCTCCCATTTTTTCACTCCAACAAGCGATTCATAGGAGATGAGCGATGGGCTAGAGGTAAAAAGGGTTTGGTGGGCCCAAGAAAATTATAAGGGGAAAACATTAAAGTTTTTAATGCAGCCCGATAGTAATATTTTAAAAGCCCACCATTTCAAGTAAACTTTAGGTATCAAATGAAATAAAATGGTTTGTTGGGCTCATTAAAATAAGGAAGCGGGTAAATGTCACCCGAGTAAAATGTTGAAGGTGAATATTTTAAATATAATATTTAAAATGTTGTAAGAATGGGTAAAATATTTTTAATAGCCCAAGTGAAAGTTTAAAAAACTTTATTTTGTAAGGCATGCATTTTAAATGTAAAGTGAAAGTGAATGAAATATTCACTATTGAGGTAATATTTTTTTTTGCTGAGTGCAAAATATGCAGCAAAGTAGGAGCAGAGATAAAATGCAAAACAAGGGAAGAAATAGAGGGCTTTCACAGAGGAATTATTTTTCAACTACAGGGTAAAATGGTGCAAATTTCTCCTGAAAGAGGTGAATTTTCTGCTGAAGAATCAAGAGGCAAGAAAATGCAGAGGCAAAGTTTTTTGCAAAGGAAGAGAGAAGAGAGAGGATTTTGATTTTCTTGTTGCTGATTAACAGAGAAGGAAGCTACCAGGTGTCTTCTACAGATTTATCTTAGGACTTTTTTTGTTTCTTCTTATTCTCATTCTTCTCTCATTGTAAAGGGTTCTAAATTTTTCGTACGGATTGGGTAGATAGAGAAATGCTAAGTCTGAGTCATAAATTGAGTTTGTAAGCTGTAATTTTTGATTTCATGAGTACATATCAGCCAATTTTTGCAAATAAATCAAAAATTTCATCAAATTGTCTCCATATTTGTACATTTTAAGTCATATGAATTCAATAATACAAAATATGTTTGATTTTGTCATCTCAAATTTCCTGAGATTGTGTTATTTGTTCATGGTTCTATTTCAAAGAAATGGTTAAATTACTTTGAATAAATAATTGTGATTTTAAGTGTGCAGGGTGGATCTGATAAGAAGAATTTGAGTGACAATAGGAGTGGATATGTTGGTGTAATTCATTAACAGTTTGAATCCAATGGTTGAAGTTTGGTTACTGATGAAATTCTCTTTATAATTCTTTATTTGACTCTATTGCCCTGAATTAAGCACTAATGTGTCATTCAGCTTAGTGCATTTTAGAAACAATTTTATAAATTCAAAATCATTTTAAATCCTTATTGTTTGGTTGAGGTTTTGTGTTGAATTTTGTTTTCCAATTGCTGAGTGAGTTTAGAGATACCAATAACTTGGCTAGATTTGAAGTTTTTAGTACTCTCTTTGGTGTAATTGAATTGGGAATTATCTGCTATAAAAAGCAATGTCTATGAAAAATTGAACCGAGTCTTTAGGCATTGTAAGGGTTGACCCACCTTGGTCCTGTAGAGTGAGAAGTGTAGGAGATTTCAGTCTTTGAGTGAACCTTGTTAGTTGGCCAGATCCACCATTGAGTCTGATCATTAGAAAGTGGCTAGTCTATAGGATTCATTGGATTGGTCGATTTGGAACACCAATAATGGGTGTGAAAGTTGTCTTCTCAAGTGGAGGATGTAAGATGACTAGAGGAGATATAGTTTTGGCTAGAGGAGTTTGGATAGGAACCCTGTACAAGCTAGATGCATGTGTGGTATAGTGTAATAGATCTTTTGACAAGTTGAAGAAAATTTCAGAGTCTTCATCCTCACCATCGAATAAAGCAAGGAAGAAATCTATTGCATCTACTTTTGATGGTCATCCTTTTTTGGTACCAAAGGGTGCTAACTCTTTGGAGATGAAGCTATGATAGGGTAGGGTTGGATGGAACACTCACTGCTCCGTGCTCTAGGTCTCACCTTGGAGAACCCCTTTGGTGTCACTCTCCACCACCTTAACCTATAGGCCCTAATGCTTGTTAGGCACCCCTAGTTCTCTTGGCCAACCCTACTACCATCTCCATTTCCCTAACCAAGCCAATCTTGGTGCTCTCTCTACCATTCTCTCCTTAACCCTTAATTTTCCTAAAGGCTAGCTAAATCTCCAACCTTCACTAATTTCATGCAGGGGTGTGTGATGTCTCCCATGGTTTCAAGACCATCCCCTTGTGGTTCTTGATCATCCACCAATCTCCAATTCTCCATCGCTCTCACCAAACCCTCTTCTAGGGTTTAAAAGGCTACTAGCCCTTGAGCCCCAATTAGGTCTCCTAACCCAAGAAAAGTGGCTTAATCTCCAATCTTTCTAAAGAACATTCCAAACTTCCTTTGGGGACCCTAGTTCTTTTTCCTACCTCTCAAAGATTTTTGAGGTTATAGACCTTCACTGTCCGTACACAGGTGTAATCCCCACTTTTCAAGAATTAGGGTTTTTTTTAGGCCATTTCCTGACCACACAGCGAACTGTCAGCTTATTTCAATTACCAGATGGACTGGTGAAACCAGTTCCTTCATTCCAAGCCTTTGTAAGGCTTCCTGCATCCACCACACACCTAGGTTTGCTAGGGGATTGACACCCCTGCAACTTTAGTGCTTGTTTTCACTATCTTTCCTAACCGTTCACTGTCAAGCTCACCTAGGAAAGAACTTTCTCCATGATACTTTGACTCCTACAAACTCCTAACCCTAACCTATTTATAGACATGGAGCCTAGCCACATTTCCCACTAGCCCATACTCTGGATACAGTGGTAATGTGAGCTAAAATCCCATTTTTTTCACAGTCTACCAGTCAAAACAACAATTGAAGAAAGAACAAAGTATTTACAAGAAATTTTGGAAGTGGATAACCTACTATCTACTATACCAAACAATGCTTGAAGAAAATATCACTACATCCTAACCTATACAAATTTCCATGATCAAGCCATTAATCCACTAATTCAAAAATAGGAACAAAATAGGAAATGCACACACAAAATATCACTGTTTTCTTTATTTCATACTAATTGCAAACTCTAATGATTCCAACCTCAATTCCAAGTCGAGGTCCTCCTTATAAAGGTTAAAAAAAAATGGTTACTTCTCCCCTTGGTTAGACATAACCACCACATTAGGCCAAAATTGCACAAATGCAACATTTTGGCTTTATTTCCAATTCCTAGTGAATCCTAGTGGAGACAAGTTGCTAAAATCTTCCATTCTACCATGAGCTATTGATCAAACTTACTCCTAACATGTTCTAACACCTCTAACTCAAAACTAAATGGTCAACATGACCTTAAAGCATTAAAACCACAAAATTTCATCCTAGGCTCACAAATTTTCCTAGTGCTACCTAATGCTTCCTAGGTGCTCTTGCACCATTCTCCCCCTCTTTGCCCAAACACTAAGGAATGGAAGGAGAGATCAATGATAGGTCAATACCAAACTTCTTGAACTGATCTTCTTGTACCCATGTGGCTTCTGATTCATGCTTGTTCTTCCACTTGATAAGGTGCTCCATGTACACCATATGCCTTGTAGACTTTTGCACTCTTGACTCCAAGATTCATTCTGATTGTTGCTTGTTTAGAGTAGGTAGGGGTATGCTGATTACATCCTTGAAGATTTCCCTTATGTTTTTGATCCAAATCATTGATTGATCCCTTGTACTTGATCAAATTAGCTACATTAAACATTGGAGAGATCCCTAGATCGGTAGGTAACTCCACCTTGTATGCATTCTACCCATACTTGGCTAATCCTTGCATGGAACCACTCTCTTCATCTATAACTTGGTTGATGTACCCTTCTATGACCTTGATTTATTGAGGTGGACCATGACATAGTCTCCTACTGCAATTTGTACATCTTTCCTTGACAAATCTGCCTTCTCCTTCAACCTTTGTGTAGCCTCGGTGACTATCTTCTTCACCTGCTCCTGAATCTCTTTCATGGTTTGATTGAAGTCTTCTGCATGTCCACTTCTATGGTCCATAGCTCCAAGATCTCTGAGCTCACATATGCCTCTTGGGTGCATCACATACACAACTTCAAAAGGACTCTTCCCTGTTGTCTGGTTCACACTATCATTGTAAGCATACTCAGCTTGTGAGATAACCATATCCCATGTCTATCCATACTCCTTAGTTAGGCACCTTAGAAGGTTACCTAGCACCTTGTTAACCACCTTTGTTTGACCATCAGTCTAAGGATGGTAAGCTGATCCAAATGACAGGTTGGCACCCAATCTACTCCATAGAGTCTTCCAAAAGTGACTCATGAACTTCACATCCCTATCTGAAACAATGCTCAAAGGAAATCCATGGATCCTTACAACTTCCTTGAAGAAGAGATGAGCTATGTAGCTAGCATCATGAGTAGTTTTGCAAGGGATAAAATGAATCATTTTGCTAAATCTGTCCACTACTACATAAACACTGTCAAAACCAGTCTTGGTCTTAGGAAGGCCTACCACAAAATCCATGCTTACACACTCCCATGGTTTGTTAGGAATGGGTAGGGGTTGATATAGACCAGCATTACTAGCTCCTCCCTTAGCTTTCATACACACCACACATTGCTCCACATATTTTCTGACATCTCTTGCCAACTTAGGCCAATAGTAGAACCTCTACACTAGTTCCAATGTCTTGTTGATGCCAAAATGTCCACTAAGACTGCCATTATGCTTCTCTTGAATGAGGTTTTCTCTCATTGATCCTCTTGGAACACACAACTGATTTCCTTTGAGCAAAGTATATCAGAGTATTGGCTATGGAAATGATTCTCAAAGTCTAAACATACCTTGTAGGCCTCTGAAAAGTCTCCATCTTCACCATAGAGATCCTTTAAAACTGTATGCCAATGCTCTTGATCTGTATCTCTTGCACTGTCAACAATCTCCTGCTTAATGCATCTGCTACTTTGTTTAGCTATCCCTTCTTGTGCTTGATGGTGAAGGTAAAAGCTTGGATGTATTCCATCCACTTCAAGTGTCTATTGCTCAACTTCTCTTGGGTATTCATATAGCTAAGTGCCTATTGTCGGTAAAGACTACAAATTCCTTGGGTAGAAGGTAATGCCTCCACTTCCTAAGTGACTGAACCAAAGCATAAAGTTCTAAGTCATAAGTTGAATACCTCTTCTTTGCTTCATTGAGCTTCTCACTAAAGAAGGCTCCTACCCTCTTGACTTAGCACTCCTCCTACTGCCACTCCACTTGCATCACATTCCACAGTAAACAACTTGTCAAAACTAGGTAACAAAAGAATAGGTTGAGTTGCCACTTCTTGTTTCAGTTTCTCAAACCCTTTCTCAGCTTCTTGAGTCCATTTAAACTTAGTTTTTAAACCACCTTTTATTGTATCTAGGACTGGTGCACATATGCCACTAAAGTTCCTTATGAATTTTCTATAAAATTGAGCCAATCCATGAAAACTTCTTACCTTTGTCCCTGTGGTTGGTGTAGGCCAATTTAGGATAGCTTCCACCTTGCTTGGATCCATCTTCAAAGATCCTTTGGACACTACAAAACCCAAATATACAAGCTCTGCTTAAAGAACTCACACTTCTCTAGATTGATTTCCAACTTCTCCTCTTGCAACCTTCTAAGAACCAACTCCACATGTTTTAAATGCTCTTCTACTGACTTGTTGAATATGAGGATGTCATCAAGGTATACCACCACAAATATCCCTATAAAGTCTTTAAGTACTTCATTCATGAGCCTCATGAATGTGCTAGGGGCATTAGAGAGGCCAAATGGCATCACTCTCCACTCATACAACCCATCATTTGTTTTAAATGTTGTCTTCCACTCATCACCATCCTTAATTCTGATTGATGGTATCCACTCTTGAGATCCAACTTTGTGTAGTATTGAGCTCCTCCAAGACAATCCATTAAGTCTTCAATTCTAGGAATAGGGAACCTATACCTAATGGTGATCTTATTTATTGCTCTAGAATCAGTGCATAATCTCCTTTGGTACTGGTACTACACATGGGCTGATGCTCTTCCTAATCAATCCTTGATCTAACAACTCTTGCACTTGCCTAGCTACTTCTAGATTCTATCAGGTGTAAGCTTATAAGCTGCTTTGTTAGGCAATGAGGCTCCAGGTATGAAGTCAATTTGATGACTTATGGCTCTCTTTGGTGGTAGAGTTGTAGGTGCACCATCACTTACAATGTCCTTGAACTGATCCAACAACTTTAGGACTGCTCCGGGTATGACTGTCTTTTCAGCCTTGTCTTCTTCTTTAGATTGTAACATAACCACATATCCTTCACCTCCTTGATGTAGGTTGTTAAGGAACTCCTTACCACTACTCAACATGACACTTGTTGTCTTTGACTGTCCCTCTTCTTCTTCTGACAGTGACTGCAACTTGAAAGTCTTCCCATCCTTCTCGAAGGAAATGCTATTCTCTTTCCCATCATACATGGCACTTCTGTCATACTACCATGGTCTGCCCAATAGTAGATTGCATGCATCCATGGGTAAAACATCACAAACTAACTTATCTTTGTATCCTCCAATGGAGAACTCCACCGTTGTTTGCTCATTGACAAGGACACTTTGTCCGTTGTTCAACCATGTCACCTTGTAGGGATTGGTGTGCGGTACCTTTTTCATTTTCAGTTTCATTACTGCTTCTTCTGAGATGATATTGTCTATTGAACCTAAATCTACAATGACCTTGCATACTTTACCAAGTATCTTGCACTTCACTCTAAATAGAGATCTTCTTTGTTTTGGTTCTTCCTTGACCGGTTGTCTGATCAAAACTATACTAAACATCATATTCTCCCCCACTTCTGATTCAATGTGACTAACCTCTGGTGATTTGACACTCATGGTGTCCTCTTGTGCATATGCCACTCTCTTCTCTATATTTGATGAAGATTCTTTCTCTGGGAATCTATAAGCAGGATGACCTACTTGTCCACAATGGTAACACTTCATATTAGCAAAGTAAGAATTGCTCCTGCCTACTCCTCTTCCTCTATTTAAACCTCCTTGAGGTCCTCTACCTCTATTATATCCTCCTCTAGAAGTTTTCTCACTTCCATGCTCTGTGATTTTAGACTCTCCCTGATATCTTTGTTCAGTCTCTACCTTGGTATCCACCTTTATGTCCTCTTTGATCTTTGCATTTACCTCTACTCTTAGAAATCTGTTCTTGTTTCCTCCTACTTCTTTCCTCAATCTTGATATCTAATTGGTAACATTGGTGTACTGTCTTGAGACTTAGAAGAGTCATCTCCTCTTGAATGTTCCACTTCAATCCGTTAAGGTATCTAGCCACCTTGAGACTCTCATCCTTTGTCACATTAGATCTCATACAAAGTTTTTGAAACTCCTTAGTGTAAGTGTTCACATCTTGGTCTCTTTGCCTCAAACTCTATCTCTTCTTGTGTAACTAAATCTCATAATTATCTGGCATGTATGCTTCCCTTACTTTGGCAACCATTCCTTTCCAAGTTGAAATAGGCTGCTTGCCTTCCTTTTCCCTCTCTGTCTGAATGAACTTCCACCATGTCAAGGCAGAACCTCTTAGTCTTGATTTTTCCGCCTTTACCTTATGTGCCTCAGTGACTCCATCACATTCAAAATGGTTTTCCATTCCCTCTATCCAATCCATGACTAGATCAGCTTCCATTTTTCCACTAAATAGTGGTATGCCTTCAAGTGCTTTTCCACTCAAAGCCTTCAATGCCTTCAAGAAAGGCTCTTCTTTTAGAATAGGATCAGGTTCAGGGGTCTTGTCTTCCTCTGCAACCTCTTCTTCCTTTGGTATCCTTCCTTCTAACTGCGCGCTCCTCATTACTTGCTCAAGTTGGGCTATTCTTTCCCTCATTAGCCTATTTTCTTCCTCCTGTTCTTCAACCATCTTAGCTAATTCAGTATTTGTCACCATGATGGTAGAACCACTAGATTCAAGGTCTGACATGCAAGATTCTATCCCAAATCTTTTAACTTGCTATGATACCAATCTGATAGGGTAGGGTTGGATGGAACACTCACTGCTCCATGCTTTGGGTCTCACCTTGGTGAACCCCTTTGGTGTCACTATCCACCACCTTAACCTATAGGTCCTAATGATTTTTAGGCACCCCTGGTTCTCCTGGCCAACCCTACTACCATCTCCATTTCCCTAACCAAGCCAATCTTGGTGCTCTCTCTATCATTCTCTCCTTAGCCCTTAATTTTCCTAAAGGCTAGCTAAATCTCCAACCTTCACTAATTCGATGCAGGGGTGTGTGATGTCTCCCATGGTTTCAAGACCACCCCCTTAGGGTTCTTGATCATCCACCAATCTCCAATTCTCCGTCGCTCTCACCAAACCCTCTTCTAGGGTTTAAAAGGCTACTAGCCCTTGAGCCCCAATTAGGCCTCCTAACCCGAGAAAAGTGGCTTAATCTCTAATCTTTCTAAAGAACATTCCAAAATTCCTTTGGGGACCCTAGTTCTTTTTCCTACCTCTCAAATATTTTTGAGGTTATAGACCTTCACTGTCCGTACACAGGCGTAATCCCCACTTTTCAAGAATTAGGGTTTTTTTTAGGCCATTTCCTAACCACACAACGAACTGTTAGCTTATTTCAATCACCAAATGGATTGGTGAAACCACTTCCATCATTCCAAGCCTTTGTAAGGCTTCCTGCATCCACCACACACCTAGGTTTTCCAGGGGATTGACACCCCTACAACTTTAGTGCTTGTTTTCACTATCTTTCCTAACCGGGCACTGTCAAGCTCCCCTAGGAAAGAAATTTCTCCTTGATAATTTGAATCCTACAGACTCCTAACCCTAACCTATTTATTGACATGGAGCCTAGCCACATTTCCCACTAGCCCGTACTCTGGATATAGTGGTAATGTGAGCTAAAACCCCATTTTTTTCACAGTCTACCAGTCAAAACAACAATTGAAGAAAGAACAAAGTATTTACAAGAAATATTGGAAGCGGATAAACTACTATCTACTGTACCAAACAATGCTTGAAGAAAATCTCACTACATTATAAGCTATACAAATTTCCATGATCAAGCCATTAATCCACTAATTCAAAAATAGTAACAAAACAGGAAATGCACACACAAAATATCACTGTTTTCTTTATTTCAAACTAATTTCAAACTCCAATGATTCCAACCTTAGTTCCAAGTCAAGGTCCTCCTTGTAAAGGTTAAAAAAAATGGTTACTTCTCCCCTTGGTCGGACATAACCACCACATTAGGCCAAAATTGCACAAATGCAACATTTTGGGCTTTATTTCCAATTCATAGTGAATCCTAGTGGAGACAAGTTGCTAAACTCTTCCATTCTACCATGAGCTACTGATCAAAGTTACTCCTAACATGTTCTAACACCTCTAACTCAAAAATAAATTGTCAACATGACCTTAAAGCATTAAAACCACAAAATTTCATCCTAGGCTCACAAATTTACCTAGTGCTACCTAATGCTTCCTAGGTGCTCCTGCACCAAGCTACTAGCAGAGAAGATGATGTTATGGCACCAAAGACTTGGACATATTGGTGAGAAGGGTCTTAGAACCTTGAAATCTAAGAGCCTTGTAGAAGGCCTTGAATATCGCAATCTTGAGTTCAACTTTTGGGAACATTATATCTTTGGTAAACAAAACTGTGTGCATTTTTATAAAAGTTCTCAAAAGTCTTTTGGGGTTTTTGACTATGTGCATTCTAATTTTTTTGGTCCTATGAATGTTCCTTCATTATCAAAATATATATATTTTGTTTCTTTCATAGATGATTATTGTAGAAGGACATTTAGTTTTTTCTCATAAGAAAATCTAAAGTCTTCAGTCGGTTTAAGGAGTTTAAGGCCTTGGTAGAAAATCAGACTGGTAGAAAGATAAAGTGTTTAAGGACTGACAATAGTGGTGAGTTTTTTTCCACAGAATTTGAGAATTTCTATAAAGAACATGGGATTGAAAGGCATAAGACAACCCCATATACCCCTCAACAGAATGGAGTTGTAGAGAGATTGAAGAGGAGATTGATGGAGAGGTCTAGGAGTATGCTAAGTGCAGCTGGCCTTGAACAAAAGTTCTAGGCTGAAGCTATTGCCACTGCATGTTATATGGTAAACAGATCTCCTACATTAGATATTTTTGATAAAAAAACTTATGGAAGCATGGTTGGGAAATAATCCCTCATCGATACATCTTTGTGTGTTTGGTTGTGAGGAATATGCTCATGTTCCAAGGGAGAAAAGGTCAAAGATGGAAAACAAGGTTTTCAAGTGTCTCTTCATCAAATATGGTATTGGTGTGAAAGGGTAGAAGCTTTGGGATCTAGTGGCCAAAAAGGCTCTCTATTGTCAAAGTGTTATCTTCAAAGAGATGAAACCTTCTTCCACCATTTTGTAGCCTATAGAAGAACAAAAGAAAGAAGATGTGGTTCAGCTTCCTCTTGACTCTAAGAAAGTTGAACTTGAATCCCATAATGGACTTGATCATGAGGAAAACTTGAGAAGCTTGGAAATTTATGAAGAAGATGAAGAACCTCAACCTCAGCTAGTGAGGAGGTGTACACATGAGAAGCGACAACCAAATAGATTTGGATATTCATTGTTGGATTCAAATTGTGTTTTTGCTTTGATTTCTAACACTGATGAGCCTAGGACTATTAGAGAGGCTATGGGTATGGATGATCTAGATTCTTGGTTGAAAGCCATGGATGAAGAAATGGTTGCATTAAAGAAAAATGATACTTGGGATTTGGTACCTTTTCTTGAAGGACATAAACCTGTTGGTTGTAAATGGGTGTTCAAGAAGAAATTAGGTCCTGATGGTAGTGTTGAGAAGCATAGGGAATGGTTGGTCATGAAGGGGTATTCTCAGAAGGAGGGAATTGAATTTAGTGAGATTTTCTCTCCTGTAGTGAAGTTGACATCCATTTGTTTTCTATTATCACTTGCTACAAATTATGATTTAGAGATTGAGAAGATTGATGTGAAGACAATGTTCTTTCATGGTGACTTGGAGGAACATATTTACATGTCACAGCCAAAGCACTTTGTGGTTGAAGGTAAAGAACATCTTGTATGTAAGTTGAAGAAATATCTATATGGTTTGAAACAATCTCCTAGGATGTGGTGTACCAAAAATTTGACACCTATGTGTTGAGTTTTGGATTTCAAAGATCTAAATCTAACCATTGCGTGTATTTCAAAACTAAAAAAATGGTCACATTCTCATTCTTGCAATGTATGTAGATGATATGTTGTTTTTTGGGAATGGTAGTATGATTTTAGATTTGAAGTTCCAGTTGTCAGCACAGTTCGATATGAAAGATCTAGGTGTAGCAAGGTATAATCTAGGGATGGAGATAAGAAGAGATAGATCTAACATAAAGCTTTGGTTAAGCCAAAGAAAGTATGTGAACTCAGTGTTGGAGATATTCAACATGTCATCTTGTAGATCATTGGTAGTTCTTGTTTTGTAAGGGACAAAGTTATTAGTTGAGGATTGTCCAAAATATCCTATTGAGGTTGAGGACATTAATAGAGTACCACATGCAAGTGTTGTAGGTAGCCTGATTTATGCTATGGTTTGTACAAGGCCAGAAATTTCCCAAGTAGTGGGAGTCCTAAGTCAATTTATGGCTAATCCTAGATGAGTGCATTGGGATGCAATGAAGAGAGTGTTCAGATATTTGTGGGGTACTTCCAAGTATTCATTATGTTTTCATGGTTATCCTACTAGACCTAAGCATTTAGTTTGTATTCATGTGTTTGTGGATTCAGATTGGGCAGGTGATGTTGATAGTAGGAGATCCACCAATGGATATATTTTTACGATATTTGGTGGTGCTATCAATTGGATGAGTAAGAGACAAGCTGTAGTCACTTTTTCCATGATAGAAGCAGAGTATATTGTATCCACTCATGCTTGTAAGGAAGGAATTTGGATTAAATGACTGTGTTCTAATATTGGTTTTGATGTTGGATAAATTATGATCTATTATGATAGTAAAAGTGCCATTAGCTTAGATAAGAATCCTACTTTCCATGCCAGAATAAATAACATTGATGTATAGTTTCATTTTGTTCATGATATGGTAGAAGATGGAAAGGTGAAGTTAGAAAAGGTTGATACTTTGGTGAATGTTGTAGATGCATTGATGAAGTCAATGAGCACTGAGAAGTTCAAATGGTGTGCCAGTTCTATGGGCCTTGGGGCCTTGAGTAGTTGATGTTGTAGACTCTTGATAGGTATTTGAAAAGTGGGAGAATGTTGGGATTAAGGTATCTCAACCTTAGAGTCTCAACATGGTGAATTATTTTTAATTAATTATTGCATAATTTGTTTTATCCTAAGTTGTCATTCATCCTTGTGGGACCTCTTTGTGAGGTGGAATCCTACATGGAAGGTGATGAGATGACATAATCCCTATTTTTTAGGAAGTTGGAACTCACTTGGAAGATACTATATTTTGGGGAGATGTCATATATTTCCATTTTGGAGTGGAAATTGATTTGGAAATTTCCTTTGTTGACTAAAGAGTCTTGGTTTGCAAATTCTATTATGGATTGGAGTTGTAATTTTGCAGCTGGCATTTATGGTGGAGTTCACATTTTTTAAGTTGTGTGAGGTAAGGAAAACACCTATTCTTGGTTATTTCAATTCCTCTGTCTAACTTACATTGTATTTGGAAAGATGACCATTATAGATGAGATAGGTGTTGTTGCTTTTGGAAGTTGCTATTTGCAATGTTTCATGGATTAGGAAGTTATTGTTTTTTGACACAACTTACCTCTTGGACTTTGAAGTTGGTTTTAAAAACCATAAGAGCCTACCTTTTCATGTTGAGCTCTATTTATATGTTGGCGCCTTAGCACATTTTATGAGAGGTTGAAGATTTTTAGAGACATCGTTATGCAGCTAGAATTATTCCAAAATCCTATAATAGTGTGAAAAATCTTGAAGAGCATAGCTCTAAGATTGTATTGTAATTGTTGTTGTTGCTAATTAATACAATTGAGCTAAGTTTTCGGAGTGTGGGTTTTTTCTCGAAAGGGTTTTCCCATGTATATGTTGTGTTATGATTTTATTCTATTTTGAATATCTGTTTATGTTTTTTTAGATGTGCATCTGCATCTGTAAATGTTAATTGGTTTAAAATTTTTGCAACTCTCTCTTGATAGATTCAGTGTAAGAATTTTTTCCGCCACCTATGTTTCCTTTAAAAAAATATTGTTAATGAGATGAACCAAGGTGCATATAAGCTTTATTCTTTCTTTATGCTTAAGCATCGTTTTTATGTTCCCTATGAGAGGAATGGCATTAGAAACAATAGGTTCGGTTTTCAAAAAGTCTTGTAAATTTTTTAATTCTTCATTAATATTTTGTGTTTTGAGAGACATTAGAAACCATTGTTTCAACATCATGCATAATTTTTGTAGGTAGGGTTCAAGTCATTGGAAATGATGTATGAAGACTATGATCCATAGAGGGTTGATTATCAACACTATTAGTGAAAGAGTCAGAGAACCCAAGATCCAGAATGAATGGTGTATCCTGGGATGACATGAGTCTCAAACTATGCCTCACAATAGTATTGCTAATAGGAAATAAAGTTGTAAAGCTCATACAAGTTACACAAACTCGGTATGCACCCAAAATGGAAAGAAGGTGATATACAATGAAGTAACCTAGGATGTAAAGTGTAATGCAAATATGTAAATGCAATTTTTTAGATTTCAAACAAGATAATTTTTTGATTATGCTATGTAAAAACCTAAAAATGATGTCTTGTAAATGCAATCTTGAAATCACACTATGAGCCAAATTTATCAAATGAAGCTAAATATGATCAGTCCTAACTAACACAAATTATACAAACTAAAAAAAATATCTGAAAACAACAAAATAGAATGCAAAAAAAATATTTTAATGCCCAAAAAATCAAGAAATCACCCTGATCAAGGACTCATTCACCCTAGGGAAAATGGGTCCTAGGTTAGGGTTTATAATTTTTTTTTGTAGATTTCTGAGTTGATTCCAATGATTTCAAGATTTTGATCTAAAATGGTGAGTTATAGATTGAATTTTCTATGAAATTAAGGTTTAATTCAAATGAAAACATGAAAAAATAACAAACTAGAAGACCTAATTTGATGTGCATTTTTTTTTCAATTTTCAAATGTAAATGAATGATATCAATGCAATGCTATGTAAATGATTTGCAAAATGGCTGATTTTTTTGGTATTTTCATATTTAAAGAATAAAAAGATGCAATCCTAAAACCCCTAAATGAAATGCAAAGTTAACACAAGTTAAAAAACCCTAAATGAGATTCAATTCAATGCAATGGAATGCAAATGAATGCAAAATCTAGATCTAGGGTGAAAGTGGACTCCAAAATTAGAAAAATTGCAATGATCAAAAGTTAGGTTCACTATAATGAAACAATGAAAAATAGGTTTATGGTTCGAAAAGAGGGTGTATACACTCAAATTTGGTTTGGAGGATTAATTAAATACAATTTATTTAATTAATAATCTTTAATTCTTCTATTTATAAATAAATTGAAATTTTATTTATATAGTTCATTTTCTCTAATTCTTCCTATCCTAAATCATTTTCTTCTTATCTTAATTAAATGAAAAAATTTAATTAGTTTGTTTTATTTAATTAACCTCCTCTCATTAAATTTAAATTTTAAATTTGAATTTAAGCACATTTCTACTAACTTCTTCCCACCTTCCACTTCATCATGTGTCTCAAGAAATTAAATATTTCTAATATTTAATTTGGCATTTATCCTCAAAAAATTCTATTTGATTTGGGACACTTGGCCTTCATCTCCATTTTATTCCTCTTCACACTTGGAAGCTTGTTCTTATGAAGGGAACAAACTCCGTTTTCTCTCTAACCTCTTCGTCTTTAGCTGTCCATTCTCCAGATCGAATCCATACCGTTGATTTTTCTCATGTAGGCTCATGCCTTAGAAAATCTATAAATAGGCCCTCATTTACAACAAAAAGGGGAAGGAGATGAGCATTTATAGCAATTACACTCTGCAGAATTTTCATTAGCATTCTCATTTTAGTGAGCCTTCTAATGCTAACATTTTAGCATCAAGTATTTTAATCATGGCATTTTCATTAGCAACATCTTAATTACAATAGTTTAATAATATCATTTCCATTAGCAACATCATTATCTTTGCATATCATCTACAACTAGTTTATCAATCATGTAATGTAGGAAACATCTCTTACATTTCCAACATCTCTCATTCTTTAGGTTGTCATTTGGAAAGTCACGTGCACAAAAAATTTGAGAGCAAAATGACTTAAAAAATTGTTAGAGATAGAGGACAATGAGACACCATTGGGGAATTATTTGTTTCAATTTGATTGTTATTTGAATTCCTTGATATAATGTTTCATTGGTGTGTTGTATAGGTTTTAATTGCTTATTCACATTATTCATACACCACATTAAATTGGCACCCACCGTGGGGCCTACCAAATTTTTAATATTTTCTTGAAAGTTTTCGTTGATAGGTAGATTTGGGAATTTCGATGTAGCACACCCGTGACCTCTTTCAGCGGATCCAAACTCTGTTATAGCACATACGTAGCCCAAACTAGTGCATCTACCTCCTTTTTTAGTGTATATACATGATTTGATTTCCCTTTTCTACTTTCTAGAATAGAACATTGAGTGTGTTTAATAGCGCATATACTGAATATTTTTGTGCATATGCTCTATGTTTTAGCGCATACACCTTTATTTGCAAAAAAATAAAATTTTGGGGGACTAATCTATATCTTTCTGTTTTGTAGGTACATTATACATTGTCAAAGACATAATTGAAACTACTAACGATGTTTGCAGGGGCTAGATTTATTTTCCTTTCATTAAATTAGGCATCTAGTTTAATTTCAATGTTAATGAACACCATGTATGCTATGTTTGTAAAGTGATAGGCCTATGCTCTCCCCTTTACTGGGTGACCAAAATGTCATACTCACTCTTTCATTTTATTGCAATAGCACCTTTAGTAGGCTTGCCTTAGTGGGAAAATTTAATCACCCTAAGGGAATGACCTAAGTGGGAATAGCTAAAGCAAAGCATTCCAACCCACTATAATCAAACATGAATTGTGATGAAAATCACATTCAACAGTAGTGTGCATTGATAGCCATCCCCAAAGCCTTTGTTCTAAAGGTTGGGAGGCTTCCTGAGGGAGTTTATCATTTTCCGCACTAAACAAAAACCCTTACTAAGAACATTAATTGTAGTAGCCAAGCTGAGTTAGTTTCTGAGCATTATAATATTCATATTGCAAGAGGAGGGAATAATTTGTCCCCAAGATACTCACCATATAACTACTAGGGATTTCTAGCCAAAAGTGAAGGAATTGACTTTTGGTTAAGACCAAGAAAAGGAAAAAACACGAGCGCCCTCTAGGGGATGAGAAGGCTATGCGAGCTAATGTAGTTCTAAGATGTGGGTTGTGATGTTAATAATGACCCTTGACATTAGAAGAGTCTGACTGATATGTTTTCTATTGTTCAATACCAATGGAAATCAAAGGGATCAAACCAAATCCTAGAACATACACTTGATGTTTAGATCATAGGATGAAACAACTATTTTACTACTTGCTTCTATGTTTGAAATCACTATTCAAAAGAGCATCCATCAAAAAAACTCTATTCACTAACTAAAAAACAAGAAATCTAGGTAAACTTTCAAAACAGTGACATTTCTAGTTTAGTGCATAAACTTCCTATTTCAATGCATTGAGTTCATAGTCTAGCACATATAGGACCTGTAATAGCAAATTCACCACATCTTTCAACGCATAAGATTTTTGTTCTAGCGCATTTACCTCATCTTTCAGTGCATAAGCTTCTTGTTCTAGTGCAATTAACTAACAATCCAACACATATAGGGTTTGTTCTGGTGCATTTATCCCATCTTTCAGTGCATATAGAACCTATTTTAGCGCATTTATTTGATACTCAAACAAAGAGCTAAACTGAACTTCTATCCGACGACTAGAATCATAATTAGGGATCCTTTTCAGAGCAGAGATCATTCCTCATTAAAAAAATTATTTAAACAACTTAAAGTTCCCAATCAACAATTTCATCTCTGATTGTTAGTTGAGTTTCACTATCAAGATCTATCATCCTTTATCAGAAAAAAAAACATTGTACATCAGATTTAGCCTAGTCTTATCAATAGGATCCATCATCCTATTTGAATTAGGTATTTCATTGGCACTCCCATAACAAAGATCAAAGTATAGTAAAAACTCTATCACTTGCATGTCCGTTTTAACAAGAGCTCAAAAATAGAAACTCAGAGAAAAAGAAATAAAAACCCAAACCATCATGGAAAAAGGAGAAGAAAATCCTTTTCACAGATTTCATCAACCTAAAATAGATAACTAATGAGGACATTCAACAAGCTCAACAAGACCCTAAATTTCAAAAGTTCATGGAAAAATTTCTAGAAAGGATTGAGAGAAATACTTTTTGATGCTGGAAAATCAAGGTGTAAAACTACCCAATGATTCTAATGTCAACCAATTGAAGGGAGCTCCTAAGAAAACAAAAGCTGACTCATGAATCACAAATCCATTGAATGCTTTAACTCACCAAATGCAAAATCTTCAACAACAAATCCTAGATATGGAAAGAGGAACAACAAAGAGATATGTGTTGCAAGACACATGTCCTTATCCATTTGACAATAGTATGAACATGATACCTTTTCGACCAAATTATGAACTTCCAAAATATGACAAATACAATGGCAAAAATGATCCTCAAGATCATGTAAGAGAATTTTGCACCATGAGTCTAGAATTTGCACATGAAGAAACCTATCTGATGAGATTATTTCCAAGAAGTTTGGGTAGTCAATGCATGGAATGGTTTTCAAAAATCCCACTAGGTATCATATCATTTGAGGAGTTGGCAAATAAATTTATCTCCCAATATTCATACAACATTCAACATGAAATAACCATGAAAGATCTCTGTAACACAAAATAGAAAAATGGTGAACCATTTCTTACATTCTTACAAAGATGGAGATGATTATTTGCTAGATATGCTCATCCTATACCTGAGAAAGAAAATATGGTTATCTTCATTGATAATCTTAATAGTGAGATGAGTTATAGACTCCAATTGTAGTGTCCACCCAAATTTGAAAAGATTATTGAAAATAGACTTAAGATTGAGGAAGCCTTGGTTAAAAGAGGAGTATTAAAAATCTATAATGAAGGAAAAAAATCTGCTAACTCTTATCACCATCATAACAAAAATGAAAAATCCAAATTCAAGACAAGTAAGAATGCTAGTAATGATGGTGTAGCTATCACACATAATGTAAAACTAGTCTTCAATTTATCAGGTGCTGGACCCATAAACAATCAAAATAATAGTGAATTTAAACCAGCTCCACCACCACATTGAAGAAAATTTACACCTTTGGGGTAGTCACTTGAATCGGCATTAAAAGAGTTTCTTGCACACAAACTCATAACATTACTAGATGCACGATATTTTGAACCAAAATTCAAACCATCATGGTGGAATGATGCATATTATTATGATTTTCATAGAAACAAAGATCATAAAACAAATGATTGTATGAAAATAATTTTTTTTCGCAAGACTTGATACATAGATGTGAAATATCGATAGGACATAAAAAAAACAATGATCATGGAGCATTTATAAACCTACTACCCAATTATGAAAAAAGGAAATCCTCTTCGACAAACAATAAAGGAAAGAGTGTGAATTATATCTATGATAATACCATCCTTCACATTTCTATAGTTGATAATCAAATAAATGTCATTAAAATTAGGGATAAACAAGACAACATACTAGTAAATGTGACCACAAGAGCACAGTCCAAATTTGTATTGAAAGGAAGTACATCTAAAACACCTGTTGCTCCTTTGAATTGATACAATATAATGGATCAATTGTAAATTATTCCAACGTAGATATCCATACTAGAACTTCTTTAAATTTCACTATCCCATAAGTAAATTATGGAAAAATATTTGGTGGACACCACAGTACCAACTAATTTGGAAGTTTGTCAATTCCAAGCCATGTTGGGACATTCGAATGCACCCCATTGTTTATTATTCTCAGAAAATGATGATGCATCCCTCACCCATCCACACAACGCTCCACTCCATATTTAGGTTTTAATCCTTAAACATCAGGTCAAACAAGTTTTAATAGATGGAGGAGATGGTCTAAATATCTACACCTTAAAGCTTATCTGGGCATTGGAATTTTTAGAAAATGCAATAGATTCTAGAGGAAAGATCACCATAAAAGCTTATAATGATGAAGAAAAATCTGCTCAAGGAATGATTGTATTTCCAATTCAAGGGGGACTAGTTCAAAAGGATATAATCTGCCAAGTTTTAGACAAGGATTTGACATACAACACACTCTTGGGTCGACCTTCGATCCATGAAATGCAGGTAGTTCCATCAACATACCATCAATGCTTGAAATTCCCTTACAATGGACAAGAAATCACAACTTTAGCAGATTCGAATAGTCCCCAATATTGCAACACTCTCAAGATAGTCCAAGATGTTTTTGTACCACACAACAAAGAAGCTCTCACTTATATTTCCTCCAGTAATGAAAGCCAACTAAATTCTTTTTCAAAACAACTTGAGAAAAAGGTTCAGTTGAAAGATAGGGGCATCAGTGATTCTATTTCCTCAATTAATGAAAGCCAAATGAATTTTTGGTCAAAACAGCTTGAGAAAAAGATTTAGTTGAAAGATAAAGGCATGGGTGAGTATTCTTTTGAGCATTCCTTATGTCTCTCATAGCTACTACCTTCTCTAAAATCATATGGACAACCATCAACATCTAGACAATAATCTTTGCAACCCATCACAATATTTGATGGTAAATTTGTAAAAGAAGGTACTCTAGTTGATGAATCTGAGGACAAAGACATTCTAAATTGGCTTTACAAAGATGAAGAAGAATCCCAAGAAACGACTTCCAATATACCAATAGAGTAATATGGTAAAGGGTTCACAATCTTAGAAAAGATGCAATATGAAGGAAAAGGTCCTATTGGAAAATGAAAAGGAGGTATTATGGAACCAATTTAGCCTATCACAATCAATGCAAAAGACAAGACATGATTGGGATACAAAGAAGAGACAAAAGAAGAAGCCACTCAACAGATTTGTGAGTGAATCCTCCAATTGCAAGCTAGTTCTAAAACAAACTCAAATGAATATGAATGGGATTCACTATCTGAAGAATCTTGTGAAGACAAAGAAATCAATGTGATAAAAAGGTATGCACCCATACGTATGGAGGGACAAAGTTTAAGGTCTAGACCACTTGAATTTAGATCACTACATATCGATGACTCTAGTGAGGACGATCAAACATTGACCGAGATAGATCATTCAGAGGAGAGTAACATTATAGACCTTAATGTTGCTAGTGAACACCTCAAAAAAATTTCCATCATGACCCTCACTGCCTTTGATCTTGACCAATCCGATGATTCATTACCTTTGATACATCTTGAACTCATTGACTGGGAATAAACCGAGCCTCTTGATATCCCTATCTTTTCAGATGATGATGCCATTACCAATTTCCTTTGTTCTAAAAATCCAGAAACAAGTTCCATCAATGGATTTCATAATGAAGCTTCAAACCAAGGGATTGCCAAGTTCTTAGCTACAAAATAAAGAATACAAAAAAATGATCTAATGGTGAAAACTATGCAATGGTAGTATTAGATCATGAAAAAGTAAAAAGAAAGAGTGTATCCAATGGTGAAAACCTCTCTGAGGCACTGAAGGATGAGAGATTTGACACTCTTCCCAAGCATTATCAAAAAATATCTTTAGTATTGGTTGAGCCTATGCAATCCATAAACATTGATACTGTAGAAATACTAAAGACCATACACCTAGCAACATCAATTATAGAGCAAGAAAAGCCAAATTTCACCAAATTCTTTGAACAAAGACAAATCATTTTTTGTTGATCGTATGTTGACATGCTAGGAATAGATCTGGATCTAATAATGCATTGTTTATCCATTGCACCTGGAGTGAAGCCAGTAAAGCAGAAATTGAGAAAAATGCATCCACACATCGCCCTACTACTGAAATCAGAATTGAAAAAATTATTAGATCCATGGTTCATCCAACCAATTGACTATGCAGAATGGATTTCAAACATTGTACCAGTCTCCAAACCAGAAAACAACATCATAATATGCAAAAATTTTAGGGATCTTAACAAGGCTTGTCCAAAGGATGACTTTCATTTGCCCAATATAGACATCATTGTGGATTTAACAGCAGGACATGTTATGCTATCACTCATGGATAGTTTTTCAGGCTATAATCAAATCAAAATTGCACTAGAAGATCAAGAAAAAACAACTTTCACATTCCCATGGGGTACATTTTGTTGGAATGTCATGCCTTTTCAATTAAATAATGTAGGAGCCACCTATCAATGTGCAATGACAACAATATTTCATGACATGATGCACACATTCATGGAGGACTATGTGGATGACCTACTAGAAAAATCATTCACTAGGGAAGGGCATCTAAAAATATTCAATAAAATATTTAACTGATTGAAAAAGTTCAATGTGTGTTTAAACCCAAAGAAGTGTGTATTCAGAGTAACATCAGCAAAACTCTTAGGATACATAGTCTCAGCTAAAGGCATCAAAGTAAATCCAACAATAGTGAAAGAAATCATGGAAATTCCACCTCCTAAGAACATTAGACAACTAAGATCTCTACAGGGAAGATTCCAATCCATCAAAAGATTCATCATGCAACTGGTAGGAAAAATTCATCCTTTTACTCATTTTTTACACAAGAATGTTTCTTTTAGATGGGATGAAAGATGTGAATCTTCTTTTAATCAATTGAAATAATACCTGATGAATCCACCTATATAGATACCACCAATAGAGGGAAAACCACTGCTACTCTACATAAAAACTATTGAGGTATCTTTGGGAGCTTTGCTAGCACAAGAAGACTCTATAGGAAAAGAAAGGGTCATCTAGTACATCAGAAAAACACTAAGTGGCTATGAACTTAACTATACATTCATTGAAAATGCTTGTTTGGCAGTGGTGTTTGCTACTCAACAATTGTGACACTATATGTGAACACATACCATCAAACTAATAGCCAAGATAGATCCATTAAAATATCTACTTAGCAAAGCCACTCTATTAGGAAGATTAGAAAATTGGGTGATGATATTGAGTGAATTTGACATTCAATATGTGGATAGAAGAGCAATCAAGGTCCAAGTAATAGCAGATCAATTAGCTGAAATGCCATTGCAAGATGACCATCCTATACACATTGAATTCCTAGATGTATATGTCCTCACAATGACAACACAACATTGGATATTATAATTTGATGGGTCTTACACTCAACATGGATCAAGTGTTGGAATCCTATTTGTTACTCCTCAAGGACACACTATCCCAAAATATTACAGGTTAATGTTCCCCTACACAAACAAAATGGAAAAATGTGAAGCACTAATCATTGGTATCAAGGTAGCAGTGCAATAGAAAATCATAGAACTACAAGTTTATTGAGATTCTCAATTAGTCAACAATCAAGTTAATGATGACTATCAAACAAAAGATGGCAAGCTGATGCCATAAAATAGAATGGTAGATTAATTTAAGAAATATTTTGTTGAGATCAAGTTTGAACAAATTCCAAGGGTAGACAACAAAGCTGTAGATGCCATGGCAATCGTCACTTCTCTTTTACAAATACCAGAAAAAGAAAGTCATTATGAATTCATGGTGGAAAAATTGTTTACTCCTACATATGACAATCTTGAATCCCAAGTCATGTACCATCTAGTTGATGTTGATTCTTCCATCTATGGGAAGATTTAAACCTATATAAAGACAATACTCTTCCACTTGATCTATCTCAGAACCAAAAATGAAAATTTATCCATCAAGCAGCTCGATACACCTTAATAGCTGATACACTTTATCAATGAGGTCTTGATGGTACTCTCCTTCGATGTCTTGAACATGAGGAATCTAAAATTGCCATATGAGAACTTCATGAAGGTATTTGTGGTACTCATTCAAGTGGTCTTACTCTATCTAAGAAACTCCTACACTTGGTATATTATTGCTCGAACATGGAGAAATAATCTTTTCAATTTGTTAAGAAGTGCAAGAAGTGTAAAGTCCATGGAAATCTCATACATGCACCATCGCAAGAGCTGCAACCATTCGCATTGACCTGGCCTTTCTGTCAATGGAGACTTGATCTTGTGGGTAATATTTATCCATCTTCCTCTAATGGACATAAATTCATAATCACAGCCATTGAGTATTTCACAAAGTGGATTGAGGTTGTCCCATTAACCACAATCACTAGTAAACAAATTTCCTCTTTCATCCTAAACTACATTGTCTATTAGTATGGCATCCCTAGCTTCATTGTCATTGATAATGGTGGACCCTTAAAAAACCAAGATGTACAAGAAATTTGTAAAAAATTCATATCCAACATTGATTTTCCACACCCTATTACCCTCAAGGGAATGGCCAAGCAGAAGCCTCAAATGAGACCATTTTGAAAATCCCAAAGAAAACTGTTAATGATGCTGGACATTCTTGGAATTTTCAACTAAACCCTGCCTTGTGGGCATACCGTACTAGCATCCGCACCCCTACAGGAGCCACACCATATTCCCTTGTATATGGATTAGAAGACATCTTACCCATTGAGGTTGAGTTACCTTCACTTCAGGTATCATTGAAAGGAATTATTTTAGAGGAAGATTATTGTGTATCTAGGCTACGGGAGTTGGAATTGTTATATAAATAGCATCACCATGTTGTTGATCATCTGAAAGATTATGAACAAAGAATGTCAAGGAGCTATAATTTCAAGGTAAGACCAAGAATATTTTAGGTTGGTGACTTGGTACTAAAAGAGAATCCTTACAATCAACAAGATCGGGAAAAGAAGGGAAAATTTGAACCTAATTGGCTAGATCCTTTTGTCATTGTATCAATAAATGGATTTGAAGCATATCAGTTATCTACACCTAAAGGGGACCTATTTGAAGAACCTATCAACAACATTCATCTTAAGAATTTTTATACATAACTCATCCAGTGCACAGTTTAAAAAGTAGAAAAATTCAAACAAAGTAAAAAAGCAGAAAAATCCAAAAAAAGCAAAAAAGCAAAAAACTCCAAAAAAAAGTAAAAAAGGAAAAATACAAAAAAAAGCAAAAAATAAAAAAACTCAAAAAAATTAGAAAATAAAAAAAAGAGCAATAAAAACAAGTAGTGAAAACATGACAACAGACACTATTTGTGATAGATTGGCTTTTTCATCTATTGGAGCATGTGTCGGTCGTTCAGTTTTTTCCATCATTATGCCTGTCCATCATAAAACCTCAGGTACATATCCAGGCGTTGT
Source organism: Sequoia sempervirens (assembly GCA_007258455.2). Lineage (NCBI taxonomy): Eukaryota > Viridiplantae > Streptophyta > Pinopsida > Cupressales > Cupressaceae > Sequoia > Sequoia sempervirens. Next base: position 51,358,311 of record VDFB02086081.1, on the reverse strand, counting down.
GATCGTGTCTCACCCTAGCTTGGCAATCATTGGGCAATAAATGGTTGGTTTCTCACGGGGGGAAAAATCTTGAACTCGTTCGGGGCAATCTACTTTGAGCTTAAAACAACATATAAGCAATAGTAAGACAACATAGAAAACATGACAATCACAATGAAACTTAACTTTGAATATTAATCACAAGTTTGTTAGAAAATCAACCATCCAAATCAACAACAAGATCAGTAAAAAAATCTCACGGATGATGTTCTTTTGAATCATGGTTTAATCAATTTAGCATAAATGTTCAACTATTGTATCTTGATTTTTGTTATCATTTCTCCAAAGCAACTCAAGGATGTTATGGACTAGAGAAGCTATGATGTAGTATGATATATTTTTTTGTTTGTTGTCTATGAGTTGATCATTACTACTATGTAAATTTTTCATGGGACATGATCTACAAAGTATCATTGATGACATTTTGGATTTGCATAGGAAAAGGATTAACTCTTGTCTATTTTATGCAAACAATACTCAGGTCATCTCGGTTCACTTATTCCTAGATGCTTGTATTACCTTGCAATATCAAAAAATAAATGGAAGTTGTACTCAGGTCATCATGGTTTAATTATACCATCGGTGTTTGTACTAACTTTCAACATATCAAAAGCTCAATGATGATAAAAATCATAACAAATCGGATAACAAGATGACAACATTTTATATTTAGATTTGCATCACTAAGATAGATTGCATCCATATTAGTTCTTGCATGTGCATTTTAGGTTTTTCCAGGCTAGAAAATTTCAAAATGATTTTATCTCTCTCATTAAAGGATTGAGTACATTTGACATAAAAAAAAATCATTCACATGTAGTTTCATAATCATTATCATATCATACATACATTAGAAAGTATTATCATCAGTCAACCATCCGTGCATTTAGATCATATATTTGCATTAGAAAATACAAAAAAAATATAAAGTGCATGATATCTTATCTACATGATCAAATCCATCTCATATACCATAAAGTATCATCCATAAAAGCTATATAGAATCATTATTCATGCATCATCATTTCATTATTACATCCATACACAACCATGGCATAATCATATGAACATCACATAGCATATAGAGCAGAAATCAAATGCATTCATCATAAGCATTCATCATAAAATCATGTAGACGACATATGGATCAATAGTCTCCACTACATCTCATATAATCTCAAAATAATAAATGTCAAGTGTACATTGGTATCACAAAATGTGGAGAGATACATCAACAAAATGGCAGAAAATCATAAAGTCCCCAACTGAATAAGTGAATACATCAAGTCTTAGTACATTAGATGTGAACACTAAAGCTATATGCTACTCCCTCCAGACACTGTAGGATTTTCTATACCTACTACTACACCACCAGATGGACCTACAACTGGATCTCTTCCTGATGGATCTTTGGGAGGTGGCCCAGTCACACCCTTGCTCATAGTTTGTGACTTACTCTGACTTGACCTAGTACTAACAGACTATGCATAACGAGGGACACACCACTCTACAAGAACTACCTAATAATACAATGATCTATAATACTCTGTCTCTTGTGATGAATATCGAACCTCTCTAAGCATATCCCCTATAGTAGTCCCCTGAAACACTCTCTGCAATCTCTCAGATAGGGCCTCTGCATGCTCACATATCTATCTTGCTGCATCTCTCTATGTTTCTAAAGAGGCTATTTTCTCCTATGCTTGTGCTAGTTGTCCCTGTAAGACCTCCATCTGTAACTGTAAGGCATCTATCTGTGCCTATTGTTGATGGGAAGGTACACAAATCTGAACCTAGGATGGTCCTATCTATTGCTGTCCTAAGGGAACCCCAGATCTCCTCCTTTGGGGTACTCTAGAGTCTAGTATATGTCTGCCACATACATCCCCTCCATCTCCATCATCTCCTCCATCCCCAACATCTCCCTCCTCATCATCACTATCTCCCCCATCCCTCCTCCATCTCTGTGCATGTTGTGGTGCTCTCTCATCATCATCAAACTCTAGTACTAGCTCATCAAGACTAGATATCCTTAGTACAAAATGTGTGAAGAAATACTTAGCATATTAATTTGTCATCACACCAACCGTGATCTCTGGAAAGTAATTCCATACCTATGCCTACAATCCAAAATACTCCTTTCAAGTTGTATCATATGATATGGTGGGTCCCCACTCTAGAATATCTTACTGTCTCTGAGCATATAACACAACTCCCTAGGGCATCCCCTACACTCGGCCATACTGATGAAGCACCCTCATAAGCATGAATATCTCAATAACAAACTGGGTCCGTCCAATCAAATATCTTGAAGTACAAACATATGGCATCTCAAGATCATCCTCAGGCCACTACTCACAATCTAAGTATAGCTGCCATGTGATGGTATCCAAATCATCAAGCACTGGCCACCAATACTCCAATTTTCCTAGCTTGTGCTAGAAAATACCACCTAAGTACCTAAAGACATATGGTCTACCAACTAGATGATCTCTCTCTACTACAAGATGAGTAACAACTATATGCTTCCAAGCCCAAATTTGAAGTAGTGTCATTCCAACTGATAAACTCACAGTTCCAAGATACACCACCTGATGTAGATCATGATATAAATGAGCTAACATATAGGAACCCCATGCATATTGGATCCCCTGAGTGATCATCCTCTCCAGTATCCTACCCCATCCAACAGACAGTCCCTTTGACCTATGGTCAAGACATAAGAAACCTCTAAAAAATCCAACTAGAATAGATGGCAATGGCTCATAAGAATCAACCTTATCTTGCCATGGGATCTCGTAATCACTAGTCTTGTCATCATCAAAAATCCTCCTCAGTGCCTTGATACCTCCCTACTCTGTGTGATCATATATGACTAACTCTCCAACCACGAGAATTTCCAATATCCGATACACATCCTCTGTGGTAATCGTCATCTCACCAGCAGCCAAATGGAACATGTTGTGGTCACTATGCCATCTCTCAGCTAATGCAGTCAATAGACCCATATTTGTCCAATACTGGGGCATATCAATCAAGGAAGATAAACATCACTCAATAACATCCAAATCTGCCTGCACTAGACATGGAATCATATCCCAAGTCTTCAAGTAGCACTCTCAAGACTGAAGAACTCATAAATCCTCCTATAATCATGACATATCGTAAATCAACATTTTATCAATCAACCTATCAATCAATTTAATCATCTCTAATGCGAGTTTGATCAAATATCATAGAGTGTTTATCATTGACTCTCATCCATCATGAGTTCAATCATCATCTATCCTATCATTGATTCTCATCCATCATGAGGTCAATCATCATCTATCCTATCAAACATCTCCCAAACAATGGCTGACACTATCATCAAGCATCAAAAGTAAGGAGAAAAATCAACATTTCATCATTTCTAGTGTTAATGCACTGAAACAGAGTAGTTATGCATTGGAACAATGGATGCACTACAAAACTCTATCACTGTGCCAAAATAGAGCATGAATGCGCTAAAACCCTAAATGTGCTAGAATAGGAAACACATGCACCACTCTATGACATAAATGTGCTAAATCTATCAATGTGATAAAACATTCTATCTATGCACTATATCGGGTCCTAAATGCGCTAAAACATGTTATCATAGATTTTGAAAACATGAAAATGCATGAAAAGATAAATTCAAATTACAAAAGGTGGTTTCTCGAGGTATGTATCAGAGGTCCATACACGATAGGGTGGTGGTGTCATCGAACTTGCTTGAATTGATGAGTGTGGTATGGGATCACCATTTTGCTAAATTGCTCAATCAACTCAATCACTCAATTGCAAATGAATTCAAATGAACTTATTTTTCACCTTTTTATCTTTTAAAAGGGGTAAATGGAGGTTATTTAATTGGGATCATTTTTTATTTTCAAAAAAGGGCATCATTTAATCAATTGGTAGGGTCGGTATTCTTTATCAAGAGCTAAATCATCTCAAAATCTTCAAAATTTGAAAATCCTCAGAAAATCATAAAAATTTCAAATTTTCAAAAAATCCTAAACATTCAAAAATTTCCCAATTTATCTCCTGAGGGGGCATACATACATCACTTGAAAATTAGCATCTAGGACATATCAAAATTTTCTTGTCAGCACTATCGACAAATTTTTCTTTGAAGCAACATGTCCCAAACACATCACTTGAAAAAGGGGAAAAATGTATACACTCAAATTTGGTCTGGAGGATTAATTAAATACAATTTATTTAATTAATCATCTTTAATTATTCTACTTATAAATAAATTAAAAAAATTATTTATATAGTTCATTTTCTCTAATTCTTCCTATCCTAAATCATTTTCTTCTTATCTTAATTAAATGAAAAAAAAAAATAGTTTGTTTTATTTAATTAACCTCCTCTCATTAAATTTGAACTTTAAATTTGAATTTAAGTACACTTCTACTAACTTCTTCCCACCTTCCACTTCATCATGTGTCTCATGAAATTAAACATTTCTAATATTTAATTTTGGCATTTATGCTCAACAAATTCTAACTAATTTAGGACACTTGGCCTTCATCTCCATTGCATTCCTCTTCACACTTGGCAGTTTATTCTTATGAAGGGAACAAACTCCCCTTTTCTCTCTAACCTCTTCATCTTCAACTGTCCATTCTCCAGATCAAATCCATACCGTTGATTTTTTTCATGTAGGCTCATGCCTTGGAAAATCTATAAATATGCCCTCATTTACATCAAAAAAGGGAGAGAGTTGAGCATTTATAGAAATTACACTTTGCAGAATTTTCATTAGCATTTTCATTTGAGTGAGCATTATAATGTTAAAATTTTAGCATCAAGTAATTTAATCATGGTGTTTTCATTAGCAACATCTTAATTACAGTAGTTTAATCATATCATTTCCATTAGTAGTATCATAGCAACATCATTATCTTTGCATATCATCGATAACTAGTTTATCAATCATGTAATGTTGGAAACATCTCTTGCATTTCCAGGATCTCTCATTCTTCAGGTTGTCATTTGGAAAGTCATGTGCACAAACAATCTGAGAGAAAAATGACTTAAATAATCCTTAGAGATAGAGGACAATGAGACACCATTAGGGAATTGTTTGTTTCAATTTGATTGTTATTTGAATTCCTTGATATAATGTTTCATTGGTGTATTGTATAGGTTTTAATTGCTTATTCACATTATTCATACATAGAGATGGGTTCACCAAAATGATAATAGATAGACCTATTATGCCTTATTTCATTAGGAAATGAGATCCACACAATGAAATGACTAACCTTGAGGTGAATCAAGTCAAAGTTTGAATCTACTTGAAACATCAGAAATTGTCGTTGTATGTTTAGGACATAGAACAACCAATTTCCTACAAGCTTCATTCAAGGAAACCCTATAGATTCAATCTAGGGATGTAATGGGGGGGAAGAAATCTTCAATATGGTGTTCTAGGAGTGTGATTAAAGACAATGGATGGGTTCACCACCAAGCTAGGGCTTCGAAAGACAAGAAATGTAAATCATATGCAAGATTTAAGTAAATGACCTAGAAATGAACTCAAATTAGAACATAAAATTGGAGATGAAATAGAGGTGTACTTGGAAACTAAATAAGTTTGAATGACCATATAAAATCCTAGAAATGCTTCCTTTTTATTCACAATGGGAATCATACACCAGTAGAGTGATTTAGTCCTATTTTAGGGTTTTAGGACGAAACTAGAATATGGAACTACTGAATCTGTTTTTCAAAAATTGCCTGAAAATATGTATACTTGGACTCATACACCACAAGTGGAGATTTAGTCCTAGTAGTAGAGTTGATTTGAAACTCTTGAATCCGCTAGTGATTTGCTATAACTACCCTCTTGTCAAATATATGGTTCTAAAACACTTAAATTTTCTTTGTACGTGACTTTTCCTAATCTTGCAAACAAGGGGACAACTTTGATAACTTGACAAATTTTCTCCAATATTTATCTTCAATGGATCTTCAACCTAAACCACCTAGATCTGTAATCAAACATCAAAGAGAGGGGAAAATGTTGATTTTCTAGTGGATAGGGGTTTTCCTTGGCCAAAACCCATTTTGGTAATCAAACCTTGAAATGAAATCAAATAGAATGAAGGAATGATGAATGAAAAAATATGTAATGTTGCAACTCACCAAACCTTTGTAAAAAAGGCCAAAAACTTGTATGTAATGGCTAGCATGAATGTATATCTTGACTCTTTATTGAAGGTTATGTATCTTGACTTGAATGCTTGCTTCAATCATAAGATACCTACATCACAAATGCTAGCTCAAAAACAAACATGATGCATGATGGCTTTGACATGATGCTTGAATTGTGAATAATGCTTCAAAATAGTTGATAATCAGATCTTGAATGCTCTTGTAATCATAAATTTTCCTTAGGAACACTCTTTCAACATGCTAGGAGAAAAATGAGTGAAGTATCCTTGTATTGATAGTTGTTTATGCCAAATTTTTGGAAATTACAACACTAAAGCCAACTTCAGATCTAGGAGAATAAAATCCCACCAAGAATTTAAATTTTAATTATTTCTAAGCTAAGCGGGACTCATTTTCCAGTTGTGGCATATGAGTCCCATTAGGCTAAGCTTGGTTCACATTTTTCAAGAAAGGTTTAATTTTATGTTAAATTCATATCTAAGCCCCAAAACCTAGGTAGGACCCATATGACCAAGGTGGTGTATGATTTCCATATCACTAAATCTAGGCTCTACAATCCAAAATCACTGGATTATGATTGGTCACTTGATATATGTCGGGATCATCCTAAAAAAGATGCATTAATCAAGGCTTGTGGATGTAAAATAGGACCAAATAAGGCATAAAGAAGCCCAATTTTAGCAAGGAGGGCCCAAATAAGTGTGAAAATGTAAAGGATAGAATTTTTCTACACTACACTACTAATTTCCTTTTTTGGCAAGGAAAGGGGTCTTGATTAAACAACACTTTGGGGAGAAAGACTAAAAATAGTAAATCAAACCCAAAATGCAATCTACAACTTGGATCTTGAAGATTAAACTCAAAATTGATGGAACCAAAAACTAGAAAATAGATTAAAGAGAGGTAAGATGATGTTTACCAGTGAAACAATGGAAACAGGCCACCTTATCCCCCATAGGGCACGAGCTAAGGGTTTTTAGGGCGTAAACCTATTTCCCTCAAGTTTCACTCAAGGAAACCCTAGAGATCTCATTCCAAATGTAGAAATGGGGAAAGAGATCTTACAATAGGGTATCCTAGGGTATGATTAACAACTAAAGAGGGGTTCACCACCAATCTAGGGCTTGGAAAGACTAGCAATATGCAAGACCTAATTATGAAACTTAATGATATGCAAGACTTGAATAAAAGACCTAAAAATGATTGTAAAACAAAGAAAAAAGCTAAAAAAGTACATAGGGGCACCTGGAAACTTTTTGAAGCTTGAATGGAGATATAAAATGTTAAAAATGCTGAAATTAATGTTTGTTGGGACTCATATGCTAGTTCTGGTGATTTAGTCCCAGATTAGGGTTTCTGGGTAGGAACAAAGATCTGGCAAAGATATGTCTGGAACACCTAAAAACTGTAACTTTCATTGTACTGGGAATCATACACCAGAAGTGGCATATCAGTCTAGTTTGACTTTTTAGAGAACCAAGACCTAAATTTACTCTTGAATGTTTGCTCTGTCTTCTCATCCTAGTTGGGTATGTGCAAGATCATGTTGGGCCAAAAAGTGGCGATATGATGGGTATGTGTAAGGTATGTGGTTGATGACTTTTTTTTACCCAAAATCGATGAAACAAAAAGGGTTTTTAAAAGAGATTCTGAGATTTCCACCAATATAAATTATGCTTTACTTTGAATTTAATAAATAATTATTATTCATTTTCTATTTGAATTATGACCAAAGTCTTGATTGATAGGCTAATTGAAAAACATCTATAGCTTTCAAATGGTATCACATTTTTTGAATTTGAAACATGTGCCACATTCTATTCTTCACATACTATAGGATTAAAAAAAATGAATTTCATGACATTTTTATCAATTTAAGGTGGTCAAACATATGATTTTTTATATTTTTTAAAAGTTGTAATAAAAAATTCATAATAATTATTTACTTCGAAAAAAATTACAAAATAATATGCATTACATCGAGACATGAGTCCTCTACTTATATCTAAAATATTATGAAAAAATATTATGATTTTACTGTGTTTAAGGTGGTCAGACATACACCTACTTCTTATTTTTTCCTTGAAATTTAAGTACCTACTGCATTGAAATTTCAAATTTTCACTGAATAGATTTAAAAAAAAATAAACCTAGTATTTTAGAAATTACATTCAATTTGCTACAAATTTTATTCTTACATATTTTTGAAGTAATATAGATAACTTATTTAAATTTTTATGTCAAGTTGCCTAACTCTGATTTTTCTAGATTATTCACCACTTAAAGGCCTATTTTTTCCATGATGATCCTGGACATACCTAGTTTCTAGGTTTGAATTACCAAATTCTACTCTATAGAGGTCTTGTAATGATCTTGTAGATTATGTGACAACTTTTACAACTTTGAACACTTGAAAAATTCTTTCTAATCTTGCTCTTCAATATATCTTCAACCTAGGTATGCAAATCACACACTAAAGAGAGGGAAAAATGTTGTTTTGTTAGTATAAAGGGGTTTTCCTTGGTCAAACCCCATTTTGGTAATCAAACCTTGTAATTAAATCAAATGGAAAGAAGGAATGGTGAATGAACAAAATGATATGTTTCAACTCACCAAACCCTAGCAATAAATTGCTACAAACATGTATGAAATGGCTCCAATGGCTGTGTATCTTGACTCTTGGTCTTGATATGAGATACTTGGTCTTTGAATTCTTGCTTGAATCATGAAAACCCTACATCACAAATGTTAGCTCAAAAACAAACATGATACATGACATGATGCTTGATGCTTGAATAATTCTCTAAAAAACTTGATAATCAGCTCTTGAAGGATCTTGAATGCTCTTGTAGACTCCAATTTGTTATTAGGAATGCTCTCATGATAGTATTATCTTGTTATATAAAAATGAGTGAAATAACCTTGCATTTATACTTGTTTATTCCAAATTTCTCAAAATTACAACACTACAAACCAACATCATATCTAGGAAGATAAAATACCACCAAGAATTTGAATTAAATTTGATTTTGGATTACATACAACTCATATGCCAAAAGTGGTGTATGAGTCCCATTAGGCTAGGCTATGGGACACATTTTTCAAGAATGGTTAGATTCAAGTGAAATCAGGATTAGGGCCACGAAACCTAGGTGGGACTCATATACCCAAGGTGGCGTATGAGTATTAGATCACTCAATCTTGGCCATACAATCCAAAACACTTGAATTATGATTGGATGTTAGTTTATATCGAGATTATCCTCAAAAAGATGCATTAATCAAGGCTTGTGGATGCAAAATAAGGCCAATTAAAGCATGAAGAAGCCCAATTATTTAAAGAAAACCCTAGATTAGTGTGAAAGTGTGGTACAACACTTTACAACACATTAAATAGGGTAAAATTTAAGTCAATTTAGTTCACAAGGGCCCAAGTCCTAATGTAAATGTGTTAAACACATTACAACACAAAATCAAGGCATCATTAAGCTTAATTTAACAATGATGGCCCAAACAAATGTGAAAATGTAAGGGTATACATTTTCTATCATTACAACCAATCACCAAAAGAGTTGTGCTGAAGCTGATATAAGACTCACTCGCCCAAGGGAAAATGGGTCCTGGCTTAGGGTTTCTTTGTAACTTTCTTGAGCCTTGGCTACAGATTTGAATCTCTCAATTTTCCCAATTTTCAAGTTTGGAACTCTAGAAATAAATTTTGTAATTTATTTTTTGTGTGATGAAAATGTTTTGCAACTTTGACAAGTTCTCCAATTTTTATCTTCAAGAGATCTCCAAGATTTCTTCCACCTAAATCTGCAAACATAAATCAAGAGAGGAAAATGTTTTGTTTTTGGTGAATGGGGGTTTACTTTGGTCAAACCACATTTTGGTAATTAAACCATGAAATGAAATGAAATGAAATAGCATGAAAATTATGATGAATGAACAACTCAATGCCACTACTCACCAAATCCTTGAATGAAACTTGGAATGCAGATCTACGACTTGCATGAAATGGCTTCAATGGATTTGATTTGAGACAATGCCTTAAATTCTTTAATGGATTATGAAACACTACATCAACATATTAGTTCCAATAAAATGCATGATGCATGAAGAATTTGACATGAAAATTGGATCTTGATTGCTGCAATAATTCTTCACTAAATTTTATCTTGAATTCCTTGAATTGCTCTTGAACTCATAAAAATTACCTATCTTGAAATTTGTATATTTTTAAGATGAAACTTAGTTAAATGAACTTATATTTATAGTTATGTAACATTAATTTCCCAAAATTTAAATAACACAAGATGACATGTAAATATAGATTTGAAATTGTTAAAATACCACAAAAAACATAATTTAAATTAGGGTCTTAAGTCTAAGTGAGGACCCATTCATCCATAAAATGGGTCCTAGGTCAATTACCTAGGATACACATTGCTCAATGATAAGTGTTATGTTAAGGCATTCATGAATTTTGTGTTTCCTCTATGAATAAGTATGGTGGTGTTGTCATTAATGTTGTCACTAAACTCAACACAGTATAGGTTGTTGCAGAGAAAGGAATCAAGTTATTGTAGGTGGTGCATGTATAGTTGAGATATTGTTGAGATGTTGTGAGTACATGGAGCTATCTTTATGGTGTTGTAGGTGTGTTGATATGATGAGTTACCAAGTGCTTTTGAGAAAATTAATAAATAGTGAAGAAAGAATTGTGTGTGTGTTCAAAATGTGCTCCAGTATGTGCTCCACATTTCTTTGTGTTGATCCTATACTTGTGTGGATCTAAAGTGTTGTTTAGTGGAATCCTTGGGTGATATATCTTGGATTATAGCTTATGGACTGATGAAGAGTGAAAGTGGAGTTCACTGGTTTGTGAACTGGTCTGACAGAGTTGTTTATCTATTGAATAGGATAAATGTATGTTCCCCACAGTCCTTTGCTGATTTGTTTTAGGTATTGTAGATCTAGAAGAAGGCTTGTAATGGTGTTATATGTGTTCTATCAAAGGTTTTCATGTTTTGGTACTCCGAAAGACTAGTTTCAAAGTTACTGTGTGTGTCTGTATAGTCTAGATGGACTGATGGAAAGTGTTCTAAGTATGAAGGTTTTTGCAGTAGCTACAGATGAATCTGAAGGCATCTAAGATGTGTTCTAGTGTATGGTGAAGCATTTTTTTTGGTCCACATGTTATCTTTTTGTTGTGGAAGCATGTACTTCAAAGTTCATTGGTGTTTTCATTAGGTTTGGATGACCTAGTGTTTACAAGTCATGTGAATGATAAGTATCAATTAAGGAAGCGTGTGATTGATTCAAGATGTTTTTTTGGGTCTTGGTTAAGTGTTGGTCTGGTTCACTCTCATTCTCGTCCACCATAGGAATATTGAGTTGTCAACCTAATTTGAATTTGTAAAATGAAGTGTGTTTAGTTGACCTTGGAGAAAGTTTCTAAGGTTGAAGATGGTATACTTACAAGGAAAGATGTTAAGGATTATATCCAAAAGTGTGAGAAGCAAGGTATATGTGAAGATAGTGTGAAATTGAACTGAGGCAGTGAGAACTTCAATTTGTTAGAATTTTGAAAGTAGTGAGCCAATGGTGTCTACAATTTTTTGATCAAGGTTGCAGATGTGTACAAGTTGTTGTGGTGGATCTTTTGTTGTATTGAGATAGTGTTCTCTGTGTAACATTCTTATTTCTATCTTTCTATATCTATAGGTAGTGAGCCTCTTATTCGGAAAATGAGTCCTATCTAGACAATGAGTCCTATATTGGGCAATAAGCCCCTTTGGCAGTGAGCCTCTTTGCAAATGGTTTTGCAAATACTCTTATATTGTGAGTTAATCATCACCATGGTTTTTCCCTTATTAGGTTTTCCACGTAAATCTGGTGTTCCTTGTGTTGGTTTTTTGTTATTTACACTTCATGCTAATACTTAGTAACAGATTAAAGTGGATGTGGAGCTAATAATTATTTGATATTTGTATGATTGGTGACAACTGATTAACCCACCCCTCAGTTGTCTTTTGCATTTCAAAAATTGGTATCAGAGCTTTGGTTCCTCAGAGAAGAGCTCAACTGCTTGAGGTAGATCCGATGGTGCACAAATTGACAATCCCTGTGTTTGATGGTTTTGACTACAATTTCTAGAAAGTGTAGATGAGAGGTTATCTAATCTCTCTTGGTTACAAGACTTGGAAAGCTATTGAGACAAAATATGTTGATCTAGAAAGTGGTCCTTCTACAAATGAGATTTCTGCCTATGAAGAAAATGAAAAATCAAGGTATACAATCTATAGTTCTTTATCTACTTAACTAAGTTGACAAAAGTTATTTCATTGGGCACTGCTTATGAAGTTTGGGAAAAGTTGAAAGGTATCTATGAAGGAAATGATAGAGTCAAATTGTCAAAGAAGTTAATAGCCAAGCATAGATATGACAACTTGAAAATGGAAGAAGGTGATGACTATGAAAGCTACTTTTAGAGGGTTGATATTGCAATAAATGAAGTCAAAAATTAAGGTGGTACTCTAACATATGAAGATGTAATGGAAAAGATTCTAATTACCCTACCAGAGAGTTACAATGATAAGGTCTTAGCCATTGAGGAAGTGTATGATAAAAAAATCAGTAAATAACAACTATTTGGAACCTTGACCACATTTGAAATGAGTAAATTTGGAAAAGAAAATGAGAAAATAGAAACAACCTTCAAAGTATCTAAGATAGAAGATGATCTGGATGGTGATAGTTTAGAGTTGGAAGAAAATTTTACAAGGAAGTTGAAGAAAGGTATCGAAAAGTACAAAGGTATGTTTCCTTTTAAATGTTTTAATTGTGGAAATATTGGTCACTATGCTTCAAGATTTCCAAATAGAGCTATACACAAGAAGAGAAAAGAAAATAAAGACAAAAAGGACAAAAAGTTCAAGAAATTGTATTATGTTAGAGAAGATGCTTGAATTTTTGATGATGAATCTTCTATTGAGGGTGATAATGATGAATGCGTGTTTCTAGCCTTAGAGAATAAATTAGTGTCTACTAGCCATGAAAGATGTGCAAGGGAATGTGGTCCGGAAAACAAGAAGGAAGAGATGAAAGGTACTTTGGTTATTTCCTTTCATGCTAGACAAGATGAAGACTATTGGGCAATTGATAGTGGTTGCTCAAATCACATTACTAGAGAAAAAAGTAAGCTCACTAAACTTGAAAAGTATGATGGAGGATTAATCATGTTTGGAGATGATTTTGGTACAAATATTGTTGGAAAAAAAATAATTAATTTTGATGGAAAACACAATATTGATGATGTATATTATGTTAACGGATTAAAGCATAATCACTTGAGTGTTAGAAAAATTTGTAGCAAAGGACTTAAGCTTGTGTTTTAGGATAATAATTGTGAGATCAAAAAAGGGTCAGAAACTATGGTAGGTTTAGGTAGAAGAACATATGGAAACATTTATCAACTTAATGGTGCTGATGGTCAGTGTTTTGTGTCTCAAGTTAATGAAAGTTGGCTATGGAACCAAAGGATGGGACATGCAAACTTTGACAACCTGATCAAGATTAGTTCAAGAGAAGCTGTCAGGGATTTTCCTAAAATCACAAAGCCTACCAATAATGTTTGCAGAAGTTGTCAGTTGGGAAAACAAACAAGATGTAGCTTTAAAGGAAAAGAACAATCAACTATTGGAATACTGGAATTGATTGATAAAGACCTCTTTGGTTCCACAAGAATAGGAAGTCTTAATGGTGATAGGTATTTTATGCTTCTAATTGATGATTATTCTAGAATGACATGGGTTACTTTTCTTAGGGAGAAATCTCAAGCTTTTGATAGATTCACGGTGTTCAAAGATATGGTAGAGAATGGAGTGAATCTAAAGATCAAATTTTTATGCTTTGACAGAGTTGGAGAATTCACCTCCAATGAGATTAATATTTTTTTTGAAGAGCATGGTATAAAGAGGCATCTTTCTGCTTCTAGAACTCCTTAGCAGAATGGAGTTGCTGAGAGGAAGAACCAAACTATTCAAGAGGCCGCAAGGACTATGTGTGGCATAGAAAATTGGATGCTCTTGGAAAAAGAGACAATTTCATGCTTAATTTGGACCTACTTTTGAGTACCCTTGCATTAATCATTCTTCAAAACAACATTTATAGTCCCCTAAGACTAATTATTTTTTATCTAGAGGCCAATTTCACTTAAAAATCACACAAATCCTGACAAATAATACTTAATTCATTCATATCTCAAAAGCCCACCTCCAAAAACCACAAGTCAGACCCATTCACCACCTTGGGAAAATGAGTCCCCTCTGGTGGGACCCATTCACCAAGGGTTGCAAATGAGTCCCTTTTGGGGAAAATTTCAATTTTGAGTGGGAATTTCACTAACTTAATTCAAATTTTTAGTGCTTGTCGGCCTCTTAGATATAAATAGTGGGAAAGTAGGAATTGGTGCCTATAAATACACATATTTAAGTTGTTTTTCATAATCTTTAGTCCTTTTTACAAGAAAAATTCAAGAGTCAAGTGTTGAGAATCTTCCACAAGAAGTTTCATTATAATTTTTACAGCAAAGTTGAAGCTTTTAGACAACAAGAGAGGGTTTTTACAAGTCTTCAACCTCACTTCTCATTCAAGAACTTTCATTGCAAGGTGTTGATCATGGATACCTATGGAGAATCATGGAGAAATCTAGGTTGAGGAGATGCAGCTAACCATGTAATCAAGCCTAAAGACTTGTTTTCAAAGTGATTCCATCTTCCATTTTCACTCAATCTTCAGATTTAAGGTTTGCATGTCATCTAAATTCACTTAAAATGTTGTAGGGTTTCTTATATTGAAGTCTTGCATCATTTAAGTTCCTTTAAACAATCTTATGCTAGCACATTAGAATAGAGTTTTTTCTTATTTTTGATTTTCCTAGTCTTAGACACACTTATGGCTAGGGTTTTATGTAGATTTTATCCATTCAAGGTTTAATTACCAATTAGGGGTTTTACCAAGGAAAACCACCCATTAGAAAATGAATTTCAAACTTTTTTGCAGGTGCTTTCAGAGATCCAGTTTTGGGTTTCTGTCAAGAAGTGTTGTGCAGGTGACAATGTGTAGATTTGAAACTTGAACTTTTAGAAAACATAAAAAGGATTGATTCACCATTTATGGTGAATGAGTCCCACTGGAGGTGTTTGTTATAGAAAAGTATAGATTTTGACACCCTTTTGGCAGAAATAGGATTCTGGGAAAAAACCCTGGTCTAGGACTAATTCGCCTAGGTTGGCGAATGAGTCCCAATTAGTCAAAAATGTAACATTTCTAGTTTTTCAAAGTATTTTCTAGTCTCCATCAGGTCTATAGGTGCACACATTCATTCTTGTAGTTTTTTGTTTTGTTCTACTTGCATTTTTATTCATCTTTTTAAGTCTTTTGCAAACAATACCAAACACTTCACATTTCTTAGGTTTTGCATAAATAATCAATCCATTTTATCAATTTGTTTCATTTAGATCATTGAATTTAGGCATATTTTCATTATACTTTCATTACTTTGAGTGAACCACCTATATTTTGCATTAGGTCTATCTCTCTCCTTTAGGTGAAAAACCCTATTGAGCAAGAGAGTCATAACACTCTACAACCCAAAAATTTACAGTTCACTATGATGAAATACGAAAATATATGTGAAGTATACTGGAGAGAAGAAATTCACACTAATGTTTGTATTCTTAATAGAGTTCAAATCAAAGGTAACAACACAGACTCATTGTGAATTGTGACATGGATAAATTCCTACTGTTAAGTACTTTAAGGTGTTTGGAAGAAAATTTATATTAAAAGAGGTGATGAGAACCTAGGAAAGTTTAATTCTAGATGCGATGAAGGTATTTTCCTTGGATATTCAACCAATAGCAAAGTTTATAGATGCTTCAATAAAAGATTGAGAAAGATTGTTGAAAGTGCAAATGTAAAAGTTGATGAAGATATGCACAAATCAGTTGAAATAAGTGAAGTTGAACTAGATGAACCTATCTGTGGAAAAGAGAAAGAGAAGGATAAGGAAGGGGGAGAAAAAATTGAAGAAGAAGCTTTGGAAATTGCTCCTAAGACTCCAAAATGTGTACACAAAAATCATCTGGAAGAATAGATAATTGGAACTGGTCTAATAGAGTTGGTTGTTTGTGGACTAAGAGAAATGTATCTGCTTTGTATTCCTCCACTAGTTTGTTTAAGGTCTTACAGATCTGGAAGAAGGCTTGTAATGGTGTTATCTATGTTTTATCAAAGGTGTTTGTGGTTTGGTACTCCAGAAGACTAGTTTTAGAGTTACTATGTGTGTTCGTATAGTCCAAATGGACTGATGGAAAGTGTTCTAAGTATTAAGGTTGTTGTAGTAGCTGTGGATGAATCTAAAGCAATCTAAGATGTGCTATATTGTATGGTGAAGCATGGTTTGTGGTCCGCATGTTATCTTCTTGTTGCGGAAGCATGTACTTCAAAGTTCATTGGTGTTTTCATTAGGTTTGGTTGACCTAGTTTTTACATGTCATGCAAAGGATAAATATCAATTAAGGAAGATTTTGATTGATTCGAGATGTTACATTTTGGGTCTTGGTTAAGTGTTGGTTTGGTCCACTCTCATTCTCTTCCATCACGGGAATGTTGAGTTTCTAACCTAATTTGAATTTGTAAAATGAAGCATGTGTAGCCAACCTTGGAGAAATTTTCTAAGGTTGAAGATGGTATAAATACAAGGAAAGATGTTAAGGATTGTAGCCACAAGTGTGAGAAGCAAGGTAGATCTAAAGATAGTGTGAAAGTGAATTGAGTTAGCAAGAACTTTAATGTGTTAGACTCCTGAAATTAGTGAGCTGATGGTGTCTCCAATTTTTTGATCAAGGCTGAGGATGTGTGCAAGTTATTGTGGTGGATCTTTTGTTGCATTAAGATAGTGTTCTTTGTGTAACATTTTTATTTCTATCTTTTTGTATCTATAGGCAGTGAGCCTCTTATTCAGACAGTGAGTCCTATTTGAACAGTGAGTCCTATCTTGGGTAGTGAGCTCCTTTGGCAGCGAGCCTCTTTATAAATGGTTTTTCAATTACTCTTATATTGTGAGTTAATCCTCACTATAGTTTTTCCCTTATTGGGTTTTCCATGTAAATCTGGTGTTTCTTGTGTTGATATTACATTCTATTATTTGCACTTCATGCTCATACTTAATAAAAATTTAAAGTGGATGTGGAGCTAATAATTGTTTAAGATATTTATGATTGACCATGATAATTGATTCACCCCCCAAACTCTCAATTGTCTTGTGCATTTCAGCATCCTCTTCAAAAAATGTGATTAATTAGGCTTGGATTATAATTAAAGGGGCGAATTAAGGAAAATTAACCTTCATTTAATTAAAGGATCTCTAAATAAGTGTATAAGTGTAAAGAGGTATAGTCTATAACACCAAAACAATGCACAATTAAGTCCATTTAATTAATAGGTCCCTAAACTTAATGTGAATATGTAAAATGCATATTACAACAATAAATTAAGGCATAATTAAGTACATTTTAATATTAATTCCTAATTATGTGTGAAAAAGGGATACTTTTTTCCACACTACAACTAGTAACATGTTGAATTTCTATAATTTCTTGTGAGAATTGCATTACAACAATTACATTAATTTATTTATATATTTTTTGTTAGTATCTCTTAGATTTCATAAAATTAAGATTTTAGCAATTGGGTATGGACACTAAATAAAGCATAAGGAAAAGAGTGAATTTTTATTTATTTATAAGGATAAGAAGTTATTCACCTTGAGGTATAAAACCTACAATTGTATTTCATCAAACTTCTTATTTTATTTTTCTAATTTACAATCTATTATATCACTTGTAGTAAATAATAAATATCATTTATTTGTGGAATGAGAAGTTTGAGGTTGTCATTATCATTTTTCTTATTTATCAATAGAGTTATTATCTTGAATTCAATTGATTTTCATTATCAATATAATAATCATGTAGCTACCAATTTAGTCTTAGGGACCATATTGTTAAATTATTGTTATTTAACAATCATTTCATATAGAAATCGAGTTATTATCTTGAGTCATTGATTTGATACGGTATTATCATTTGTCAAGTTATGAAAATGTTTACTCGTTAGTATTTTTAATATATTTATGGATTTTCTAAGCATTACTATTCCCTTATTATTGATTTGATAAGTATTGATATGATATTTAGTTAGTACTAAATAATTATTGATGTGTTATTTAATAGTGTAGCGTCATAAATTATCACCCATAATAATTTCACACTAGGTTTAATGCCCCCTATATGTTTGGACCTAATTATGCTCTCAAATTTCCCTTTTTGTGATTACTTTCAAGAAATAAGAATAAAATTATGAAATAATATTTAATGCTTATCAAAGGGTACAAAAGCCCCAAAATTGGCTTGAACAATGTGGGTACTCTCATCGTCCAACCTATTTTGGCTCAATTTTAAATATGTTTTTGTTGATATTTTTATATTTACAAATCTAATCTCAATTGTTGGATTTTGATAATTAATTTTAAAAAAATCAATAAATGCATATAATACAAGTATTTGTCACCATTTGAAATCTTAATGAATCCTAGAAAAATATTTAGAGCAATTGAGTATCCTTAGAAGTAGTCGAGTAGAATAACTAATTTAAATTACAACACTTATTATTAGTCAAGATTCATGTTTGCAATGCATCAAGTTCATGTGTGAGTTTATGCATGTTTTGTGTTCATTTGTTTTGTGAGTACTAACACTTGTAGGACTTCCAATCTAGGGACCAATTCTCCTTGGATGAAATGATTACAATAACTTCAATGCATCAAGGAAAGAAGATCTAAGTGGAAAGTTGTAGCACTTATCAATTTGTCACTTGTTTTATCATTTTTCCATTGTCGATTGAGGGTAAGGACTTTTTACATGATCATAGTCATTATTGAGGTGGAAAAACAAAAATGGGGTTTGACTTAAGTAATCTCCTATATGACACAACCCTTTCTCTCCTCTCTTGTGTGAATGTATTAGATCTAAATTTGACATGGGAAAAGATTGAAAACCTAATTGTAGGATCAAGCATTCAAGCTCCATACTTCAAAAAATTAGGGAAAGTGGAATAAATCATCAATAAACAAGGTTATGAAGATTAGTACAAGAAGGAAGAACCTGCAGACTACAACCTTTTGAGATATGTTTACTGATTCTTGAGATCTAATTTTTTTAGACAATGGAGGTAGGGTCTTTGTCCAAGAATTTTGAACCTTATGCTAGGTTACTTTATCTCTACACTCTACTATCATATTGTTATTTTATGTCTTTCAATTCTACAATTTTATGTATTAGGATCAATTTGATGTAGCTTAACAATTCACCTTGACATACATTTGCATAATAAAATAAAATTATTCCTTAATCAAAATTGAATCCCTATTTCTCCAAAGAAATAGCCAAAACCTTGATCCACCATTTAGGCTCTTCCATTGAGGTTAGTATTCAAATGGGTGTATGAGATCAATTTTGGTTCCTTCCAATGTAATATAGGAGAAAGTGTGATGTAGACCCTAGATCCCTTTTTCCCACAACACAATTATTATGTCATAATTATTGATTTGATATTTATAGGCAATATTCTTATACATTGTGATAATTAATATAGTAATATTCATGTGTATGGTTTGATATTGAATTTATTAGGGGTGTGCATGATTAACCTGAGTTTTAATTTGTATACATATGACCCCTTGCTATTGTTTAGTATTCATGAGAAAAAACTCTAATAAATATGGAATTTTATAGATTATAAACTATTGATGAATTTGGCATACATATAGATTTTATTTTATTCATATTGTGAGCATACTAAATAAGTTGATAATACCACCATTGATATAATAATTTGTTGCATGCTATGATTAAAATTTGTAATATTGTTTTGATTTAAGGAATTATTGTAGTCTACTAAGGAGTATGAGCTTTTGTAGATTACTTTAGTCAACAATAATATTTCATAGTGTTGTCAAGATATATTAATTTTCAAGAATAGTTTGATTATGTATAATAATTTTTTTGATTATTTTATTATCTTGTTGGTTATTGTTTTACATATATATATATCAATTTACTTTTATATCATTTTGTATAGTTATCAAGTTTTATTATTTTGATAGTCTTGGGTTCCATATTTTACTAGTTTTAAAATATCAGTTATCACTTTACATAGATTTTATGGGGTATCTTACTTATTCTAAATTAGCTATATGTAATCAATATTTGTATAATTTGAATTGATTTTTATTCTTGTTAACACTTGGAATTTCACTCTTGTTGAGCATCTTCTACATTCTACTAAATCATGGGAATAAACTCAAGGTGTGGAACATTGAAAATGAGATAAAATCTTGGAGAAGGTTAGATTCTTCTCTAATATAGATGTAACAGTATTAGCCCAACCCAACAATGAAGAATCCTACAAATAATCCTATTCTATTGGTTCTCTATGGAAATGTTATATGTGATTTAATTATTTAATATTTTTTAGCTAACAATAATGTTCAATTGAAAATATTTTGATTTATGAAAGGTTATTTTTGGTTTGCACCAAAAGATGGATATTTGAGAAGGTTGTAATGGTTGTTAGAGAGGTTTATATTGTATTGTGTGAATATTATTTATTTTAGAATTTGTAAGCTAATTGTTTTTAGTAAGTAATATATTTTATGTGATTTTAGCTTTACACCATCTTGAGGTTGATGTAGATAATGCATGCAATTGGAAACACACACACACACACACACACACACACACACACACACACATATAATTTGTAAGGAAGGAAAGAATATTAAGGAGAATAGAGGTGTAAAAAGAAAGAATAGTAGTGAGAGAGTGATGATTGAGAAATAAAGTGAGCAAACAAGGAGTATGATATAGAGTACAATCATGTGAGTAGATAGTGTGAGTATCCTATGGTGTTATATTTTAGCCCATGCAACAAGTATATAATTCATGCATCTAAAGTTATGTTTTAGTTTGTGATAAGCCATTGTGCTTGATTATAATTATGTTTGTGAAATCCATATAATAAAAAGTCTTTTGGAGACTCGGTTGTTGTACATCACTAAGGATTTTCTTGAGTATATTTTGTGCTATTGTATCATTTTATGTTTGTTTATTTGTGTGTTCTATATACAATTGAATAATCCTTCTATGGATCCTCTAGTTATGATTACATTAATGTGGATATTAAAAATTCAAATTATAATATAGAAGGACAAGACAAAGGACCTTTAACAAAAAAATAATTTCATTTTGTGACTCTTGGAGGTAATGACCTATTTCCTTTCATATTTTAAATGTACTTATATATTCTTAAATGAGACTCATATAAGAAGGCCCTAGGTTCAATAATTTTGTATTCCTACATTTTGTACAAGAGCAGAGTGAGTCTTTGAGCTCTCCCATTTTTAAGTTTAATAGAGAAGAATTTTGGTAGTCTATGAACCTGTGTATTATTTATTTATCTTGCATATTTTTTTTAATGTTAAATGTATAGTCATTCTATAAAATATTTCCTATTATGTGGTGGATGAAGTGGATCTTAATTTAATAGTGGATGTGATATTATATTTTTTTGAGATTTTTGATTCTAGAAAGACTTCCTAAGTGAATATCTCCTTTCTTATGTTAGATAGTGTGAGCATAATCATAACCTAAGCTAAATATGCCAATTCCAACAGATTCTAAGCAACATCTTGATAGTTAATCTATACTCCCAATGAAATACTTGAAAACATAGAACAAAGAAGCCACTTAGACATAAACAATGAAGAAATGCATAAAAAAAATTAGTTAAATGCTTCAAACCTCATCCCATTGAGGGATTAGTGCTGCATTGATGTGGAATGTCATCCCTTTCCCAATCCCTAGATTCTAACAAGTTTATAAATAGACTCCATTGATGAATATTGATGAAAACTAATCTAAAATGATACTAAATGCTAAAATGGATTTAAGATGGATGAAAGTGAGTATGCAAATGTGCAACATAACTTTGCTAAAATGGAAGTGGATCAATTTCTCATAGAAATGAGGAGTATTTATAGGAGAAATGATTGAATCAATGGTCAAGATTGATTTTATCAATCAAGGGATGAGAAGCCATGAGAGGAGATGACATGGATCCAAGATTCTCATCAATGGATGAGAATGCAAGTTGACAAGGATTAAGGATTTAGTAAAATGGCTCTCATTGATTCAAAGAAGCACACTTCCTAAAAATTTGGAAGTTGTTTGGAAGTTTTTTGCAAGATATTCCCATTGAAATGGAGGAATATTCTAGGAGAATATTCCCTTGCAAGTGGGAGAGTGAGGGAAAATAGCCAATTAAGTAATTATTTAAGAAAATACTTAATTGTACAAGATGGAGGGAAATTAGGATTATCATTAAATAATTAACTTATTAAATGAAGGGGGGTTAAATGACATTTAGCTAAATAATAATGATTATTTAATTAAATGAGAAGACATAGGCAATTTAATTATATAATTGCATTACCTAATTAAATTAAGATGAAAATTAGCATAAAAGGGGATGAATTAGGAAAATAAAATTGATCATTTGATTAATAGGAGAAAATGATGTATTTAATTAAATAACTAGGATTATTCAATTAAATAGTCAAAAAAGAGATGAATTTAGGACAAAATGGTGTTAGTACTTAGATTTAGATGTGTAATATTAGTCAAGACAATTTTAAGTGTCAACATTTTGCCCCTCTTTGAAGTGAGGTACCTATTGCATTAGTTCAAAGACTGATGCTTTTCAGATTTACACTACTAGTACTTAGATAAAAATAAATAAATCTTACTTTTTTTGAATTCCCCACTATTGCCCCAGTGGAAGGAATTAAGATGGTACCCTACCCCCTTCAAGAGATTGGGCATAAATTTTAATTTTTGGGTCGAGATCATGACAAAGGTT